>OY755238.1:19376526-19505974 GCA_963576725.1 Azorinus chamasolen
AGCTTCATCATGCGAATACAAAACTGACAAATTGTTTGAGATTTCATCAATTCATGTCATTATTCAAAATTTTTAATACATAAATACTTGAATTGCTCTCTTTGATTTTATGGCTGGATGCATGTAACAAAAAATGTGACGTGTATTTTGACACGACAATCTTTGAAAAATGCCCTTAGTGGTCGAAATATTAGATTAGAGCAATTCAAGTATTTATGTATTATATTAATTCCTTATTTTGGAATATTTTCTTCATTGCAAAAAAATTTAAGACTTTTTTATGTTTGTAGGGTGAACCTATGTGTGTAAAATTTCCAAAAACAAAAGTGCACAGTTATATTTGCCTCTCAGTAGAGTAACAATCCTTGATGTTTCGAACGGTTTAACCCATTCCCTCATATTGACGACTTTTGACGACTCTGTAAAAGTCACTTATGAAACCATTGTGATAAATAGAGCATTTGCTCCAATAGGAGCAAAGGCTCTGTTTATCACAATGGTTTCAAACTACAAAATTCTGAAATTTTCCTTTTCTATAGTTAATGCTCCTATTCGGTAGATTTATTCAAAGAGGCTGTATCTAAAAATAGTCTATGAGGTAATGGGTTAACCCATTCATATATATGTACGCCCATTGGTGCCTCATATTTCGAAACCGTTGTGATAAATAGAGCATTTGCTCCATATGAAAAAATACTCTATTTATCACAATGGTTTCAAAACTACACAAATTCTATAATTTTCCTTTTCTCTAGTAAATGCTCCTTTTCGATAGATCTATTCAAATAATTTAGGTCTATAAATAGCCTATGAGGCAATGGATCTAAAAATAGCCTATGAGGTAATGGGTCTAAAGATAGCCTATTAGGTAATTGGTCTAAAAATAGCCTATTAGGTAATGGGTTTACACCTATCCCACTATCCGCGACCTGACACGCACTTGCAAACAACATGTTTCCAGATAAGACGCCGAGTAACTCGGCATTTCCTCAGGATCCAAACTGTTTGACACCGGCCAATAGTCTCTCAAAAAGCTTGATCGAATCGGAAGTAGTCAACATGTCATCAGGTCATTATTTGAATAGATGTTATTTTTTAACAGCTGGGCAAGGGTTAAGAAGCGTCGAAATATTCACTAAATGCACTTGGGCTTTTACAACCATACTCATGGAAAGCTTCCAATAACAAAAAACAATTTAACCCTTACAATGCCGAAGTTTCAAATGGACTATTCCAAAATCCAAACAGGCTGAGCTTATGGTGAATATTTAGTGATTTTTCTAAAGAAAAGTGTAAGATGACAAACAGTGTAGACCTTGATGAGAGGGCTCCTCTATGAGCCCTCTCATCTGGGTCTACACTGTTTGAAATTGAAACTAGTGACTCGTGTTCAGCATTGTAAGGATTAACTCGCGAAGTTTTCCTTCCTGAAAACCAATAAGCCTTTAATTATGAATCTTTTGTTTATACGAAACAAGTAAAATGCCCGAAAACAGTTAGTTTGAAGAGTATACCATTGAAAACTGATTGCACAAATCTGTCTTCAACTTAATTCAATTGTGTTGATTAGGCGCGCTTACAATCTGTTTTCATATTACAAACTGACTGATGTAGACACAATGCATGTACAAACTAATTTTGCATTGTAATAATAGAGAACCGAAACTCTTTAAAGCTACCACTTAAAGTTAAAAAAACCCACACCCAAACATAGGCGTCCTTAGAAGTAGATGCCTGTTCAGAGCAACAGATAAAGGTGCATACTAAAATACTAAAATCGTTTTTTTCTCCACCAAACCCTATGGTGTGACCACTCTTTAGAATGGTCTCGAGGAGTCTACTGGTACATAGTTCCGTTGTTCTTCTTACCCCTTTCGGCGCCAAATTTCTAATTGTCGTCTGCAATCCAAGTTTGTTAAATCATTCAGTAAAATAATGAAATGAGATAAATAAATGCAATTTTCTAAGGAATAAAGCACATATATAGAAATAGAGATTGAGACAAATAGTGAAGTCCCTGATCAGACGCCGCCTTGAAAAGGCGGCGTTTGATCTGGGACTGCACTATTTGCCGTGGTGCATTTATTCAACTGCGGCGATGAAAGGGTTAAAAAGACCAAATCGAGAAAGAAACTTAGACCGAGCATGCTAGGCTGAGCTGAAACTGTAACCTAATGTAACATGTTTCCTAAACTGTTACATTATGACAAAGAACAAACAAACAAGGGACCAAAAAAGGCCGCGGGAACCTCCTAGAATGACATAATTTTGCCTTTGGCTTAACATTATTGGAAACATGCATTGATATGATTTATCTTTTCTGTTGAAATTATTGAAACGGGAAGGTAATTAAATTCTTGAGGCATAGCTTTTCCCCAATAACAAAACATTTCATAGCCTGTCTTTAAACGGATATTACATGTTCGCCAACGGCGGGCTGTCGGACGGGCAACGTCCTTTAACCTTTCGCTCCATGAATATTCATGAAAGAAATGATGACATCATGAAAATTAGCTAGTTCAATTTTTAAAATGGCATATCTACAAATGCAATGTTTACCCAAAACAGAAACTGTAGAATCAGATCTATATTATTTCATAAGCAAACAGAGCAGACCCTGATCAGACGGCTCCTACAGGGGCCGTCTGATCTGGGTCTTCTCTGTTTGTAAAGGCGTAAATAGGCGTATTTATGGAGGAAAGGGTTTCCATTGTCTAACATGAGAAGCTTTAGTTCAATCTTCACCAAACTTAATCCTTTCCTCCATAAATACGTCTTTCTACGCCTCCGTAAAATCACCTGTTGAAACCATTGTGATTAATAGAGTATTTCGAGGGCTTGGTGCAAAACTATTCTAACTCCTTCACTAAAGTGAAGGAGTTAGAATAGTTTTCCACCAAGCCCTCGATTTGCTCCTATAGGATGGTTTCAATGGTTTCAAACTACTAAATTTTAATTTTTTCCTCGTCTCTAGTTAATGCTCCTTTTCGGTAGATTATTCAAAGTAGTTGGATCTAAAAATAGCCTATGAGGGAATAGGTTAAAATAAGGTTTATGGGCCCGTGATTGGCGTATTTTGTGTGAGTTTGACACGATTTGTTACTTTATTTCCAATCAGATTGAGACTAAACTACATATTGATAATGTTAATATTCGA
Source organism: Azorinus chamasolen (assembly GCA_963576725.1). Classification (NCBI taxonomy): domain Eukaryota; kingdom Metazoa; phylum Mollusca; class Bivalvia; order Cardiida; family Solecurtidae; genus Azorinus; species Azorinus chamasolen. The sequence continues at coordinate 19,379,684 of OY755238.1, forward strand.
TGTATGCGATTTTATGTCAGCCATTCACTTAACTTAACCCTTTCCCTGTTGAGTATTCAAGTCAGAAATAATGACGTCATGGATATTGACCAGCTGAACTTTTATAATGGCATATGTACACACAAGTTTGTATTTGTAGACACCGTAGAGTGACAAGCAAATGGAGCAGACCATGATCAGACGGATCCTACAGGAGCCGTTTGATCTTAATCTACTCTGATCGTTAACCCATTCCCACATAGGCTATTTTTAGACTCAACCTCTTTGAATCTCTACCGAAAAGGAGCATTTACTAAAGAAAAGGTAAATTTTAGTTTTGTGTAGTCTTGAAACCATTGTGATAAATAGAGCATTTGCTCCTATGGAGCAAATGCTCTAATTATCACAATGGTTTCAAAAAGTTACTTTTCACAGAGGCGTCAAAAGGCGTGGGTTAAGACGCGAAAAGCATATGTATGAGGGATAGCGTTAAACGTTTAGTCAACAGCGAACACTGTTAATGAACTTTGAAAACAGTGAAGATCTATTTCAAGAGAATATATTGTATGAAACGTTTAGCAGTATGCCAGACATGGTTTTATTAACAAATGAACACTTTTCACATAGGCAATGTACAATTCATGGTATGGACAAATGTTTGCTAACTTTTGTATACATTTAACCCATATTGACACCTTTTGTCCCTTTCCCTCATATTGACGCCTTTTGTTCTATTCCCTCATATATTGACGCCTTTTGACGCCTCTGTAGTATCACTTTTTGAAACCATTGTGATAAATAGAGCATTTGCTCCTATGGAGCAAATGCTCTATTTATCACAATGCTTTCAGAATTACACAATTCTAAACTGTTTCCTTTTACTACTAATTGTTCCTTTTCAGTGGATTTATCTAAAGAGGTTGGGTCTACAAATAGCCTATGAGATAATGGGTTTGAAGATGGCACCTCGGCAGTCTCTGCGCCTGATGATCTGATGAAACGCGTCGCGCATTTTTAAGATATTAATTAAAGATTTTAAAGCCATATAACATTTAGTCCTTTCCGGTTGTGTTCTATTGCCAGTTATATATATATGTGTAATTATATATTGTGAACGAATCTAATTTTCATTTGAAGGTGGCTAGAGGGTGTCAGCAAGAAACCCTTAGTCGATGTGAACGTTGGACGATTATTTGTGAAACCAGCAGCACACATCACTGGTAGTGGGTATACTCTATCAGCGTATGTCCAAATTAGGAACACTACGAGTAGACATAAATATTTGAAAACGGAACTTACCATCTACACAGTCATCACCGACCTCCCCGGTCATGACACTGGGTATCTCCCTATATTCGTAACTGAAAGTAGAAAACACAAGAAGATGTAGTGCAGCGTCAGGGTTGGTTTGTTAATGTCTATAGTACCCGATCTATGTCTACTCTGTTTATAATGGCGCTTAAAGGTGGCGTATATATGCGAATATATAGTACATTATGTAATGTGGTAAAGGCAGACATCCGAGATTAATGTTGCAACTTACATGTACGTAATGAATTACATGTACATTCACCAAACATCTACGCATGCCAAAACTTTTAACTCGAAATTAAACTATCAAAATTTACGATCATCTACATGTCAAAGTTAGGCGCTTTTAGTTTTTTCTTCGACATAAATTGTTAAATGGCTGAAACATCCTTCTATACAGTCAACTGTAAGTTTCCAGTAGAGTTTCCGCCCTTGATTGTCTGGCAGAGACAAAATAAATCTTAACGCATCAAACATTGAAATAAACACGTTATAAAGTTTACATTATTATGTAGTCGAATTATCTGTAATAATAATAATGGCTATACATACGTGAGTGTTTTGTGAACGCAATAAAAACGGTTAAAGCTTACCTAAGTGTTTTGTGAATGTAATTTAAAGATTTTTTTGCAACATCGAATCCCGAGATCTGCATTTAAGGCTTATGAGTTTATCTCAGTAAAGCAGTGCGTGTGCGTGCATATGTCTGTATCTAAAGCATATGACTGTAAGAATTGAGTATGTATTTACGTATATGCATCACCAGAGATCAGCGAGGCAACGTGTACCCTTTACTCCATATAAGAGCTGACTGCACAACATTGCCATTCAAAACAACATTTGAGTTGTGACAGCACAAAATATAATGACCGAAATGTACACACGGAACTGTGTGTGTTTGCTGGGTGCCACATTTGCTATGGCATGGTTAGAGGAGCAGCATCACCGAAATTTCAAAGGAGATGGCGTAACGTTAATGACGCTGGCGTGCTCCGGGTCCCGCGAGGTGACGTTCTTTAGGAAGATGCTAAAGAGTGATCTACGGGTCCAGCATATTTGATCTTGCGCATGTACAAAGTACACACATGCAAGTATTTAGTAATGCAATATCTTAGTCGTATGTCCTTCTATGTCCATTCTATTTACAGTGTCTCAATAATTTCAGAACAAGCCTCGTATACACGTCTTTTAACGCTTTTGCAAACAGTGAAGACCCAGATCATATGGCCTCTAGCCATCCATCTGGATCCACACTATTTGCAAAAGGAGTCACCCATTCGATCTTTAACCCTTCCTTCATAACAATTTCACGCCTTTTCAAACAGAGAAGACCCATATCAGAGGCTCCTTTAGGGTCTGCTTTGTTTGCTTACGACATGTTTCTACCAATTTCTACCAATATCAAAACAGTGTGTGTACATTTTCCACTATAAAACTAATAATCTGATTAATATTCATGATATTACCCGCCCACACTAATGCGACTACTGAATGAGCAAACATTTCTGTCTTCATAAGTAGGTGGTTGCTCAATGCAGGACGAAAGTTAACTCAACTTTCGTCCTGCATTAAGCTATACCCTCTGCCTTTGCCATTGTGAATTATGCCTTTTTTTAGTGGTAGCATTAGAGTGGTTTTTATTGTATTCTTACATGCATATGCATAGGGAAAGGATTAACAAGTGATGTCTACTGTCATTGTATTCTTCCCTATTTAACCCCTTACTCAATGAATATTCATGTAAGAAATAATGACATCTTGAATATTAAATAGATTAACTGTTATAATAATATTTTGTACATAGGATGACTTGGGTTTGGGAGAAACTGAAGGGTCACATTTATCCTAATTTTACAAGCAGACAGAGCAGACCCTGGTCTGGGTCTACTCTTTTTGCAAAGCAGTGAAAATGCGTATTTATGGAGTAAAGAGGTTATCAGAGTAACTTTCACTGAAATCTGTTATTATGCCAAAAAATGTGCAAAAGTGTTGTTTGATTATAGATCTTGTTTGCTCAAGAATTTCAAGTGCCTCATGTTTTCTTCATATGATAACATCTCATCTTGATATAGTTCTGTATATACAAAAAATCCCCACCTAAATCAAAAATACACTTATACTTCCATGTGATTTAATGAGAAAGTTTGAGAATCTACAAATGGCGTTAATGCAGATATCTTGGCACAGAGTCGAAATACTTAAGATGAATGCACAGTTTGTCAAATACGATATTTAATTTGTGGCTCTCATGGCAGTCAATGCCATGCTTGAAGTTTGAAATGAGCATAGTGAGATTGATCACGTTAAGAGAAAGTCTTGGTATTTCTTTTATCGGATGCATTTCAGCAACATTTATGCAAGAACTAATGTCATCTCGAATATTTATTAAATGAATTTTATAATGGGGTTTGTATACACGATTGTTTGGCATACGCTGTAAAAATATCTACAATACCATAAGTAAACAGAGAAGCCTGTTCAAACGTTTTCTGCAGGAACCGTCTGATCTGGGTCTACACTGTTTACAAATGCTTCTACTATCGCTACCAACGACGAGTACGTGATCTTCCATAGTCCATACTTTCGCTTATCGATTGTCTAATACGTCAACTCTCTCGCTGCCAATGTCGCATCTGTGATTACCTATGCAAACAGTTTGGATCCAGATGAGACGCCGAGTAACTCGGCGTCTCATCAGGACCCAGACTGTCTGTTACCATGAGTATGCTTTTATAATCAAAACTGAAGAAATGTTAAACAAAAAAAAAGAAAATTGCAGCAGACGACAAATGTTGCAGTCGACAACATTTGGCAGCAAGATTGTTAATGAACAGAAATAAATCATCTAGTGGGTCTAATATTCCGATATATTAAAAAAGCGAAAACATATGTAAAGAAAGACTACGGTAGAGTTTTCTTATCCTTTCATCTAATTAATTTATGAAATATTAAATGTATGAAATTTTAGTTGCTGAATATTATTATATAACTTAATTTAACGGCACATGAGCACGGGGCGATTTTGACGTGGCAGGAAGAGTAGAATTAGATTTACACTATTCTATAGGGAAACAGAACAGACCCTGGTCAAACAACTCTTACAACAGCGGTCACATGGGTAAGCTATGTTTACAAATCCGTATATAGCAACATCCCACTAAACCGGAATTCTAGTATAGACGAATTTAGATACTCTTAGGAAGGTGGCTGCTTAATGCAGTGTGAAAGTCATACAGAAAGCTCCTAGAGGAGCTTTCTGCATGACTTTCGCCCTGCATTAAGCAGCCATCAGTCTCTAAGACAGATATTTATACTAAATTTAACGTCCCGTTTAGAGGGGGTTTACTGTATATACATCTGTATTTATTATAGGGCTAACTGGTAATACTGTGTTGGAAACTGTCGCGTTCAAAGACTTAAGAACAGATTAATTTAAAGTAGGAAAGAATTATACTCAAATTCTGTTTTGGGAGGATTACAGCTTTTGATAAAAGCAAGATGGTGCTAACATGACCTACACAATTTAAATTCTCAGTCGGTCATTCTTGTACCGAATTCAATGTACACTAGAACCTTTCTTAAGCGGCCATCAAAAAAGAGTTCTAATTATGGGCCTGTAAGGCAGGTGGTAGCTTACTGCAAGTCATAAGTGATGCAGATAGCCCCTGTAGAAATTTTCTGCATTATTTTGATCTGCATTAAGCAACCACCTGCTTTTTAAGACTCCCATGTTCAATAAATTAATAGTTGCTTAAGACAGGTACTACTGTACAAACAATTCTATGTACAGACATGGGCGCTTTGCGTGAAAGTTTCGTGTACAGATCACAGCAAACGATCAGCAGAAAGGCAAAACTCTTTTATGCATTCTTTGCAATAAAATGTAACCAACTGCACTAGCTGTATACATAACCTGTTGGCACATTGCTAAACTCAGTGTGACATTTAGTTTGCTCGAGTCTGAGTTCATTCTCAAGCATCTGACCATTTAAATGTTTAACCCTTTCCCTGATATTGGCGCAGTTTGACGTCTCTGTAAAGGTCTGTTCATGAAAACCATTGTGATAAATAGAGCACTTGCTCCTATATGAGCAAATGCTCTATTTATCACAATGGTTTCAAATTACAAAATTCTAAAATCTTCATTTTCTCTAGTTAATGCTCCTTTTCAGTAGATTTATTCAACGTGGTTGATCTACAAATAGCCTATGAGGTAATGGGTTAAGACTGAACTCAGATTCAAAGTCAGATGATTTACAACCTCGGGGATCTGTAATAATATCTTAAGATAAATGAGGCTTCAGCCAAGGAAACAAAACCCTACTCTTATATATAAATTCTACAAACTATATCGAAATTTACTGAACGTTTTTTGTCTACCGAGCGACTGTCTCTTTTATTACTACAGGCAAACACAAGCATTTGTCATTCTAATATTTTTCTCTTTGTTTGAATCAATGACAGAAATATGGAATTTTATTGGTCTGTTTCAGCCATAATGATACACCTTGGTTTAAAGAAATAACTTAAGAGACTCAAGACAGATATAGCTAAAGCTAGAAAAGGCTCTTCTTTGAAATACTTCAATACATATACAGTAGATTCTGTCTAAAGTGGCCAATTCGAAACATTGGTGTCTTAAAAATCAAAGTCCAAAGGCAGCAGGAAGCTGAAAAAAAGGCCCAGTGTAGACATGAAGCTGAAGAAATGTCGAATGGGAACATGAATCTACAGAAACGTCCGATGGGAGCACGTGGGTGCAGAAAAGTGCAATCGGAACAGGTGTCTGCAGACTGATCCCCCCATGCAGGAGCTTTCTGCATTACTTTCGTCATGCATTAAGGAACCACCTGCATTTAAAGATACCTATGCTTATTCTTAAAGTGATCGCTTTATAGGGGTTGAACTATATCTTATTGCTAATTACAGTAGAACCCCTCTAATGCGACCACTAAATGAATAACCATAGCTGCCTTTATAAGCAGGTGGTTGCTTAATGCAGGGCAAAAGTAATGCAGAAAGCTCCTCTAGGAGCTTTCTGCATTACTTGTCCTGCATTAAGCTACCACCTGTATATAGCACCCAGAATTATACCTCTTTTAGGTGGTCGCATTAGCGGGGTTTTACTGTATATCTTATTGCTAATTATATTAAGGACACACTGTCAGGGGTGCAGTTAACCCTTGTCCTGTTCAAAATTCACCTAAGAAATAATGATATCATGAATGTTTATTAGCTGAAATGTTATGGTGTAAACTGTTAAAAGGAATATTTTGCTTCTACAAAAACAGTCGAAGAGACGTATATCATGTCATAATCAAACAGAGTAGACCCTGGCCAAACGACTCCTGCAGGAGCGTGAAAAGCGTTTATATTTGGGGAAAGGGTTTAACAAATACTTTAAATGTAGCAAAGACAACCGTTGATTTGATTTTTCTTTTACCAAAACAGTTTCACTGCTAAATAAATTTAGTTTGCAAAGTTATGTCTACTTCTGGTTTCAATAAGCAGTTTTTTCACATAACCTCTCTTGTATTCGAATTAATATACTATCACATATTTCTCCATATAACACATGTTTAATATAAGCTGTAACGTCTAGTATAAAAACCCCAAAACGTAAGTCATATTTGTCTGATATTAAACTCGAGGCTCGCTTAACCCATTCCCGCATATAGACGCCTTTTGACGCTTCTCTAAAAGTCACTTTGTGAAATCATTGTAATAAATAGAGCATTTGCTCCACAGGAGCAAATGCTCTATTTATCACAATGGTTTCAAAACTACACAATTCTGGAAAATTCCTTTTTCTCTATTAAATGCTCGTTTTTGGTAGATTTAATGAAAGAGGTTGGATCTAAAAATAGCCTAAACGGTAATGGCTTAATAACATTTTCCACGTCTCGTGTAATACCAGTTCGTACAAAATGACTTCTCGCAACATATCCTATATATTTTCAGTTTCTTTTCTAAAACACAATCAATGCAAAACAGTTTTGATCGTGATAAGGCTCCGATTTCTTGGCGCCTCATATGAATCCAAACTGTTTTCAAAATATAGCTCAGAATCGCATATGGCTGCACAGGTGTTAAGAAATCAGAACTAAGATGGAATTAATTTATTTTCGCACTTTAAACTTGTAATAAAAATTCTCTGAACATTATCGGCGTTTTATTTCAGCTTAATCCTTCAAGTTGGCAGTTCCTTCCGAAAGTTTCAAACCTGTGAAAGTTTGGCATCTATTATGTGTTGTCTTTTATTGCAATGGAAAAAGATTCCTCAATAAATTGGCACCAATTTGGACTAGATCAGACTGACAACTGCAAGTGAACTGGAAATCCTTGGGGGTTTGCCTGCCAGAAAATCATACTTGTTGAAAAACGACTTCCCTGCCTCATAAAAATCTGTTTTCATTTATAAAAATAGACTAGAATTGCCAGGAGCAATAATTTATCAACATTCGACGCCCTTGAACTTCCTCAAAGTTTTCATAACAACATCTAACATCATTTATCACTTAAAATAAACAACACTCCACAACTTACAACTGTTCTTAACCCATAGTCTGCCAGTCAACTATTGTTGCATTTGCAAACAGTGTAGACCCAGATGAGAAGGTTCCTATAGGAGCTCTCTCATCTGGGTCTGCACTGTTTGCCATGGAAAATCCATGCATGCATGCTCTATCCTTTTGCCTAGGAAATCATTTCAATATAACCCTGTATATTTTTGTAAAGATTTGCCTTATTAATATTCATAGAGGGTGGAATGATAAACAAATACGTGACAGGCTAAGGTTTAACTTGGTTTACCCGTTTACCAAATAAATATTCATGTTAACTCTTTCGCTGCCAATGCCGGATCTGTGATAACCTATGCAAACAGTTTGTATCCAGATGAGACGCCGAGTAACTCGGCGTCTCATCAGGATTCAAACTGTTTGTTACTGTTACTATGTTTTTGAAACAAAAATGAAGAAAACCAAAAGAATGAAAATTTGTGGCAGACGACAAAGTTAGCAGACGACAGAGTTTGGCAGTGAAAGGGTTAAAAATAATTATCTAATGAATTATTTCAGCATATATACAAGGACATGTTTTGTTAAGGTGTAAGCTGTAATATCAGATATATATTATTCCTTAACCCTTTCATTCATATAAACGATTTTCACGCATTTGCAAACAGAGTAGACCCAGATCAGACCGCTCCTTTAGGAATCATCTGATCAGGGTCTGCTCTGTTTGCTTATGGTCTTTGATAGATCTGTTTCTTTACTTTATAAAATGGCTACAATGTTCTACCTTCCATACTTCATTGTAACTATTTTGTCTATGAATATTCAGTAGGTATTGAAATTTGGAATAAACACAGAACAGGGAAACGGTTATGCAAACAGAAACGACCCTGATCAGATGCTTATGTAGTAGCCGTATGGTATTGGTCTTCTTTGTTTGCAAAAAGCGTCAAAAGGCGTCCCTTATAAGTAAACGTACTAACTATGCATACAGCTGTTTGTGCAGATGAAACATTGAGTCTTTCAGCGTATTATCAAGAATTAAGTGTGCGTCAGGAATGTGCCTTTCAACAGAAATCGAAGAAAGCCTGTTTCGAAATCAAAATCAACCAGAAGAAAATTCCTGTCAATGAAAATGTGTTCAGCATGGTAAATGTTACGTAAAGAACTTTGAAATGAGTGAATTTACAACATTGCTAAATGTTACTCAAAGAAATTTGAAATGAGTAAATTTACAACTTAGCTAAATGTTATTTAAAGAAATTTGAAATGAGTACATTTACAAATTAGCCAAAATTTTATATAAAAAAGTATTGAATGGGTGAATTAATTGATCTATATGGTAGCTATATATTATGTTAAGAAATCCGAAAGGAGAAACTTGCGGAGAATGGCTAAATTTTATAAGAGTATGGCAAGCTGATGTCAGTGCTCGTATTAGCACATGATTGTGTCATCTATATACATGATGGAGACATCTCTTAGCGAGGTGAAGCGTTATTATTATTTATTTTTTAAAAAGAAAACCCCAAACAATCTCGTCTAAATATTTACATTACATGAATCTAATGTTAATGTTGAGGTGTGCTCATGAAATAATTATTTTGCCGAAGGGACCCGTGTACACAGATTTGCTGGTCAGAGGTTGCCTCTAAGAGGTGTCGAATATTTGTCTACACTGTTTGTCCCTGTTCTTTCTAGAATTCCTTTGACTGGTTGTTTTAGGGCATTTTTACTGTATTTCTAGGATATTGGATATTCTTATATATGACCAGGGAAAGGATTGTAAACAAATTGATATTTCATCTAGAATAATATGCGGTCTTCAACTGATTAGTCCCCTGCAGACCAGCAATTGACAAAAAAATCATAGCTTCGTTGAGAAAGCAATATTGCGTTGCTTGTATCCGCTATTGACTGTAGAATTTATTACAATCATTTAGCAAAAGCTACTGACATTTTCCATTTGATTTAGATTGCTCTTAGTTAATTAAATTGCCAGGCCCGTCATCTTGATACAAGGTTATTCAATGGAAATCTCTAGAGATTTTCCCTGTAGAATTATACTAGTCTTGAGCAATTTATGCTTGAATTCTAACCGGCTTTTGTAAATAGGCTTGATCAAAATTACATCTAAACTGATCTAATGCACCATCCCGTTCGGTTAGGTGTACAAAAACCGTAATGAAACTATACTGGTCAACCAGGTACAGTAGTACATGTCCTAAACGGCCATTCATTTATCGAACGTAGGAGTCTGAAAAAGCAGGTGGTTGCTTAATGCAGGTCACAAATAATGCAGAAAGCTCCAATAGGAGCTTTCTGCATTATTTTTGACCTGCATTAAGCTACCACCTGCCTTACAGACCCATGACTAGACCACTTTTGATGACCGCTTAAGACAGTTTCTACTGCACAAATGTTCATATTCAGAAGCAGTACGAGGGTTGGAGTGTTATGTAATCAACCTTTATACGTTTTAATTATTTTGGCATTTATCTTCATGCATTAATTACTTCAAACTCCAAAATAACTCTAAAATAAAATGAGTAAATAACTTCTCATTAAAAAACCTAATCAATGAATAATTTACAACGTATTTTATGTTCTGCTTCTTAACCCTTTCCCCTCATAGTAACACATTCTAACGCATTACCAAATATGGCCTGATCAGGGTTTGCTCTGTTTGCTTATGAAATTTTAGAGGTCTGATTATACAGGTTTTGTCTGAGCAAAACATTCTTTTGAACATTTTACACTGTAAAAATTGAAACTAAATATTAATGAAAAGATCATTTCATACAGACATCTTCATTAGGGAAAATGTTAACATGATTTATTTGTAAACGTGACAGTTATTTAAAAAAGCCTTGCAACAATTTCCTTTGACATTATATGAAAAGTACATTAACTTTTATGTCCCATACAGACACAGATGTGTCCAGATGTATGAAGTTCAAAACAAAAGAATCATTGTTGATTTCGTTAACAGTTAATCTGATGAATATTCATGTAACAAATAATAATTGTATGAATATTACTTAACCCCTTTCTTCATTTAAACGCTTTTTCACGCATTTGTAAACAGAGTAGACCCAGGGAGCCGTCTGATCAGGGTCTGCTCTGTTTGCTTATGGTATAATAAAGATATGATTCTACAGTTTCTGCCGAGGTCAAAATATGCTGGGTTTATATGCCATCATAAAATTTCAGCTAATAAATATTCATGATGTCATTATTTCTTGCATGAATATGCAACAGGGAAAGGGTTAACCCATTTATTCCCGAATTATGTAAGGAAGCCCCATCAAGATCTTACCTTTGGACCCACCCATTTGTCATATTTGTTGTAATTGGTGGATTCAGCAAATAGTACAGACCCTAGCCAGAGGGCTCGGCCAGGATTAGGAGTTGTGCTGCTTGCGAGCCCATTTAACCCATTCCCGCATATTGACGCCTTTTGACGCATCTGTAAAAGTCACTTTGTGAAACCATTGTGATAAATAGAGCATTTGCTCCACAGGAGCAAATGCTCTATTTATCACAATGGTTTCAAAACTACACATTTCTGAAAATTTCCTTTTCTCTAGTTAATGCTCCTTTTTAGTAGATTTAATCAAAGAGGTTGGATCTAAAATAGCCTAAGTGGGAATGGGTTAAGATATGTTGTTTGGTGTGTCACCTCAACATGATAAATGAATGGGTCCAACATAAGATCTGGACGGGTTTCCTTGGATAAATGGGTTAATGAACCATTTCCCTAATATAAACGTGTTTTCACGTATTTGCAAACAGAGTAGACCCAGATCAGACGGCTCCTAGAGGAGCCGTCTGATCAGGGTCTGCTCTGTTTGCTAATGGAATTTGAAAGAGCTGTTTCTTTACTTTCTAAAATGGCTACAATTTTCCACCTTCTATATTTTGGTTTAATTATTTTGCCGATGAATATTCAGTAGGTATCAAATTTTGGACTAAACATAGAACATGAAGAGGGTTAACTAAATCTATCTAAAGTCATTGGGATATATCGGTGGTCATGTTCGCTCTTTACTTCATGGATATTCATGCTGTACCCCGCAGATCTTGAAAATAAGTAAATTAAGTTATTGCACTTAAAATATGAATTAAATAAAGCTTATTCTGAGTTTCCATTGGGTATTTGTACATTCAGTCTTAGAAAGGTTAAATGTTAGGAAAATGCCCTTTATTAAAGTTCTATTCTGAAAGTCATTGGAACGCCATCTGTTAAAAATCCTTTCAGACTGAATGGATTACCCATCTTTACAGAAAGTTAGATTTTGAAAAGTTAATACTTGATTTTTTGTTTTGTTTGAACCATCATTAAAATAGAATTATAAAAAAAATATATCAAAACCAATAAATAAATCATAGTTTGGCATTGTTGGGACCCATCCCCTAAAAAAGGGTAATACATAAAAATAAAGATAACAGAATATACTCCTTTCTTTATTAAAACTACGTTAAACTGACAGTGCCCATGAAATTGATGCTTATTTATTTGCCACAAAACCTGCCTCGGTAATATAATGAAACTGACATTGTAGGATATGTTATTAACTCTTCATAAGCTAAGTAAATTCGTGAATAAGCAGTATTAAGAATTTAACTATTCTCTTGCTGAACGTGACCCGACCCGCATTTGAAAAAAACAGCTTGGACCCAGACAAGACGCCGAGTAACTCGGCATCTAATCAGGATCCAACATGTTTATTACTCGGTCAATAGTTTCTCAAATGTTTTAACGAATCGAATGTGTGTAAAATATATAGCAACTTAGTTTGTGAGGAGCAGGTTCAGAGTAAAAACCATCTACAGTGAAATCTCGATTATTCGAACACTAAAATACGTATTATTATTGATCTTTAAGACAGGTGACAGTTTAATGTATGGTGAAAGTAATGCAGAAAGCTCCTTTAGGAGCTTTCTGCATTACTTTCATCATGCATTAAGCAGCCTCCTGCCTAATAGGGTCTAAATTCTTCTACACAGAAAATTCGAATTACTGTACTATATTAATGAACTAAATACAACAGAACTTTACATCTGTATGTGACCATCAAAACGATGTCTAATTATGGGTCCGTAAGGCAGGTGTTAGCTTAATGCAGGTCAGAAGTAATGCAGAAAGCTCCTAGGAGCTTTCTGCATTACTTTTGCCCTGCATTAAGCAACCGCCTGCTTTTTAAGACTCCCAAGTGCAATCGATTAAAGCTACTAAAATCATATACATGCGACGCATAATTATCCCATATTGGGATATAATTCTTAGCTGTTTTCAAATTTAGGATTTCTTTAGGCATATGTTATTTCACTAAAGCCTTTGTCTGATAAAGATGTCATTTAAACACCTTTAAACACAGTGTAGGCTCAGACCTGACAGTTTCCGTCTGATTAGAGTCTCTCTTTGCTTATGACATACTATTTCACAGAAGCAAGTCATGTTTTCGTATGCCCGTATGAAAAATAATTTACTCAATATTCATGATGTCATTAATTCTTACATGAATATTCATCACATAAAGGTTTAACTGTAATACACACGTGCACATTTGCCGCCTTCTTCCAATCTCATGTTGTTTTCTACCTCGATTTTTCTTAAACAAGTTGGTCTTCTAATAAAAAGTTGTACTATTCCTTACTGTGGTTATGCATGTACCATTAATTTGTTTATGTTTTTCAGATTAGTCTGCACGGTTATTCAAACCAAATAGTTTAGTGCACACAAATATTATGAACGTGGGTGATCCTTCGAAAACAAAAGTAGTAATGCCAAAAGAGAAAATTGCAGACTCGGTTTTATTGAGTCTGTTCATGAGTAGTAATTAAAAGTGCAACACTACTCACGCCCCCCGCATCGGCTTAAGCATTATTCAGTTTTCAAAACTGATACCATCAAAACATGAGAATTTACTGGGAATCAATTCAGCAGAGAGGTCAATGCTTCCGGTTGTAACATTTATTGACACAGATTAAAACCAAGGAACCGTCTGATCTGGGTCTACTCTGTTTGCAAAGGCGTAGACAGGCGTATTTACGGAGTAAAGGGTTAAATCATCAGAAGTCGGTGTGTTTTCTTTTCAACCACGGTGTCCACAGATAAAAGCATCAAGTGCAGTGAAGTGACCCAGTCTTATTTGATCCTTAATCTGCTGAATTATTAAAAATGGATCCTACTTTGCTGAATATTAATAAGACAAAAAGTCGTGTCACTATGTATTATTGATGAGAATGATTTGTTTGACAAGCAGTGTAGACCCTGATCAAAACGCTCATCCAGAAGCTCTTTAATATGTGTGTACACCTTTACAATGGTCTTATATAGGGTCTGTTTGCGAAGTTCTTGTATACAGTAAAACCCCTCTAATAGAGAAAAAATCAGATATTTTTAGGCAGGTGACTGCTTAATGCAGAGTGGAAGTCATGCAAAAAGCTCCTAGAGGATTTTTCTGCGTAACTTTCATCCTACATTAAGCTGCCACCTGTTTCCAAGACCGATATTTATACTGAATTTAACGTCCGGTTAGAGGTATTTAATCTACTAGGTTGTGGCACGTTACGGTTTAATTGGAACAAACGAGTCTGTTCAAGGCTGAAAAAGAGCATTTCCAACCGTATTATGCAGTGTAGTTAATTAGTCCCTGGTGGAAAAGAATTACAGTTACATATGTGTCTACCAGTACACCTCCCTTGATTAGTGTTTATTGAAACAGAAAACACTAAAGCAAATACGAAACGGAATAGACCTATGTAAAACAATGTATTTAAACACTTATTATATCCCTATCATTGTCATTAGTTTTGGAAATGTTCTAAATCGCTGATACATGGGTTAAGTAATTAGACAAATCTGAGTAGCACAAAGTTCCAATGTCACGTATAAAACTAACAACACACACTGTATCATAATTAGAATTTCATAACATATTATCAAACTAAAATATTCTTAAGCATGTTTTGTTTGTTAGATAGAAGTTATGAACCAGGTAAATACATGTATGTATATAGTTATATACACATCTAAAACCAAGTGCATCGATATCTTACTGGTGTCCAAAACAGGTCGACAGTCGTCGTTATTCAACCCTTAACTCCATGAATATCCATGTAAGAAATAACAACATCATGAATATTCATTAGATTCATTGTTATAATAGCATATGGACACAGAAATTTGGACATGGTAAGAACTGTATCTATATTATATCATAAGTAAACAGAAACCGTCTGATCTGGGTCTACTCTCTTTGCATATGCATAGAAAGGCGTATTTATGGAGCAAAAGGGTAAATGATACAAATGCCAAAATGAAACAAATCTACATTGATGAGTATTTCTTAAGTTAAGTGAGTATTTCTCAAGTGATCAATTTACGCATAAATGTTCGTTAGGGAAAGGGTTAAAGAGAACAAAGTCAATTGCCTACAAATAACTGCAATCAATCCTAATTTCTGTCATTCTTTGACCGACGTAATCAATAAATGCCACTGAAAGTGCAGCTGACATGCATTGGTTTTCCTCATTTTTTTATTTGTTCAATCTTATACTTTTTCAATTTTCTTATACTGATGCCTTTTGACGAGAGTGTAAAAGTCAAGTTTTGAATCCATTGTGATAAATAGAGATTTTACTCAATAGGATCAAACGCTCTGTTTATCACATTGCTTTCAAAACTACACAATTCTAAAAATTCTTCTTTGCTAGTATATGATCTTTTCAGTAGATTTAGCATAAGAAGTTGGATCTAAATATAGCCCATGAGGGAATGGGTTATAATTGAGTAGAGTGGCTTAAACCACCTTGGCACTAAGGACCATTCAGTTAGCAATATGGTTAGCCTAATGTGCTTGGCAGTGTGTAGAAATTCTACAGGGCCCTTACCAAAAAGCTCCGGAGGAATATTTAACCTCAGAAATTTTCTGTCTGGAGCTATAGCAAACCTATAAAGTTTCATTCAATGACTTCTAGAATATGTGGTTAAGTATATATTCTATATGCAGCTTTATTTCTCTTAAATGAATTTACTTGTATTGATTTTATAAGATTAAGGAATATTCAAGAAACGAACGAGCTTTCTTAATTTTATCCTTTAGGAGCTTTATGATTTCGAGCCCTAGCCCCGAGGTTATTACATGTTTTGCTTGAGTCTGAGTTCTTATTCCACAAAACTTGGTGCTTTAACCATTCGTTGAATAGTCATGTAAGAAATAATGATATAGTGGATTTATTCGCTGAATTTTGAACAATAGACGATTTGGCCATGACACAAACTGTAGAATCAGATATGCATACGGAGCAGGCCCTGATTATACTGCTCCTATAGGAACCGTCTGACTTGGGCCTAAAACGAGGTTGTATGAGGGAAAGGGTTAACCGAACCAGTTGATACAAGCATGAACTTTCTCTTGTTAAGTGCTTTCTATGACGCGTCCAATCAGTCACGGCTTAATTGGACGTGAAACAAACTGAAGAGCTGATTGCATCTGAATACTGTTCAGTGAAGAATTTTTAAAAACTGAAATATATACATTTAACTCATTACTCCAGAGATATGCTTTTCGAAGTCTTTACAGAGTCGGCCCAAATATTGGTCTGCTCAGATTGTTTATGAACTAGGTGTTGAAAGGTGTATTTATGGGGTATAGGGATAAAACACATTTAGATCATCTGTCAAACGAAGTTATAGACAAATGCTCTATATAGACAAATGCTCTATTTATCACAATGGTTTAAAAACTACACACTCATAAAACTTTCCCTTTCTCTGGTAAATGCTGCTTTTCGGTAGATTTATTCAAAGAGGTTGGATCAACAAAATAGCATATGGGGGAACGAGTTAAGCCGCGTTCCGAGACCTGGCCCGCATGCGCAAACAGCTTGGATCCTTATGAGACGCTGGGTAACTCAGAGCCTCATCAGGATCCAACTTGTTTCATGTTTAGTCATAAGCTTCTCAAAAACATTGATAAAAATCTGCATCAGATCACACTTCGAGCTGACACTTCTTCTTTCAAAGCGCGATACGATTGAATGCAACTGTAATATAAATTGTAAAGACTTGTGAATTTATTAAAACTATGTAAAACTTTTCAAATTAAGTCGTCTCTTATTTCGGACTGATATAGAGTAGAACAAAACATGGACATATAACTCCTCAAAGAGCTCTCTGGTCTGGCTCAACATATTTGTGAAAATGCCTATTGGTTCGTTTCTCAAAGTCAGGTAGTTACACTCAATTACGACCCAATGAATACATATATTAAAGCAAAACATGTAATTGATCTTGATTCACAGTATGGCATGTTATTGTTTTAAACAATTTTGACAGTGGAATAGATAAATAATATGAACATACAGCAACATCCTTCTATAACGGTCACTAAATTACATCAAATATGTTGTGTAAAAGGCAAGTGGCTGCTTAAAGCAATGTGAAAGTAAAACAGAACGCTCCTATAGGAGCGTTCTGTTTTATTTTCACCTTGCTTTAAGCAGCAACCTGCCATAAATACCAACTAATTAACACAATTTAGTGGTCGTTATAGAGAGGTTTTATTGTAATCATAGAAATAGGAATCTAAAGTGCACTTGTTTATTATAACTTTTACCCACAAACAAAAACAGATACTTCTTTCACCAATTCCTCATGCAAAGAAAAGTCATACTGTCAATCAGCTTGATTTATGATAAACATATTATTCGCCCCTAAACCTTACTAAGATTTTGAAGTAGAAAGGCAATTTAAGTGGCATTTTTTTTATATTAATAACTTTAATAATTCACAATTAAACCTTTACTTATGGGGTAACTTTAGATGATTTCGTTTCCTTTTTTACAAGCTGGAAATGGTTTGGAATGAGTAAGGGTTTCTTTCAACAAGCATGCTTTCCTGACAGGTTACACCCAATTATTTATCGCTAAAGTACAGAACGTATGCAGCCTATTCTAATAAAACTTCGGGCGAATTTATTGTGAGTTTTACACTGCAGTAAAACAAAAACAAAAATGAAGGTGCCAACACTTGTAACTATTATACTGCTTTTTGCGACCTGGCTCACATTTGCACACAAATTGGAACCAGATGAAACACCTAGTGACCCAGTTTCACCAGGATCCAAATTATGTGACACTCTGTCCGTAGATTCTCAGAAGCTTGCTGGAATCGAAAACAGTCAGAATTGTACATTTCCAAATTTTAGCAGACATTAACAGAGGGTTGTAATAGTTAACAGGTTTGAAAACTCGTAGAGAAAATCGAGGGCTTGGTGCAAAACTATTCTAACTCTTTCACAAAGTGAAGGAGTCAAAATAGTTTTGCACAAAGCCTTCGAAATGCTCTTTCCAATGATTGAGCCGAAATCAAATTTCCGTAATGCCGTGGTGTGTTGTTGTTCCTTTTTGAATCATTCTCTTGCTGAATTTTAAGATACGTTTCTCCTTCTTTACCCATGTCCTGTTATATAAGTATATATAACTTCACTGTCTACA
The DNA here is from genome assembly GCA_963576725.1 of Azorinus chamasolen. Lineage (NCBI taxonomy): Eukaryota > Metazoa > Mollusca > Bivalvia > Cardiida > Solecurtidae > Azorinus > Azorinus chamasolen. The sequence goes on from OY755238.1 coordinate 19,397,995, forward strand.
ACTATGTCTCTGTGCAATCACTGCTGTGAAGTGCATAGGTTGCACTTGTAAATTGTGCAGACCCTGATGAGACAGCTCCTGCAGGAGCTGTCTCATCAGGGTCGTCACTATTTACAGGTAGGTATATTGACATAGTGACGTGAGCAGTAAAAGCAAAGTTAAATAAAACAAAACCATACACAATGCGTAAGTAAATTAATTGCATCTTGGAATCGATAACGTTACTGCATGAATTGATTTATTTAATTGTAGTAAGTGGGTGGTCTGAATGTTTGCTCGTAATAAAAACTCAAGCTTAGACTTGCACGCAGGTGGTGATTGGTAAATAGCTATGGTACAACCTCTTCAAAACAACTACATGTACTTGTTTTAAACATGAAGATCTATAACCTTCACTGTATGAATATTATGTAATACACAATGACGTCTTTAATATTTATTAGATTAATTTGCATAATTGCACATGAACACATTAAGTTTTTGTCATGACAGAAACTGGAGAATCAAGATCTATATTAACCCATTCCTTCATATTAACGACTTTTGACGACTCTGTAAAAGTCACTTTGTAAAACCATTGTGATAAATAGAGCATTTGCTCCTTTAGGAGCAAATGCTCTATTTATCATAATGGTTTCAAACTACAAAATTCTAAAGTTTTCCTTTTCTCTAGTTCATGCTCATTTTCGGTAGATTTGTTCAAAGAGGTTGTATCTAAATATAGCCTATGAGGTAAAGGGTTGATTCCTAAGCAAACAGAGCAGATCCTTATTAGACGGCTCCTACAGGAGCCGTCTGATCTTGGTCGACTCTGTTTGCAAAGGCATAGAAAGACGTATTTATTGAGTACAGTGTTAAAAGCAGCTGGATTTTATGTACAGGACAAAGGTAATGCAGTGTTGTCTAATTAACATTGGACCTGCATTAAGCTATCACTTGACTAAAAAATCCAGAATTACAGTAGTCGATGAGGAAATGTTATACCGTTCTTGAAAACCCTTCTTGCTGTTGCCGACAGTTTGGGGCCAAACAATTTGCCGCCTGCGTCAAGTGCCAATTTTCTCTCAAAACATAGGTGGAGTGTCAAACAGTTAAGACACATATTTACTCGGCGTTTAAAAGTAATCCAGAGCAACAGATAAATTCACGTACTTAGATTCTAAAATCGTCATTTCTCCAACAACCTCTATGTTGTGATTACTCTTTAGAATCGTCTCTTCGAGACGATTCTAAAGAGTGATCACAACATAGAGGTTTGGTGGAGAAATAAATGAATTATTTTCGAAATTGTTTAATTTACACATTTTATCTGAGTCTCTGTAATCACAGATTCGCATATTGCAGCAAGTCCTATGCGTCACATCTCGAAAGCCTGACGGCGAAATAGTTTAATTGAAATTGACCACGTTCTAGTTCTTCTGGCGAAAGATGAGAACAAAAACGAAAATGCCGGAACGTAATGTTGATCTCATATGCTGCTTGTTGTACAAGGGCTTAAGGAAAACAATCTTCTTGTGCAAATTCATCATTTTGAGATAGTTCTACATAAATACGCTTTAAACACCTTTGCAAATACAGTATATACAGATCAGATAGCTCCAATAGAAATTGTCTGTTCAGGATCTGCTCTGTTTGCTTCTGTGATAATACAGTGTCTTCTGTAGCAAAAAATTCCCCAGTTCATATGCCATTATAAAAATCATTTTAGTACTATTCATGATGCCACTATTTCTTATATGAATACAGTAAAACCTCGATTATTCGAATTTTCGGTATAGAAGAATTTAGACCCTTTTAGGCAGGTGGCTGCTTAATGCATGGTGAAAGTCATGCAGAAAGCTCCTAGAGGAGCTTTCTGCATGACTTTCACCATGCATTAAGCTGCCACCTGTCTTAAAGATCGATAATAATACGTATTTTAGTGTTCGGATAATCGAAGTTTTACTGTATGTAATGAATTAAAATGCTACAATATGGTATTTATAGATACGCTGCTCCATACTAAAGCAGGTATTAGTTACTACACAACGACTGGAATAAAAAACTATCCTCTATACTTATTTAACCCCTTCTTTCATATAAACGCATTTTCAAGCATCTGCAAATAGTGTAGACCCAGATAGATATAGAAGCCGTCTGATCTGGGTCTGATCTGTTTGTTAATGGAATTGGATACATCTATTTCTTTTGTTGCCAAAATGGCTGTAATGTCCCACCTTCCATACTTCATTATAACTATTTTGTCAATGAATATTCAGGTACTGAAGTATTAAATAAATATAGAATAGGAAAATTTGTTAAAACAACCTTCATGACCTAGTTAAAACTACTTTCCTGGCCTACTTAGAACTATCAAATTGAATTAATTCTTTGCCGGAGAGGATAACATTGCCAAAACAAAAATATCTCCATTTGGCATTTTAGCCCTACTATAGCAGCGTGAAGACAGGGGATGACTGTGGGACATTAATCCTTAAGACACGTTAACCTTTCCACACCAAGAACAACGTATTCGTAATGTGCTGACATTTTCAATGACAGTGCGTGGTTAGCGGATATAATGACTCTTTTAGGGGGGGGGGGGGGGGGGGCTAAACTAGTTCCTCTGGTCACAGATTCCTCTTTAGTGATTATTATTTACGCTAAGGTCTTCTTTAACCTTCTCTTTCATATAAACGGAATTTCACGCATTTTCAGAATAGACACAGATGCTATATGAGCCGTCTGATCAGGGTCTGCTCTGTTTGCTTACGGGATTTGATAGATATGGTTCTTTAGTTTTTAAAGTTGGCTACAATGTTCCATCTTCCATTGTAACTATTCTGTCCATGGGTTTTCAGTAGGTATTGGAATTTGAAAAAAAAATAGAACAAGGACAGGGTTAAATGATATTAACTATCCGGAATAATTGTACCAATAGTTTGGAGATTAACCCTTCGATTGCTGAATTTTAAAATACATTTCTCTTTCTTTACCCATGCCCTGTTGTATAATTACATATATCTTCACTGTGTACAAGTATATCGCTGTGCAATCACTGCTGTGGAGTGCACTGCATGGTTGCACAATCAACTTGTAAATAGTGCAGACCCTGGTGAGACAGCTCCTACAGGAGCTGTCTCATCTGGGTCTTCACTATTTACAGGTAGGTATATTGACGTGAATAGCAAGCGAAGGGTTAAGCTGCCACCGGTCTCCAAGACTCTTCCACGTTGTCGCCATGTAACCACAATAAGCATAACCATCCCTCTGGCACAGTTTAATGTTTGCTACATTGTATATGGAAATGTCTCCAGTATTGGTGACCCTTTTTAGAACAAATGCGTTATTCGGATACATCACTCCAGCATTAAATATCTAACATAATGGGGAATGTAGGTTAAGTTGATTTCCACATAAAAAGTACAAGTCTCAGGTTTGTAGCTCACTTCACCAATATTTCAAAATGAAATTCCCCCAAAAATGTATTTTGAATTAATTGAATTTCATTTGAAGCGATGTATCTACGAGAATTCATTTGCTAATGTGACTTTTAGAAAGTATTTTTCGTTACAAATAATGCTTACACTGGTTCCCCTGGATCCCTCTGATCTTGATCTACACTGTCTTGCCTATGCCTCTTTTTGAGGACACTGTGCATAAATGTGTTAAGTTAATTTCCTAGCACCAGAGTGTGCAATTCTCGCTGAAACAGGCCATTAAAACGTCATATTCCAGCATTGATCCAAACTCCGAGGGAAACATTAGAATGATTTATGCTTTGTTTTTCAACCATTGCCGTAATAAATAAAGATGGCTTCACGTGTAAAGGCACTATTTTCAGTGGCGAGTTTTTCAGGCTTGTTTAATTTAGATGTAAGGATACAAAGGCCTTTTCTAGACTGAAAATGTTTTTATCTGGGAGGACAAAAACACAGACTAGCACCGTGTCATCAAGCTGTGTAGTTAATTACACTTTTAAAAAGAAACAAATTGAACTAGTCTCCCACTTAAGAATGTCGCTGTGCATAAGGGCTTGCTACAATACATAGAAACTAGCAAATGCAATAGAGCCTTCTGAAACGAGGTCTAGTTATGGATCTGTAAGGCAGGTGGTAGCATTACTTTTGCCCTGCATTAAGCAACCACCTGCTTTTTAACACTCCCTGTTCAATAAATGAATGGCCGCTTAGGACAGGTTCAGCAATACATCCAAAATAAAAATAAAAATTGAGACAATTAGTAGATATATTTAAACCTTCATTTCATGAATATTCATATAAAAGTATTGACAAAATGAATATTAATATTTTAATGGCATATGAACATAAGAACATTAGAACATTTTAGTGACGGTTTGGTGGAGAAATAAAGGAGCTATCTTGAAAATGTTTGAATTTACGCATCTTATCTGGACATCTGAACTCAGATCTATATGAATCCATAGGCAGACACGGGAGAACCTGGTCATATGACTTCAATAGGAGTCGTGATCTGGATCATGGGTCTAATATGTCTGCAAATGTTTAAAAATGCATACATATGGATCCAAGTTGCAAATGTATTAATTTTATAAAATTATACAAACGAAAAGTGTAACTGACGACTGAGTTTGAGAACGTATATACATAGAGTGGCGACTGTGTTCTAAATGCACGCTGTGGACTGGGTCTGCACTGCTTGCAGACATTCCGTGAAATCAAAGTTCAAGTTCGTTTTCCATAATTCAATGTCTGTAAAAGGTATTGTTTGTACAGAGGTCCAGCTATAAGATGTGTGAATTAAAACAATTTTGGAGTTATCAATTTTGAGAATAACTCCACCTAATCCTATGTTGTGACCACTCTTTAGAATCGCCTTGAAGAGACGGTTCTAAAGAGTGGTCACAGCACAGGGGTTGGTGGAGAAATGACGATTTTAATATTTGTGTTCGCACATTTATCTGTTACTCTGAATTGTACAATACGTATTTAACTTTTAGCATGCTGAGGAGCTTCCTTTCAGCAATAAATATCTTTTCAGTTACCAATAACGACATATATTTCACTGTTAATTTCACTAGAATGATGAGCACTTTTGATACATGGTAACCCACTAGTGTCCTGTGTCCCTTACGAAGGACAAACAGTGTAGGTCTGATCAGGGGGCTCCTCCGAGAGCCCTATGATTGTGGCCCACACTGTTTGCCGAACCCATCAATGTCAATGACTTATTCCAGGAACTATTTTCTTTGCCCTGTCCCCTTCAACATGAAAAATGGATGGGTTTTTCAAAGAGAGAACTGCACGGACTTCCGTAAATAGTATGGAAATAAATGGGTTATGTTAAATACAACCACGTTGGTATATATTTGGAGTCTCACATATTGATGACTTTGCGTGTTAATGACATTCAAGCAATGTTTCCAAAGACATAAGAGTAATCCATAACTAAAAAAGCTCTAGAATTGGAAAATAATTCATTTAAAGACCAACATCTGTAACAAATATTTGCAATCAATAGCAGTTGCTGTCGTGCAATGACTGACAAGTCAAATTTTTTTTCTGAAGCTTAGACTTTTATATTCCTATAAAGATAAAAATGGCTAGGTTTTGTCAATATGCGTTTATTGACAATTGTGTTCATACTATGCCATCATGCTTTAACCCTTACATCGTGAATATTCATGTGAAATTAATGACAACATGAATATATATACATGATTAGCCGAAACAAATACGCATTTGGCTGTGGCGCATACTGTAAAAATCAGATCTATATAATTTCAAAAGCAAACAGACCCTGCCCAGACGGCTCTTGTAGGAGCATTAAATGCGTATTATTATTATCATTATTATTTTAATTATAATTCTGCTTCTTCTTATTATTACACCACATTTATATAGCGCTTTTTCACACAGGTTATGTGCGTTTAAAAGCGCTTCACACGAATAAATTACATGTAATTGTAAGAAGTAAATGGCTAAACAATAATTACAAATATCACTTTACAATAAAATCAACTAATATCGATATACCAATCAAACAGAAACAATAACAATACGGAAGACTTCAACAGAGTAAACCTAGATTAGACAACTTCTGTAGGAATTGTCCGATCAGGGCCTGTTCTCTTTACTGACTGCATAATATATATATATAGATATGATCCTGATGTTTCTGTCACTGCAAAACATTTCCTTGGAATGTGTAATTATAAATAAATCAGTCCATGAATATTCATGCAATACTCAAGTCTTGAATTGATATTCATGGAATAATGGGTTGAAAAGGTTTAGTATGTCCCTAGGCTCCAAGGGATATGTATGTTTATATTTTAGATCTTGTTGGAGGGAATATTTGGTTTTGTTTTGGTACAGAAAAGAATAACACACCAAATGACAACGAGGGATATTATTCAGTCATCTATTATCTTCATTGACAGATAAACACAAATGTATACAAAATAAGAAGTATTTTCTTTCTATTGGATTACTTTATTATTTCCCTTATGTCTCAATGAGATGTGGAGAATTGATTTAATATTTAACCCATTCCCGCATATTTACGACTTTTGGCGCTTCTGTAAAAGTCACTTTGTGAAACCATTGTGATAAATATAGCGTTTGCTCCATAGGAGCAAATGCTCTATTTATCACAGTGGTTTCTAAACTACAAAATTCTAAAATTTTCCTTTTCTCTAGTTAATTCTCCTTTTCGGTAGATTTATTCAAAGAAGTTGAATCTAAAAATAGCCTATGGAGGAAAGGGTTAAATAATAACCATATGCACGGAACTCTTAATACGGAAACCACCAATAGAGTTGTATATTACTCTGCACGCTAGCGGCGAAACCCTGATTACATGTACCCATGCAAACAGAGGGGTCTCATCAGTATCCAAACTGTTTTATACTCTGACCATATATTTGCAAAGAAATGAGAGAAAATTAATGACAATTGTTGCAGATGAAAAATCACTTGCAACGTCTTAAGGAACAGATGCATTTATACATATAATAATATTTCCATAATTATTGTCCGAGACAATTAAAGTTAAATGTATCGATGCAGCGAAAAGATCTCAGCGATAAAAGCAGAGGAAACCGGTTAGTAGGATGTACACGTTGTGGGAGAGTTTGCTTGGGAGGTTACTGGATAGTGTGCTCTTATGAAACCATCATATGGACATCCAAAGAGCAAAATAACTATTTAATACAGACAGTATTTGCATTTTACAACTGCCCTTAACCCTTTCTCTGTTCTATGTTTATTCCAATTTTCGATACCTACCGAATATATTCAAGGACAATATAGTTATAACGAAATATGGAAGGTTGAAAAAGTGTAGCTATTTTCAGAAAAAAGAAAGAAATATATCTTTCAAATTCAAATAGCAAACTGAACAGACACTGATCATATAGAAGCCGTCTGATCTGGGTCCAATCTGTTGGATATGTGAAGGAAAGCGTTAACTCTTTCAATGCCAATGTTGAATTTGTGATAAAGATTCAAACAGTTTGGATCCAGTCACAAACTGTGTGATACCGTGATTATGTCTCTTAACTCATTACCTCGTAGGCTATTTTAGACCCAACCTCTTTTAATTAAGCTACCGAAAAGGAGCATTACCCAGAGAAAAGGAACATTTTATGAATTGTGTAGTTCTGAAACCATTGTGAAAAATAGAGCATTTGCTCCTATGGAACAAATGCTTTATTTATCACAATGGTTTCAAAACGTAATTTTACTGTGGCGTTAAAAGGCGTCAATATGAGGGAATATGTTAAAAGATAATGGAAGACGATTAATAAATGAAGAAAAAACAAGTGTAGCAAACGATACATTTGGCAGACATCGTTACGTGGCAGTGTAATGGTTGACGTATGAAATAGAAAATGGCAAGGCCAGTCTGCTATGTACTACCTTGTACCTGTTAATGGGGAATTATACTGATTGCAGTATGTCCATTAAAGTCCGACTCGTATTGCCCCTCTGAAAAGGCTAAGTGGAACCGATCAGAACTCAAACAAAGGGCAATTCACGTTGCAATAATCCCTTTGCTAAATGGGCTACACATTTAAAACCCGTTTAGAAATCAGTTCCAAGATGGACTCAGTTTTGCACCTCCCATTCGCGTCGTTGTTTCTGACAAAATCCCAGAAACAAACGCAACACACTCCATATAAATCACAAACATTATTGTCTTCGCGATTCCACGCGTTTGAATATTTTGGCTTCAACAACAATTTATTGGTCTGATATTGCAATAAAAGAAAGATGCACACAATATTAATCTGTCTCTAAAATTTTACCTATGGCAGATTGATAGCTCTAGGTAATCTGGGCATCTTTGGGTATATTAAGCATACCGCAAAGAAGTTTCTTCTCTCCATGCGTTCGCTAACCCTTTCCGTCATATTGACGCCTTTTGATGCATCTGTTAAAGTCGCTCTTCAAAAATGAAACCATAACGATAAATAGAGCATTTGCTATTTACCACAATGGTTTCAAAACTACACAATTCTAATTTCCCCATGTTTTTCTAGTAAATGCACCTTATCATTATATTCATTCAATTGATTGGGTCTAAAATAGCCGATGGAGGTATAGTTTATTAAAAACAATCTGAAGCTGAAATGCCTCTAACTATATCGCTGTAAATGGTAAAATCTGTGATTACCTATTTTTGAATAACAAAACACAGAACATTCAAGAATAAAAAACTGAAACAGACGACAAATGTAAGTTTTGCAGACGACAATAGTTGGCAGTGAAAGAGTACAAGCATTCCAAACAATTTGGCGCCTGAAAAAGAGCACTGTCTAGTTCGAAGTACTTCTTTTACACTTATGCTATGTTTGCTTATTGAAATTTATAGATCTGATTATGCAGTTTCCAGAACAGTGAAAACCCCTGTTTCCATGTTCTATTTTATTGATTATGTGAATGAATATTCATGAGGTGGTGAAAGTTTACATAAATATGACTCCGGAAAAGGGGTTAAACCGAACGGAAAATCTCGCCGTCTCACCTGGAAGCACTAAATATTCCCGTTGTACCTACATGTAACAATACAATAAACCTCCACTAAGCCGGAAATCTAGAAGAGAAGAAGTTCAATACTTTCAGGCAGGTGACTGCTTAATGCAGGGTGAAAGTCATGCAGAAAGCTCCTATAGGAGCTTTCTGCATGACGTCTACCCCGCATTAAGCCGCCACCTGTCTCCAAGACCGATATTTATACTAAATTAAACGTCAGGTTTAGAGGGTTTTACTGTATCGCCCGCACCGGTCTACACGTTAATGTTCATTACGGCCTAGTACTTACAGGGTACTGACTCTCTTGTACATATACCTAGTAAGGGTGTTCTAAATATGAATAAAACAAACCATATTCTCTACAGCGCTTATGGTCTAGAGAAACAAATTATTCATGGCACTGCTGGTCTTATATACTGTAAAACACTTCTAAACTGGAACACTTCTTTTTTAAATTTCAAAATTTCTTTTAGGCAGGTGGCAGCTTAATGCAGGTTGAAAGTCACGCAGAAAGCTCCCAAAGGAGCTTTCTGCGTGACTTTCAACCTGCATTAAGCTGCCACCTGTCTGCTATACTACCATTGGTACTTATTTTAACGTCCGGTTTAGAAGATTTTACTGTACTTTACTTGAACAGATACGATGCTATTGATGCTCTGTTTATCGACTGTCAGACATATCGACTGTTAGACTTGTGTCTAAATCCATAAAACACAAACAAATGAGCCAAAGAATCACTTCTCGATATTTACTCGGAAACTCTTTTATCTTATCCTTTAATCTGCTGTAAAAAATAATGTCTACACAAAGTTTAATCATCAGCAATTTCGACTACTTCCCATTCGATCAAGCTTAACCCTTTCCCTTATGTAAGCGCATTTTGACGCATCTGCAAAACAGAGTAGACCCAGATCAGACGGCTCCTATAGGAGCCGTCTGATAAGGGTCTGCTCTGTTTGCGTATGGTGTAAAATAGATCTGATTCTATACAGCTTCTGCCTTGGCCAAAATATACTGTGTTCATATGCTATTAGAAAATATAACCTTATCAATATTCATGACGTCATTATTTCCTACATGAATATTCACCAGGGAAAGGGTTAAGAGAAACTATCGACCGAATATCGAGCAACTGGAATTCTGATGAGCTGCCGAGTCACTCGGTGTTTCACTCACTCCATGAGATATTATGTAAGAAACCATGACGTCATGAATATTGATAAGAATATTTCTTATAATAGCACATGGGCATATGAGTAAATTTGGCCATGTCAGAATCTGTAGAATTGTATCTACATTCTTCCATAAGCAAATAGAGCAGACACTGATCAGGCGGTTCCTACAGGGGCCGTTCTGATCTGGGTCTACCCTGTTTGCAAAGGCGTTAAAGGGGGTATTTATATGGATTATTCGAATAATCAGGATCCTAATAATTCAAAACTTGGGATACATTTATTGAAACAAATGGAAGCAGTGGACAACATACAGGCAGTAATCTGGTTCAAAGGAAGATAGTATGTCTGCAAAGAGTGTCACATTGCCTAGCCATTCCAGTGTTAAACCCATTACCTGATAAAGAAGCATTTCACATGCAGTTAAACCCGATAGTTCGAAACCCCGATAGTTCGAACACTAAAACAAGTATATGTATCATTATCGATTATCGATCTTTAAGACGGGTAGCAGCTTAATGCAGGGTGAAAGTCATGCAGAAAGCTCCTCTATGAGCTTTCTGTATGACTCTCACCCTGCATTAAGCAGTCACCTGCCTACAAAGACATAAATTCTCCAGAACTAAAAGTTCGTAGTATCGAGTTTTTACTATACTTTCTTACACCAGACGAGACGGCTCCTGTAGAAGCCGTCTGATCTAGGTCTGATGTTTGATTATAGCATTATATAGATATTATTCTAAAGTTTCTGCAATAGACAGAATATCATGTTTTTTTATATTCCATTCATGGTGTCATTATTTCTGATATGAATATTCACGAGGAAGAGGATTAATTATTAATGTAAGACAATGTAACAATTTAGAAAGACACAATTTAACCCTACTCCAATTCCTGCCCCGTCTCATTTCAACTAGCCAATATGACCTACAACAGGAAAACAATCTTACCAATCTCCATTGAATAACCTTTATCAAGATGATAAGTCTGGGAATGTAATTAAGTACGAGCGATCTAAATGGAGTGGCAGATGCCAGAGGCTGTCTTAATATTTTACTCCATGAATATTCCTGCAATATATTATGACACGATGAATATTAATTAAGTTGATTTTTTAAATGGCGTATGGACATAGGAACCTTTTAGAATGACAAAAAAACCTAGAATCAGAAAGCTATTATTTCATGAGCAAAGAAAGCAAACCCTAATCAGACATCTCCCATTGGAGCTGTTTTGATCTGGGTATACTCTGTTTGTAGAGGTATTAACTCTTTTGGTGCCAAATTCAAAAGTGTCGTCTGCAATAATAATTTCAAATTAAATATAAATCTCAACTAAATAATAAAGATATATTAGTAAAATATTTGTTTTTAAAAACCTGTATGCTTGGGCTAAAATAATACAGAAAACAGTGAAGTCCCAGGTCAGATGCCGCCTTTTAAAGGCGGCATCTGACCTTGGGCTGCACTGTTTTCAACGGTACCAACAGGCGACATTGGCACCGAAAGAGTTAAAAGGTGTATATATGGAATGAATGGTTAATTGATTAGACTTACGTTTAAAGTAATATTTTCTACTTCTGAGACGAGACTGAGTCTGAGCTCAAATTGTTTAGATTAGAACTCGAATGACTCGAACTTCCGTTGTCTCGAATGAATCTGTATGATCCCTTGAAGTTCGAGATATCGAAGTTCAACTGTGTTGTTAACTTAATCTGTTTTTACTACATAAAATGTACAGTAAAACCTCTCTATAACGACCTCTAAATTGTGTTAATTAGTTGGTATTTTGGGCAGGTGGTTGCTTAAAGTAAGGTGAAAGTAAATCAGAACGCTCCTATAGGAGCGTTCTGTTTTACTTTCACCTTGCTTTAAGCATCCACCTGCCTTTAACACAAAATACTTTATGTAATTTAGTGGTCGTTATAGAGAGGTTTTACTGTATTACTAATTAAGGAATATGTTGAGAACGATACTAATCGCTTTAAATACAACACACAGACACAGTAACTGCTATAAAGCACGCTTGATATTATTTACATTTATGAATTAATGCTATTATATCAAGAAGCAAACATTTTTGTTTTAATCCTTTCAGTTTGAAAAACGAGTCGCTAATGTTCTTTGCAAACTCGTATACCAAAATTAGAGTATTCTTAGGGGAACCCTCTCATCATGGTCTGCACTGTTTGTCACGTTACGAATTCTTTTAAAATATTTCTGAATATTCACTGTTTAAACTTTGGATTCATTTGAAAAATCGGCGTTTAAAGGTCTTTACAAACATGATTTCTGACAGGTAATCTTATCAAGTCTCTCTTGCCAAAGTTTATTAATTAAGAAGAATCACTTTCCGTTGCAAAAACGCCACAAGTAATGCTAATGCAATTTCAAAGTTAAAAAACTTGGGAGAGGAAATGCTTTCTCAAATGACTGGCCCATAATAAGAAACTGGAAATGGCAATAAAGTGAGTTACGAGTATACCAGAAATAAACAGGCGGAAGGAATGTGTTATACTAAAATGTTTCCGTTTTGGAATTCGTTTGATTTCATTGCAAAAGTTCAATTAAAATATTATTATTATCATAATACAGTAAAACACCTACTAACTGAAAATCTAGTAGAGAAGACTAGACACTTTTAGGTAGGTAGCTGCTTAACCATTTCCTCCATAGGCTAGTTTTAAACCCAACCTCTTTGAATAAATCTACCGAAAAGGAGCACTAACTAGAGACAAGGAAATTTTTAGAATTTTGTAATTTGAAACCAGTGTGATAAATAGAGCATTTGCTCCTATAGGAGCAAATGCTCTATTTATCACACTGGTTTCATAAAGTGACATTTACAGAGGCGTAGAAAGGCGTATTTATGGAGGAAAGGGTTGATGCAGGATGAACATCATGCTCCTCTAAGGGTAGAATTTAGATACGTTAATGCAGGGTGAAAGTCATGCAGCAAACTCATGGAGGAGCTTCTTGTATGACTTTCACCCTGCTTTAAGCTGCCACCTGTCGCCAAGACCGATGTTTATACTAAATCAAATGTCCGGTTTAGAGTCTTTGGAAGGCCAATAACAGAACAACTTTACCAATTTGTTTTGGAATAGAGCATGAAGCTACTGACAAAAAATATTTAAAGTGCTTGTGTATCATTACCATGACAACCAGCGGGACAGACCCGGACGCGCGACTATAATCGGCCACAATAGCTCTCCTTGAGCACTTGACCATACGAGTCAAATTAGGAGCATACTTTTTCTGTCGCTAACTGGAATGTATTAGAACTTGCGTGTTGATTTATATTCAAGGTTTGTTAGAAAACATTTGTTTTAACACATCCGCCCATACTGAAGTCTTTTGACACCTCTGTAAAAGTCATCTTGAAACCATTGTGATAGATAGAGCATTTGCTCCATACGAGCAAATGCTTTATTTATCACAATGGTTACAAAACAACACAATTCTAAAAGTTTCCTTTTCTCTAGTAAATGCTACTTTTCGGAAGATAAATTCAAAGAGGCAGGGAATGAGTTAAGTACGAATCGCCCTCTTGTTCTACCCGCTCTGTGGCTAACCATACCATGATGACTTCCATAATTGGGCTGTTAAATAATTAGCCGCCAACTAAAGATCGCCTGCTAATAGTATTTTCTGCTACAGATTTTAAGGTGGAGTTCCGTTACAAAAACGTAATCGGAATGTCAATCCGTTTGGATCCTGGTGAGATGCCGAATTACTCAGTGTCTCATCTAGACCCATTCTGTTTCCAAAGGTTACCATGGAATCGCATATAGCGGCGAAAGATTTAATTCATTCCCCGCCGAGGTTGACCCAAAAAGCAACTCATAAGGTTTGCTGCACATGGTGAGTAATCCCTTTGAAACAAATGATCAAAACTACTACAATTCCAGGAAACCTCAATTGAGATGATCAGAGGGTGAGCTGGTTCTTGCTGTAAAGCCTACATACCTCGAATTATTTAAATTAATTTTCTGAAACCAGAGTGTACGGTTATCGCTGAAACAGACCAATAAAATCTTATATTCCGTCATTGATCTAGGCGTCGAGGGAAACATTTGATTGATATATGCCTTTTGGTTTTCAGCCCTTGTGGTTATGATAAAAGATAGCTCACAATTATGTAAGGCAATGTTCATTGGATTTTACCCAAATTGCCCTAAGAATTCCATCTCTCCGAGCCTACAATACTGAATAAGCCAATTTGGTACACATTTTGATAACTTAAGAGGTTAGACTGAAATAATAGCAAATAGTATATACCCTGATAAAACGGCTCTTGAACGATCTGGATCTGCACTGTTGAAATAACAAATAGTATAGACCCTGATCAAATGGCTCCCGCACTATTGCAATAACAAACAGTGTATACTCGGATCAAACGGCTCCTGAAGAATCTGGGTCTGCACTATTTGTCAGTCCGAATATTTGGGGTATTCAGTGCAGCATCCGTGCTTGTTCGGTTTGGATGTACGAGAAGAAGAGCCATTTACAGACTAAAGAAGCACAATCTAAATGACATGGTGTTATCCTGTTGTGTAATAAATTATTTCTCGCCGGCAAAGAATTGAAAATAGAATCACATTTAAGTACCTCGGTCCAGCTGACTTGAGCTAACCCTTACAACGCTGACTTTTCAAATGTACTATTCCAAAATTCGCACAGGTCAAGCTTATTGTGAATATATTGGAAATATTTCTAGAAAAGTGTAACATGGCAAACAGTGCATACTCCTCATCTGGGTCTACACTGATTGCAAAGGGCATTAGTGACTCGTGTCCCACATAGTAAGGGTTAAAATTAATGATGTTCTCTGCTCGTATGTTTGCATTTTTTGCATATTAACTTTAGAATTCGGGATATGTGGGACTTGAAAGAATTTTTATTACCTCGGAAACCAACGGAAACACGTCCGTCATACACGGAATATGTCGTAAAATTAATTACGTGTGCCGGGCGTACTCGATATATATCTCGGTAAAGTAGTTTACAGTAGACAATTTCTTTTCTCGTTTTTACTCCTTCAACTGACACATGTCAGTCATTGGTGTGAAATCCTAATTAGTATTCACAGTGTTGTTCTGAAATCGGAGACTGACCGAGCGTGTCCGTTGATTTCTGTGTGTTCGATGAGGTTTTCATTCTGTTAAAAAGTCGGCGCTTTTCTAAGGATTTAGTAGTATTGAGATACGGCTGGTATTTACCTAAATATACATGTATATATATAAACTGTTGGAAAATGGGCTGTAAGCATTATTTTAATGATAGGAATGCGTGAACAACTTTTGATTTTAACCCATTCCCACTTAGGCTATTTTAGACATAACCACTTTGAATGAATCTACCAAAAAGCACAGGTGCTAGGCGTGTGGCCATTTCACAAATACTGCTTATACATACCTTCAAATACGTTTAGACATCATAACTTGACATTATAAAAAAAAGAAAAAAAAATGAATTTTTTTTTTTTTCGTATAATATATTACTATATAAAGGTATGTAACTAAATGGTCCAAAGTGGCAGAAAAAATGCACCAACTACATTCCGCGTCTTGTTACGACGTCAATTTCCGCTCGATTTCAATCAAATATGAGTCAATGCACGCAGAAATGTCCAGTCTTTCAAATATACACCATTGATTGCCGATCATAAGCCGAAAAATTACTGTTTTGAGACGATAAACTCCAGCTTAGATTTAGTCGACCGAGTCACTACCGACACATACATGCACATTTTCACCACTGATGACATCGAAAGTCACACTAGATCTCATAATATGGTCCGTTTTCCACTCTCATTCAATAAAACTAACATAACCATTCAACTTACTGTCGATGTCAACCTCAAAGTTACTACCGGTTCTACGAAACTGAAGAGTTTTCGAAACAACCCGCGGCTGTCAACATTCGGCCAGCCATGATTTTCGTGACCCGGAAATGCTTGAAGCGAAGAAGCGACTGGTGCCCGGCAGACCATTTGACTACTATGAAGCAGGTAACAAGTGCCCTGTAAACATGATTACTGGTGCCCGGTTTCTGTATAAAACACCCTGTTAACCCTTTCCCTCCTATAAACACCTTTTCACGCATTTGAAAACAGTATAGACCCAAATCAGATAGCTCGTAGAAGACCAGGATCTACTCCATTTGTGCCATGATATATAGATATAATTCTATACCATTCGTCGAAGCAAACATGCCCTTGAAAATGATAAAAATTAATCTAATAAATATTCATGGTGTTACTTTTTCTTACATGATTATTGAACAGGGAAATGTTAACTGGAAAATAAAATGCAGTCGAGGTATACATTTTTCAGTCATGTGCTGGACACTATATATGAAAAATAAATTATCACATATATTAGAAAGCAAACGATTATAAAATAATCAGTATAATTACCAAGTAACTATAGTCATTGTTCCTAATATATATATATGAAATGAAGGCTGTCATTAAATTTTAAATAGAGCTAGTTCTCTCTTTTTTTCAGTCTTATTAGAATAGAAAATCTAAATTTTGGGCGAACATAATCAGCAGTTTACAGGGCACTTGTTACCTGCTTTATAGTAGTCAAATGGTCTGCCGGACACCAGTCGCTTCTTCGCTTCAAGCATTTCCGGGTCACGAAAAATCATGGCTGGCCGAATGTTGACAGCCGCGGGTTGTTTCGAAAACTCTTCAGTTTCGTAGAACCGGTAGTAACTTTGAGGTTGACATCGACAGTAAGTTGAATAGTTATGTTAGTTTTATTGAATGAGAGTGGAAAACGGACCATATTATGAGATCTAGTGTGACTTTCGATGTCATCAGTGGTGAAAATGTGCATGTATGTGTCGGTAGTGACTCGGTCGACTAAATCTAAGCTGGAGTTTATCGTCTCAAAACAGTAATTTTTCGGCTTATGATCGGCAATCAATGGTGTATATTTGAAAGACTGGACATTTCTGCGTGCATTGACTCATATTTGATTGAAATCGAGTGGAAATTGACGTCGTAACAAGACGCGGAATGTAGTTGGTGCATTTTTTCTGCCACTTTGGACCATTTAGTTACATACCTTTATATAGTAATATATTATACGAAAAAAAATTTTTTTTTTCATTTTTTTTTCTTTTTTTTATAATGTCAAGTTATGATGTCTAAACGTATTTGAAGGTATTTATAAGCAGTATTTGTGAAATGGCCACACGCCTAGCACCTGTGCCAAAAAGGAGAACTAACTAGAGAAAAGGAAAGTTTCAAAATTGTGTAGTTTTGAAACCACTGTGATAAATAGAGCATTTGCTCCTGTGGAGCAAATGCTCTATTTATCACAATGGTTTCACAAAGTGACTTTTACAGAAGCGTCAAAAGGCATCAATATGAGGGAATGGGTTAATTGATTTATTCCCTCATATTGACGCCTTTAAACGCATCTGTAAAAGTCACTTAACCCTCTCCCTATTCTGTATACCTACTGAATATTTATTAACAAAATAGTTATACAGAAATATGGAAGGTGGGTCGTTGTATACATTTCAGAAAGCAAAAAAAAACCCCAACAGATCTATAAAATTCGATTAGCAAACAGAGCAGACCCTGATCAGACGGCTCCTCTAGGAGCCGTCTGATCTGGGTCTACTCTGTTTGCAAATGCGTGAAAACACGTTTATATGAGGGAAAGGGTTACTCTTTCCCTGTTGCATATTCAGGTAAGACACAATGTCATCTTGAATATTTATTAGCTGAAGTTTTATAGTGTAAACTTTTCAATGATTTATTTTGTTTTAACGAAAACTGAGTCATATCTGTATCAAGTCAAAAGAAAAATGAGCAAATCCTGATCAGATGGCTCCTATAGGAACCATCTGATCAGGATCTACTCTGTTTTCTTCAAATGCGCGCAAAAGCGTTTATATGAAGGAAAGTGTTAAAATTACCAGCAAATCAACCCATTTATCAGTCCCTAAAAGGGGCATGGGCGAATAGTGTAGACCCACATCAGATGGGTTCTCCCAGGGTCCCTTTGATAAGGGTCTGCATTGTTTTCTTCGCTAATTACTTTCCAAAAGGTCAAATTGTTGCAGGCAAGTGGTTGCTGTTTCTGCATCGCCTTTCTCAACAGAAGAATGGAACCATTTGTTATTCTTGATACGTCTCTGTACAATCTTTTGTACTGAAAATGCTTAACCATTCCCTCCATAAATACGCCTTTCTCCGTCTGTGTAAAAATCACCAGTTGAAAACCATTGTGATAAATAGAGCATTTGCTCCAAGAGGAGCAAATGCTCTATTTATCACAATGGTTTCAAACTACAAAATTCTTAAGTTTTCCTTTTCTCTAATAAATGCCCCTTTTTGGTAAATTCATTCAAAGAGGCTGGGTCTAAAACAGCCTATGAGGGAAAGGGTTAATAACGGTAAGATCCGTAAAACAGCAATTAGCCAGCCTCACTATAGCTTCTCAAACACACATGTTCGTTTGATATTGTCAGCTTCATTTGATCTTACCAAACAAGTTTCGTTCCACATGAAAGGCCAGAGTTAGTCGGTTGGTAAGCAGGAGAAAATCTGTATGACACAGATATTGTGATTGAAAAAGAAAATGTATATACAATAAAACCCTTCTAAGCCGGACGTTTAATTTAGTATACATATCAGTATTGGAAACAGGTGACAGCTTAATGCATGGTGAAAGTCGTTCAGAAAGCTTTCTGTATGATTTCCACCCTACAATAAGCAGTCACCTGTCAAGAGCTAGATTTCTCCGGTTTAGAGGGGTTTCACTGTTGCAGGATATCTCTGAGAATGACTCATTCTCTTACTATGAGAATGCAGCTAGCAATGCATTTTCGCTGATGACACTTCTTCACTTCACTAAAGGCCAAAAAGTCCTTATAAATAAATAAATTCTACTCTATAGTGTTCTGTTTGAATTTGTTTACAAAGACTCCCTGTATGCTCGCAATATGATTGGAACTGTATTATTATTCGACATCACAGCAGAACCTTTCTAAATCGACTACTAAATGAATAAACACAGATGCTTTAAAAAGTTACCACCTGCCTTACAGATACAGTATTAAACTTCGCGTTGGTAGTTGCTTTATAAAGGATTATAAAAAAATAAAATAAATCTTGGTTCAAGTTCAAGGGTCAATTTTCTCTTCACTTTAGAAATATTAGGAAAATACTCTTATCTACGTAAGCAGCTTGAAACGAGATATTCCCCAACAGATATTTGTTGTTTCTTTTGTTTCGGCGATAGTTCATGTCAGTCCCTTTAACCTTTAGCCTGCTATGGGCGGATGAATGATCACCTATGCAAACAGTTTGTATCCAGATGAGACGCCAAGTAACTCGGCGTCTCATCAGGATCAAAACTGTTTAACACACTGATATGATTTTGGTAGACGCACTGATTATAGCTTGAATTTTGAAAAATTATGTAAAAATAATTTGCTCAGCAGGCTAAAGGTTAAAAGTTAACGATGACAACAAATCGTGCAATATGTACCTTTAGACATGCTTGAGTACACTTCTATCACTCTTTTCCTCTTTTACTCAGGTTGCTTATTCAACGATGAAAACGCGTGCCTGCAACTTTTACTTCTGTTTCGTTTCTTTGCTCTACAGACTCAATGTGAAACAGCTTATTCTAGGTTGAGCATTTAATTGTTTTACATGTGTAACCCCTTTACTCCATATATATTCATTTCGGAAATAATGACATCATAAATATTAATTAGATGGATTTTTAAAATGGCACATGATCACATGGAATTTTTATCCATCGTAAAACTGTACTTTCATATCTATATTATTCCATAAGCAAACGGTGCAGACCCTGATCAGACGGTTCCTATAGGAGTCGTTCGATCTGGGTACTTTCTGTTTGCAAATGGTTTATGCACAGGAATGCGCATGTATGGAGTAAAAGGTTAGGTCTTCGCAAGCTAACGGTGAAGACGTTATTATCTTTGCAAACATTTTTGAGTCAGAGGTGATGTCACATCAGAATGCAAAATGCATGACACTAAAAATAAATTTGAATTTTTTTTTTGAGAAAATGATCTTGAAGAAATTTTAGCTGACAACAAATTTTGCAGACTACAATTTCTTAGAGTGCAAAGCGTTAAGCAATTTGGATATTGAGCTAGTTTCGGATGCAGAGTTCCTTGCATAAAACATGACTTAGATAACTCTCCGAAAATGGCCAGTTTGCAGCTAATAAACAGCTTTCAGACCATCTGTCAAACTCACTCACAGAAAGATTAGTTTTTGGCACGTTTCTCCATCTTTCTCCATGAATGAATAATTCATTTTGCAAACAATGATTTGCTAAAACTCTCCCCTAGTCCTATTAAACAGTCGCCTGCCGTGCGCGGTATTTGCGAGCAGCTAGACATCCAGACGAGACACCGAGTAACTCGGCATGTCATCAGGATCCAAACTGTTTGAAAATCGGTCAACAGTTTCTCAAATGTTTAACCCATTCCCTCATATTGACGACTTTTGATGACTCTGTAAAGTAACTTTGTGAAACCATCGTGATAAATAGAGCATTTGCTCCTATAGGAGCAAATGCTCTATTTATCACAATGGTTTCAAACTACAAAATTCTAAAATTTTCCTTTTCTCTAGTTAATGCCCCTTTTCGGTAAATTTATTCAAAGAGGTTGTTCTTAAAATAGCCTATGAGGTAATGGGTTAAACTAATCGATAGTAAGTTAAAAATGTAGCAGGTCAAAGGTCAAGCCGAAGTACAGTAAGACCCGTCTAGACCGGAAGAATTTAGAGAAGAATTTAGATACGTTCAGGCAGGTGGCTCCTAAATGTAAGGTGAAAGTCATGAAGAAAGCTCCTAGAGAATCTTTCTGCGTGATTCCCACTCTGTAATAATCTGCCCCTGTCTCCAAGACCGATATTTATACAAAATTAGATTTCCGGTTTAGAGGGATTTTACTGTATTTGCTTTCAGAAGCAGAACAAGAGATAACATTTCTCTGCCTGCAGAACATTTTTTCTTAGAAAACAAAAATCTTCGTAATCCAATAATGGTTAACCAACATTAAGTTAGCGTAATTAAGTTTTGAAGCTATGCCATTAAAACTATGTTTGGATCCAGATCAAGCCATGCATTCTCGGAGTCTCTCAGGAATTCAAACGGAATTGAATCAATTTTGCCAATTTCTGAATTAACCCTTTCCCTCATACATGTATAAGTGCCTTTTCATGCATTCGCAAACGGGATAAACCCATCAGATGACTCCTATAGGAACTGTCTGATCAGGGTCCGCTATGTTTGCTAATTAAGAATTTGATAGATCTGTTTCTTTACTTTCTAAAATGGCTGCATTATTCCACTTTTCGTATTCCCTTATAACTAGTTTGTCGATTAATATTCAGTAGGTATTGAATTTTGGAATAAATATATAAAAGGGAAAGTCTTAAGAAAGACGCATCCATAAAATGATTAGTTTTGCAATATGACTGTTCAAATAATTCAGCCACTCATCTACTCGTGTATTATGCTACATTAAAATTTTACTGAAATGAATTTGCATTGATTCAAATTTTGCATTCTCTGAGCATTTAACCCTTTCCCTCATATTGACGACTTTTGACGACTCTGTAAGAGTCACTTTGCGAAACCATTGTGATAAATAGAGCATTTGCTCCTATAGGAGCAAATGCTCTATTTATCACAATGGTTTCAAACTACACAATTCTAAACTTTTCCTTTTCTCTAGTTAATGCTCCTTTTCGGTAGATTTATTCAAAGAGGTTGTATCTAAATATAGCCTATGAGGTAATGGGTTAAACCTAATAAGGGGCATAGTTGATGATGTAGACCCTGATCTGAGGGCCCCTGAAGGAGCCATCTGTACAGGGCCAGTACAATGTGCTACACACATTAGTTTCCAAAGATCATATGATTTCTCACGCAAAAAATTAAATATCTGCACAATCTCTGAATTGTCGAACTCTTCCCTGATTTCTGGTTCATTTGAGAAATTATTGACTAAGTATCAGACAGTTTGGATCCTGATGAGACGCCGGGTTAGTTGACGTCACACTTGACTCCAAGTTATTTACAAATGTAAGCCAAGATACATTGAGCACGAGAAGAGTAACTTCACTTACACCTTTCCATGTTCTATGTTTATTACAAATTACTAAATATACTGTATATTCATGGACGAAATAGTTATAATAAAATTATGGAAGGTGGAACATTGCAGCTATTTTAGAAAGTAGATTATCAGATCTATCAAATTTCATTAGCAAACAGAGCAGACCATGATCAGTCGGCTCCTATAGGAGCCGTCTGATATGGGTCTACACTGTTTGCAATTGCATGAAAACACATTTATATGAGGGAAAGGGTTAAATTAATTCAATCTTCGTTATACAGTAGAAACTGTCTTAAGCAGCCATAAAAAGGTCTAATTATGGGTATGTAAGGCAAACTGTAGCTTAATGCAGGTCAAAAGTAATGTAGAAAGCTCCTAGGAGCTTTCTGCATTACTTTTGACCTGCATGAAGCAGCCAAGTGCTTTTTAAGACTCCCGTGTTCAATAAATGAATGTCAGATTGGTATGTATATTGTATTGTATATATTATGTATTGTATGTAGATAAATTTGAATAAAGAATGAATGAAGTCGGGGGATAGTTATTGATATTTGTACAGTGAAACATGCCTTTAGCAATCTCACAGGGACTATATGATTTACATAGCTATATATAAATTTCATTGTATACAGATAAATCTGAATAAAGAATGAATAAGTCGGGAAGATTATTATTGATATTTGTACAGTGAAATACGTCTATAACAATCTCACAGGGACTTCATGATTTGCTTCGTTTTATCCAAACTTCGTTGTATCCATATACAGTATACTTTCGATAATTCGAAATGTTAGTACAAATGGATTTCGACCCCTTTGGGAAGATGACTGTTTAACGCAAGGTGAAATGCATGCAGAAAGCCCCTAGCGAAAGAAAATGTTGGTTATATCCGAGTTCATTACAGGTGAACTCCATTGTAACTGAAATGTACATTGGTATGCAGACTATCACAAAAAATAATGTATGTTAGTTTAACAATTTATGTATTATCAAGTAAAGATTTCGCTCATATTTTCGCAAAAGTTACGTAACAAAATGACTTTAGAACAAGAAATATATATGACTTGATTCAGTACTACTAATTAAGTATCAATGAGTATGGTAAAGAAAACATTAACCCATTTGCTCCCAGTAGATTCTTCCATGTTTATATATTGGATTAGTCCATTTTTTATCTAAGGGCTGCATGGCCTAACTTTTCAATTGCGTTTTGTTTTATATTGAAATTCCGCGTTATGCGGCGTCTGATCAGAGTCTACACTGTTTGCCTACGTCCCATATATGGGATCGTGGGAGCAAATGGGTTAAGATCGAAAACATTTTGCTACGGAAACCAACCTAAACGCGTCCGCCATTTTCCGGAACCTGTCATGGAAATCTATTATGTATACAGGGCGTATTCCTTTTGATGTACTTCTGAACTCCGATATCTCGAACTCGAATAACTCGAACTTCGGAATAACTCGAAGTAACAGTTCAGTCCTTCTAAAACTTACAATACAAATTTGGTCTAAAATGTATATCTACGCATATCTAAAAAGACATGTCATATTTTACTGCAGATCGAAAGTAATGCTGAAAGCTCCTACAGGAGCTTTCAGCATTACTTTAGACCTGCATTAAGCTGTAAACTTGAGAAATGGTCCAGATTAGAAATCGAATGACTCGAACCTACTTATCTGGTATAGTCCCTTGAAGTTGGAGATGTCGACGTTCAACTGTATTATATTGCATACATGTAGGTCAGTTATTACACAGCATACATGTAGGTCAGTTATTACACGGCATACATGTAGGTCAGTTATTA
The DNA here is from genome assembly GCA_963576725.1 of Azorinus chamasolen. Classification (NCBI taxonomy): domain Eukaryota; kingdom Metazoa; phylum Mollusca; class Bivalvia; order Cardiida; family Solecurtidae; genus Azorinus; species Azorinus chamasolen. The sequence continues at coordinate 19,422,110 of OY755238.1, forward strand.
CACGGCATACATGTAGGTCAGTTATTACACAGCATACATGTAGGTCAGTTATTACACAGCATACATGTAGGTCAGTTATTACACAGCATACATGTAGGTCAGTTATTACACAGCATACATGTAGGTCAGTTATTACACAGCATACATGTAGGTCAGTTATTACACAGCATACATGAAGGATTCCGATGCCCATTATACGATCAATCAAAGTGACAAGCTTCTGTGGTATTATTGCTTTCCCGTTAACAAACACTTCGACAACATTAATTGGTTTTCCGCATTGTTTTTTCTGCATTAAGTAACCACACGTGTACAGAATTAAAAACGCTTCTTATAAAGAAATGTTACGCTCACAAGGTGTGTTTATTAAAGAAACCACGGTAAGTAAAAAACGCTTACAAACCGGAATTCTATTAAAGAAGAATTTAGATACTTAAGACAGGTGGCTGCTTAATTCAGGGTGAAAGTCATGTAGAAAGCTCCCTGGGGAGCTTTCTGCATGACTTTCACCCTGCATTAAGACGTCACCTGTCTCCAATACCGATATTGATACTAAATTAAACGAACGGCTTAGAGGGGTTTTGCTGTATTGCTTTCCGGTTAAGAAAACATTTTTGACAACATTAATTAGTTATTTAATGAATAATCATGTCCCCTGGGAGCTTTCCGCAGTGCTTTCATTTTGCATTAAGCAACCACCTATGTACAAAATACAAAAAGCTCCTTTTCATTTATCTTACGCTCCCCATGTGTGTTTATTATAGACAGTACGGTATATTCTAACTGATGCTGAAATAGGTGCACGGAGAGGCAGTGAACCGTTTTTATTGTTTACCTGTTGTTCGGAAGTAAAAAAGCAATCTTGGTATCTTCATGAAATATTCACGATATCTGGGCAAATAATTGATTTCCGGCATACACAGGTCGGCACATAAAATACGGAAACATGCAACAAACAATGAGTTGTCGCCATAAATTCTCACCATTTTAATGAATCCTCTCTAAAGCGGACTTTTCGTAAAGAAAATTTAGATTTTTAGGCAAGTAGATGCTTAATGCAGGGTGAAAGTCACGCAGAAAGCCCCTTTGAGAGATTTCGGCTTGACCTTCACCTTGCAATAAGTTGCCATATGTCTTAAAGATCATCATTGACACTAATTTAGATTCCCTGTTTTGAAATGAATTTACTGTATACTCCTACAGTAAAACCTCTCTACACCGGAATTCTAGAAGAGAAGAATTTAGATACATTTAGGTAGGTGGCTGCTTAATGCAGGGTGAAAGTCATGCAGAAAGCTCCTAGAGGAGCTTTCTGCATGACTTTCAGCCTGCATTAAGCTGCAACCTGTCTCCACGATGGATATTTAATTGTTTATACCAAATAAATCGCCAGGTTTAGAGGCGTTTTACTGTATTCTTATATATGCATTCTAAAGCAGCTTATTGACGAAAGTTCAACGCTGGCTTGTATACAGTCTGTTACTTCCTAATTGGTACTTAGTATACTTCTTACCTTTCAACAGCTACTCTTATCTGAGTTTAACACTTATGGCCTCAAATTCAGAATTTGAAAAAGGACCTCTTCTATATCTTTAGTTTGGACCCTGATGAGACATCGAGTTACTGGATGTCTGATTTTGATCCAGACTAACTTCACGTGCAATCATGGATTCACCCGCAAAGTGCCTAAAGTTTCAAAGGTTTGCATGTTCCACCAGAGATCTTGACACCTCTTGATACAAGATGCTAGGAGTTGGGAACACAATACGTTTTAATTGGCAAATTTAAACAGTTTATTTCTTGTTTAACATTTTACTCCATAGATACGCCTTATACAGTTTGCAGGAGCCGTCTGATCAGGGTCTATCCTATTTGCGTATGGGAATTTATAGACATAATTCTACAGTTTCAGCCATGACTAAGAATTTAAGTTTTTATAACCCATTCTAAAACGTCAGTTAATGCATATTCATAATGCTATTATTTCATACATAAATATTCATGGAGTAAAGGGTTTGATTTTCGTCGTGTGCATTAACCCTTTACTCCGTGAATAAATTTTAATCATGCACGAAATAATGACGTTATCATTACTCAATAATTAGATTAATTGTTATCATAGCACAAGGACACAAGAAATGCCAGAAACTGTAGAATCATATCTACATGTATATATCACAAGCAAACAGATCAGACCCTGATCAGATGGCTCCTATAGGAGCCGTCTGATATGGGTCTACTCTGTTTGCAAAAGCGTAGAAAGGCATATTTATGGAGTAAAGGGTTAATACTTTGAGATGAGATCAATACAGATCTTACAATGACTCAAACTGAACGATTTTTCTGGCGTTAAGACTCCGGATTAGGTGCAAACACGACCAGTGATAGTCCTGTTGCTTGTGAACTACTACATGTATATCACTGTACAGGTTCTGCCATGTTAAAATATTATCATGTTCATAATGCCATTATAAAAATTCAACTACATTAGAACCTGTCTTAAGCGGACATCAAAATAGGTCTAATCACGGGTCTGTAAGGGAGGCGGTAACTTAATGCCGGTCAGGAGCTTTCTGAATTGTTTTTGACCGGCATTAAGCTACCACCTCCCTTACAGACCCGTGATTAGACCTATTCACTTATTGAACATAGGAGTCTTAAAAAAGCATGCTTTTTAAGACTCCTATGTTCAATAAATGAATGACCGCTTAAGACAGGTTCTACTGTAGTGATAATCATATGTTCAATGTGTTTTACCTAAAATTTAATCAGGTAATGGGTTAACGCTTTCCCTCATATAAACGTGTTTTCCCGCATCTGCAAACAGAGTAGACCAATATCAGACGGTTCCTATAGGAGCCGTCTGATCAGGGTCTGCTCTGTTTGTTAATGGAAATTTGATAGATCTTTTCTATACTTTCTAAAATGGCTCACAGTTTGGATCAAAATGAGATGAGACACTGTTTGACATCTTGATAGGAATTTAGTAGACAAACTGATTATAGATTTGAATTTTTAAAATATAACGGGTGAAACAATTCTGTAAAGATGATTTGGCCAGCAGGCTAAAAGTACATACATATGTCAACATCCAGTCGCAGTTTCCGGAACAAAACAGATTCACGTCATCGCTTTGATTATTCCACTGCTAAATAATGTCGTCTGCAAAGTGTGTCGTCTGCTCAACTTTTTAATTTTAAACTTTCTTCTTTTGCGTTTCAAAATATAAACATAACACCAAACAGTTTGGATCCTGATGAGACGCCCAGGTACTCGGCATCTCATCTGGATCCAAACTGTTTGCATAGATAATAAAGAATGCGACACTGACAGCGGAAGAGGGATTTATTTGTGATCCTTTTTGCAAATCAGTTAGGATCCAGATTAGACGTTAGGTAAGTCTTAACCCTTTCCCTGTTCTATGTTTATTCCACATTAATTTTAATATCTACTGAATACACATGTAATGGACAAAATACTGATACAGTAGAACCCCTCTATTGCGACCACTTAATGAATAAACATGGTTGTCTTTATAAGCAGGTGGTTGATTAATGCAGGACAAAAGTAATACAGAAAGCTCCTCTGGGAGCTTTCTGTATTACTTTTGTCCTGCATTAAGCTACCCCCTGCATATAGCACCCATAATTATACCTCTTTTATGTGGTCGCATTATCGGGGTTTTACTGTAATAAAATATGGAAGGTTGACTATTTTAGTCATTTCAGAAACTAAAGAAACTCAATTAGCAAACAGAGCAGATCCTGATCAGACGACTTCTATAGGGTCTTCCCTGTTTGCAAATGCATGAAAATGCGTTTATATGAAGGAAAGGGTTAACAGGACCACCATTTTTAGATACATGTACTGTTATTATGTTTTTGTAACAAAAGTGAAGAAAATTAAATCTAACGACATAATTTGCAGATGACAATAATTGACAGAGTAGTATTTCAGAACAATCAATTTTGTTTTAAAACTTAAACTACGTACAATGTAGTATGTCTGTCTGTTCTAATTAAGTACACAATGTAGATTGGCACAAACTAATAATGTTTTGTTTAAAACGACTATAAACCCCCTCAAAATTGCCCATCACTCTAATGACAGTTGAAATGCTCCTCTGTTCTGCTATTGATTCTATTGAGCGCGTCCAGAAAGGAATTATTCTGATATCCTACCATTCATCAACAAGAGACAAAAACAATTCCGCTGCTGAATACCGCATAACGAATCAATAGAGTCATCCGACTGGATGTTGCTCAAAGACCGCTGCTACATAGTATTTCTCTGAAGTTGCAAACTTATTTATTTTAACCCTTACAGTGCGTGACACGAGTCACTAATGTCCTTTGCAAACAGTGTAGACCCAGATGAGAGGGCTCCTAGAGGAGCCCTCTCATCAGGGTCTGCACTGTTTGTCATGTTACACTTTTCTTTAGAAAAATCCTTAAATAATCATCATAAACTTGATCTGTTTGAATTTCGGAATAATCCATTTGAAAATTCAGCATTGTAAGGGTTAATGTTTGTCATAGTGTAAAAATTGATATCTGCTAAAACTCCTAATTTTTACTGACTTCATGCTTTTTAGAAATTAATGATCGAGTGTCTAATAGCTCGAATACTGAGACACAGACTTACTCGGTCAGGTCGTGCTTGGCTCATTGAATATTCATGTCAGAAATAATGGCATCATTAATACTAATAAGCTGATTTTTATAATGACACATGTGTACACATAATCGCTTGGCATTTGTAGAAACTGTAGAATCTATATTCTATCAAAAGCAAACCTAGCAGACCCTGATCAAACGGCTCCTCACAATACAGTTTTTTTTCTTAAATGAATTACTACGCATATCTAGAAATGCATATGACAGCTCACTGCAGTTCAAACGTAATGTTGAAAGCTCTTTCATGAGCTTTCAGAATCACTATAGACCTGCATTAAGCTGTGAACTTTGAGAAATTGTCCAGTTTAGAAATCGGATGACTCGAACGTCTGTTATGTCGAAGTAATCTCTAAATTCAAAAGAAGGAACTAAGAATAACGCATCCCCTAGTTTTAACAGTAACAGCCCATTTTCGAGCAATGCCATTTTTCACATGTTGCTATTCAAAACGCTTCGGTAGAAAACTCTTGAAAATATATAGATTTGTTTCAAATATTTAACAACTATCACATTTCTTAACTCTTTCGCTGGCAGTTACGAATCCATGAATACTTTTTGTAAACAGTTTGGATCCAGATGAGACGCTGAGTAACTCGACGTGCCATCGTCATCTACGTGTAAACTGTGTTCGACACACTGATTATCTTTAACATTTAACCTGCTGAGCAAATTATTTTTACAGAATGTTTCATCTGCTACATTTTGAAAATTCAAGCTATAATCAATTTGTATACCAAAATGCAATCAGGGTGGCAAACAGTTTGGATCCTGATGAGACGCCGAGTTACTCGGCGTCTCATCTGGATCCAAACTGTTTGCATATAGGTATTCACTCATCCGCACAGGTTAAATGGAAATACAGTAAACCTTTCTAAACCGGACGTTCAATTTAGTATACATATCGGTCTTGGAGACAGGTGACAGTTTAATGCAGGGTGAAAGTCATGCAGAAAGCTCCTCCAGGAGCTTTCTGCATGACTCGCATCCTGCATTAAGCAACCACCTGCCTAAAAGTATCTAAATTCTTCTCTACTAGAATTCAGATTTAGATGGATTTGTACGGTAGGAGAAACTCCACGCTGAAAGCTGAAGCAGACGATAATATTCGCTAATGATATTTTATGTAGCGGTGAAAGGGATCTCAAATGCCTAAACCATCTGCATTCTGAGTAAATGTTGTCTGCAAATATTGTCGTCTGGTTCAATTGTAACAGTACATTTTCAATTTTCATTTCGAAATACAATGTCAGAGTGACACACAGCTTGGATCCTGATGAGACGCCGAGTAACTCGGCGTCAAATCTGGATCCAAATTGGTTGCATGTGTTGTCGCACATTCGCCAGTAGGGAGGCGCTGATGTTTAAATACCTAAATTCAATTTGACAAACTGAAGATGATGCCGTACCGGAGACTTGGCGGCTGGTTATTGCTCGCGTGCACTTTATAAATACCCGGATGCATCCTTTATTTGCGTGTATGTGCGTGTAATTGTTATGACATGTATGTAAATGCATTCCAAGATGTTAATTTCACTACAGGAGCATAAACTGTATCGATAGCTAAGAGCAAAACTATTGTAAATCGTTCTGTGAACGAACTCTTGGTCGTCTTAGCAACAGTTAAAATGCAGATGAGACACCGAATAACCGTTAACCCTTTCACTGCCGCAGTCGCATAAATGCACCACGACAAATAGTGCAGTCCCAGATCAGACGCCGCCTTTTCAAGGCGGCGTCTGATCAGGGACTTCACTGTTTGTCTCAATCTATATTACTATATATGTGCTTTATTCCTTTGAAATTTGCATTTATTTATCTCATTGTCTTATTTTACTGAATGATTTAACAAACTTGGATTGCAGACGACAATTAGAAATTTGGCACCGAAAGGGTTAATATATGATCCGTTCCCTGACCCGTATTTGTAAACAGCTTGGATCCAGATGAGGCGCTGAGTAACTCGGTGTCTCTTCAGGACCCAAGCTGCCGGACGATCAGTTAACCCTTTCCCTGTTCTAAATTTATTCCAAATTTCAGTACCTACTGAATATTCATGGACAGATTAGTTATAATGACATATGGAAGGTGGGACATTGTAGCCATTTTAGAAACTATAGAAACAAATATATCAAATTCCATTAACAAATAGAGCAGACCTTGACCAGGAGGAGGTCTGATCTGGGTCTAATCTTTTTTTGAGAAACTCTGTTGATAATAAGGATAGGGCATCGCGCCCGGGTTTTTCTGTATTCTCTCCCCTCTCACTGGGGCGTCCAATTAGCCCATTGTGAGTAGAAACGGACGTTAATCAACACAAGCCAAAGCCTTTTCAGACAGATGGCTGCTTAATGCAGGGTGAACGTCGGACGGAAAGCTCCTTCTGCATGAATTTCAACATGCATTAAGCTAACACTTGTCTTAACCCTTTACTCCATGAATATTCATGTAAGAGATAATGACATCATGAATATTAATTTATATAATTTCTACAGTGATGTATGAATCAGCAAAAACTTTGTCCTGATAAACAAACACTAGAATCATATCTATATTATAAACCATCAGCAAACAGAGCAGACCCTGATCAGACGGCTCCTACAGGAGCCGTCTGATCTGGGTCTACTCTGTTTGCAAAGGCGTAGAAAGGCGTAGTTATGCGGGAAAGGGTTAACGACCGATAATGATACGCGTTTTACTGTTCGAACTATCGGGGGTTTATTGTACGTTTTACTGTTCGAACTATCGGGGTTTTAATGTACTAGTTTTACTGTTCGTACTATCGGGGTTTTTGCTGTATGAACAAACAATTACAGCAGTTTTGAACTAAGTCGACGTTATGGTGGTAAATGTACTGGAAAGAGTAGATGCTCCTCTGGAAGTGTTTCTTTATGTTCCTAGAATTGATGCTGAGTGGTTTTCTGTGTTGTTTCCAGAAGGTTTGTATTTAATTACCAGGTCAGTTCCTGCCTGTCTACCGACTATTGCAACCTTATCTCAAACATGCACTAAACCGTGGTCTTTTCAATGCTGTATTATCAAAGCAGAATGTGCCACTCTGAGGTCCAGATAAGATGCGTAAATTGAAATATTTTCCAAGAAAATATCCTTTATTTCTCCACCAAACCCTATGCTGTTACCACTCTTTAGAATCGTATCTTCGAGTCGATTCTAAAGAGTGGTTACAACATAGGGTTTGGTGGACAAATGACGATTTTAGCATTTGGGTATGCACGCTTATCTGTTGATCTTTTCAAAGCTGTGGTTTCAATGTAAAATGATCCACTACTGATGAGTTAGATGTCCATTTAGGATGAACGCATTTAAGTGACTTGATGAATGTGTATATTACACGCAATACATGCTCTGATCAGGGGGCTCCTTCGCCCTTCACGAGACCGTTGAATTGGGTCTGCATAGTCCGCATTTGCCAGACCATATTTTGTCCGCGTTCAAAGGAATGAACAATCTGTGTATACTTTCCTTCGCTCCAAAGTTCATATGTATAAAGTTCATATTTTTATTTGCAATACATCCCCTGTCTAAAGAAGTAGAGTTTGTGTGTAAAATTGGTTGGGCCCCAGTGATCGTCGTTTCTAATATGGATCTAAACTCTTCGAGGCTGTTACCGCGATTTCACTTATGACATTCTAAAGGTTCGGCGGAGATAGCGATCCAATGCTGATGTGCCATTTTAATTTCCACATGGCCAGTTGTCTACAAAACCTGATGGATGCAGATAATGATAACAAGTTCAATGATAAAAATGAGCATTATCAAAATGCTCTTGAAAATAAATGAATGAACTCGACCTCCTTTTTCAGAAGTACTGTTGTAAATGTTCCTGTATATAGTAGAACATGTTCTAAGTGGTAATTCAGTTATTGACTCTAGAAATCCAAACAAACAGGCGGTTGTTTAATGAAGGGCAAAAGCAATGCAGAAAGCTCCTATAGAAGCTTTTTGCATCATTTTTGATATGCATTTAGCTACCATCTGCCTTACAAATCCATAATTCGAACTATGTTTGGATACAAATGAGATGCCTAGGCATTTTAATGCCTTTACAAATATAGCAGATCCAGATCAAACGGATCCAGTAAGAGTAATGCTCTGTTTGATTAGTAGAAATTATGGAATTAATTCTACAACCCCTTTAAAGGCTAAACATTCTCTGGTTATGGCAACATTTGTTTAAAAGTGATACATTGTTACATAAATATTCAAGAGGCTATGGGCGTTAAACTCTTGATTCTATCTGTTAAATACGATCGATTTAAGGTGCGTTTAGTTCAAGAAATGTTTTGATGCGTTGAAAGATGTTTTAACATAATTGTTTTTCTTTTTGCACATTGAGATGAATTTTCTTTAAGATTTGTTATTATTTCCGGTGAAAGAAATGGAAAACAAGAGTCCGTTATTTGAATGCCATGTGATTACTTCAAGTATAATTTAACCATTTACTCCATAGATACTTCTTTAACCATTTCTCTCATATAAACGCTTTTAACCATTTCTCTCATATAGACGCTTTTAACCATTTCTCTCATATAAACGCCTTTTCACGCATTGCAAATACCTATATAGGAGCCGTCTGATTAGGGTCAGCTCTGTTTGCTAACGGAATTTGAAAGATCTATTTCTTTACTTTCTAAAATGGCAACAGTGTTCCACCGTCCATGTTTCATCATAACTATTTTGGCCATGAAGATTCAGTAGGTATTGAAATTTGGAATAAACATAGAACAGGGAATGGTTTAACGCCTTTGCTAAAAGGGTTGACCAAGATCAGACGGCTCCTGTAAGAGCAATGTGACCAGGGTCAGCTCTGTTTGCTTATAAACTGGTACAGATCTGATTCTTCACTTTCTGTCATGGCCAAATATTCATGTGTCACTTTAAAACTTTATTGATATACAGTTGAACTTCGATATCTCGAACTTCATGGGTCTATACAAATTAGTTCGAGATAACAAAAGTTCGACAATTTCTCAAGTTCACAGCTTAATACAGGTCTACAGTAATGCTGAAAGTTCCTGTAGGAGCTTTTAGCATTACTGTAGACCTGCATTAAGCTGTGAAATGTGTTTCTAGATATGCGTACAGTGATACATTTTATAGCAATTCTGTATTGTAAGGACCGAACTTTAAGTTCGAGTTATCCCAAAGTTTGAGTCATCCGAGTTCGAGATATCGAAGTTCAACTGTACATGATTCGGATGATTCACGATTCTAAAGATTGGTCACAGTATAGGGTTTTTGTGGAGAAATGACGATTTTAGTATTTGGGTACGCACCTTTATCATAAATGCACTACGTAGGAGTTGTCTGATCAGAACAGGCTCTGTGTGATTATGGAATTACAGTAAAAATCCTCTAAACCGGACGTAAAATTGAGTATACGTATCGGACTTGGAGACACGTGACAGCTTAATGCAGGTTGAAAGTCATACAGAAAGCACATCTAGGAGCTTTCTGCATTTCTTTCATCCTGCATTAAGCAGCCACCTGCCTAAACGTATGTTTATTCTTCTCTACTAGAATTCCGGTTTAGAGAGGTTTTACTGTATACAGCTCTCATTCTACAATATGACCCTTATTCATAATGCAATTATAAAATTTCCAATGAAGAAAATATTCCAAAATAGGGAATTAATATAATACATAAATACTTGAATTGCTCTGATCTAATATTTCGACCACTAAGGGCCTTTTTCAAAGATTATCATGTCAAAATACACGTCACATTTTTGTTACATTTTTGTAACAAAAATGTGACGTGTATTTTGACATGATAATCTTTGAAAAAGGCCCTTAGTGGTCGAAATATTAGATCAGAGCAATTCAAGTATTTATATAACATTTCGACTAGATATTCATTGACGATGCTATTATTTCTTATATTCACCAAGCAAAGGGATATGATTAATAAAGCGAAGACAACAGCAGCATGATTGTGGATCTTGGGCCACAGATGTCAAATAAAGAATAATCCTGGAATCATTCAGTTCAATATCGGTCAGGTCCATTGGCTTGGAAAGAAGCAATTGCTTGTACGTACACCAAACCATGCACAGTGGAGTCCCACGCATTCATCAAGTGGACTACCGTTCGATAAAATACAGAACAGTACAGCGAAAACGACCATGTAATTTATTAACATTGGAGTCGGTAAAAACAGGTGGTTGCTTAATGCAGGGCAAAAGTAATGCAGAAAGCTCCTATAGGAGCTTTCTGCTTTACTTTTGTCCTGTATTAAGCTATCAACTGTTTTAAAAATCCAGAATTAGACTTATTTTGGGGTGGTCGTATTAGCGAGGCTTTGCTGTAATATTTTTTTTTGTTGAGAGGAATCGCTTATTCGGAAATAATTGTACGCTACTGGGACCCTCGCAGATAGACAACAGACGCAAGTCATCTATTTTATTCGGAACATATCTCAAAATTGGATCCTATTCTCCTCTCAAGAGAGGTCTTTTCTATTAGGTTTGCAGAATTATTGTTTTCTGAGGCAAACAGTCACGTCAATTTCTGTAAATTCCTGTAATATATAACAGTTGTACAGTACCCGAGAGGGGAACCGGTCAAACAAACATGCGGTCGGAACTCCTGGAAACGTACTCTCTGTAGACTTTTAAGTTTGTAATCGCTAATGGATAATTGTTATTTCAAGTTCTATCAATGTTCGTTTGTTACACGTCTACAGTAGAATCATTGTTAATAGCCCATAGCAGAGTCTTAACCCTTTCCTTCATATAAACGCCTTTTCGCGCATCTGTTATCAGAGTAGACCCAGATCAGTCGTCTGATCAGGATCTGCTCTGTTTGCTAATGGAATTTGATAGACCTGTTTCTTTAGTTTCTGAAATGGCTACAATCTACAATGTTCCACCTTTCGTTATAACTATTTTGTCCAGTACTTATTGAAATCTGGAATAACCACAGAACAGGGAAAGTGCTAGTCCTTTAACTGATGCATATTCAAGGAAGAAATAACGACATCATGAATATGTATTAGCTGATTTTTATAATGGCATATGAACACAGAATGTTTGGCCATTACAGGAACTGAAGAATCACGTATATAAAAACCGGTGAGCCTGATCAGATGGTTCCCCACAGGAGCCATCTGATTTAACTATATTCTTGAAGACGTCTTTAACAAATAAATGGTTACTCGTGTTATGAACTGTAAACATACTGTATAATCTTATATATGCATACATATATGTGCCATACATGTGCACATACGTCAATTTTATAATAGCACATGGACACAGGGAATTTTGGTCATGGCAGGAACTGTACAATCATATCTGTTTCATATCAAAAGCAAACAGAGCAGAACCCGACCATACGGCTCCTACAGGAGACGTCTAATCTAGGTCTGCTCTGTTTGCAAAGCCATAGAAAGGTGTATTAACCCATTCCCTCATAGGCTATTTTTAGATACCACCTCTTTGAATAAATCTACCGAAAATAAGCATTAACTAGAGAAAAGGAAAAGTTTAGAATTTTGTAGTTTGAAACCATTGTGATAAATAGAGCATTTGCTCCTATAGGAGCAAATGCTCTATTTATCCCAATGGTTTCAAGAAGTGACTTTTACAGAGTCGTTAAAAGTCGTCAATATAAGGGAATGGGTTAATGAAGCAAAGAGTTAAGGTGCACCTATTCCGATACCGACGCTCCCAGATTGAGCGTAAAACATACGAGGTAATAAAACAAATTTCCTGTGCATCAAACTAATATCAACGCCATCTGAAAATCAGTTTTAATCAGTTCGACGCCAATCATATGATTTTTTCTCATTTGTTTAATATTTTCTTAATTCCAGACAGTTCTCACTAAATATTAAACGCAAAATACAGTAAAACTCCCTCTAAACCGGACGTTCAAATTTACATCAATGTTTATTTTTCAGACAGGTGACAGCTTAATGCAGAGTGGAAGTCATGCTGAAAGATTTTTGCATGTTTTTTCACCCTGCCTTAAGCAGATATCTGCCGAAAAGTATCCACTTTTTTAGCTATTAGAATTCCGGTTTGGATGTGTTTTACTGTATAAAGCGAGTCAAAAGTACTTTCGTAACACCCCTTTATACCGACCGTTACACTAGAGGCATGTGCGAGAATGCATTTTCGAATATTTGCAAACAGAGCAGATCTAGATCAGACGGCTCGGCTCCTATAGGAGCCGTCTGATCTGTGTCTCCTCTGCTTGCGTTTGACATGGTATACATATGATTCTACAGTTTTTGTCAAAGCAAACCTTTCATTTTTCATATAAAGTTACAGCTAATAAACATTCATGATGTCATAATTTCTTGCATGAATATTGAACAACGAGAGGGTTTTAAAGTCGGCTGATGGCTTAATGCCGAATAAGAATTATGCAGAAAACTACTGCATGAATTTTCTGTATTTCTTTCCTCTTTGCAGAAAAACGACCATGGGGTTTTAACCCTTACCTTCATAAATACGCCTTTCTAACCTCTGCAAACAGATGAGCAGACCCAGATCAGACGGCTCCTGTAGGAGCCGTATGGTCGGGTTCTGCTCTGTTTGCTTATGAAATAAAACAGAGTATGATTTTACAGTTTCTGCCATTGCCACGATTTAATGTGTTTACGTGCCTTTATAACTATTAATCTATTCAATATTCATGATGATGTCATTATTTCTGACATGCATATTCATTGTTTAACCCATTACCTCATAGGCTATTTTTAGATACAACCTCTTGAATTATTCTACCGAAAAGGTGCATTAATTAGAGAAAAGGATTTTTTTTAGAATTTTGTAGTTTGAAACCATTGTGATAAATAGAGCATTTGCAATTGCTCTATTTATCACAATGGTTTCACAAAGTGACTTTTACAGAGTCGTCAATATGAGGAAATGGGTTAAAGGGCTAAAGACCCCTATATTTATTCATTAAGTGGTTGCTTTTAGAGGAACTTCATTGTGCTTATGAAAATAAAACGTATGTCTATAACTGCGTATGTCTATTCCAGAATTTCACTGGAACTTCATTACTGGTCCAGTGGTTGGAAAACCCAATTATTCTAAACAGAATCGAAATGATTTGGCTTTGAAATCTGAATAAAATCAGAATGGAAATGCGATTGCCCAAAGGATCATGATGCGATTTTCAATTAATTTCTGGAACTGTTTGATAGAAGGCAGACTGGTTCATGCCTGAAATAGATTATTTACCTTCCGACGCGTGCATGTCTAGCGTTGAAGACTATAAATGTATTACTCCATTAACACAATACGCATTTGCAAACAGAGTAGACCCAGATCAGACGGCTCCTGTAGGAACCGTCTGATCAGGATCTGCTCTGTTTGCTTACGATATCATATAGATATGAATTTAGATATGAATACTAAGAATTTCTCCCTCTGATAAGTTGGGTCTATACTGTTGGTAACTATTTTCACATTTCAAGGGAGCTCACACTTCAAGGGAGCTCACATTCCGAGATGCATCCTAATAAAACATTATACTTTATCGACGTTAAATCTAAAATCTGCTGTTCTCCATTTCGTTTTCAAAACGAGCGTACTCTTTTTCTGATGATATATTCATGTCAAGAATAGTGACTACGAGGGCCGTCTGATATAGGTCTGCTATGCTCGCTTTTATATCATCTAAAATCTGATTTCCGTACTACGTATGGCAATGTTTTCACTTATTTTATATAAGACTGTAATAAATCAAGATAATCAATAAAGAAGGACTTCCAATGCTCAGATCAACATTTTTACTTTGTAATTTTCGGGAGTATCTAACTCCTTACGTCAACAAGCTGTTATTGCTAGTGGTCACGTCACTTTGAGTCTTGGAAACCCTTCTTCATGGAATATCCACAGCAAGGAAACAACCATTTCACGGTTCCATATCCATTCAAAGAAAATAACGACATCACGCATATTGATTAGTTTTTATAATGTACATTTTCAAGGAAATGGGTTGCTATGGAAAAAACTGTAGAATCAGATCTATATCATGTCAAAAGCAAACTGAGTAGACCCTGATCAGACGGCTCCTATGGGGGCTCCTATAGGGGCTGTCTGATATGGGTCTGCTGTGTTTGCAAAGACGTGAAAAAGATTGTTACATGAGGAAAATGGTTAATAAATGGTCATAATGGGCAGAATGTACCATGGATAATCATCAGGCCAAAGATAAAAGAAGCTTTACGGAAGTTACATACATGTATATTGATTCTTTGGTGCAGGTGTTCTGCTTTGAATCAATTTGCTACGTAATGGTATTTGTTGGTCATCGTCGAACTAATAATTAGTACAATTCAAATCAATACATAAGCTATACTCTAATTACAGATGATATGACCAATGTCTTTCTCTGGGTAATTCGTAATAGACGAGTTTTATGGTGTAAAGAAGGTTGCTGTATTCGAACAGTGAGTAAAGCTTACTTATTTAACGATTTATATTGCTAGTATCCTTGAATACGTCACAGCCGAGTTTTGTTGTACAGTATAACTTCTCTACAGCGACCAGTTAGTAAATAAACATCACCGTTATATTTAACCCATTCCCTCATAAGCTATTTAATAGATCCAACCTTTTTGAACAAGTCTACCGAAAAGGAGCATTTACTAGAGAAAAGGAAAACATTAGAACTGTGTCGTTTTTAAACCATTGTGATAAATAGAGCATTTGCTCATATGGAGCAAATGCTCTATTTATCATAATGGTTTAAAAAAATGACTTATACAGAGACGTCAAAAGGCGTCAATATGCGGGAATTGGTTAGAAGCAGATCGCTGCATAGTTCGGGAGCTTTCTGCGTATCATTTGCCCTGCATAAAGTTACCACCTGTCTTGATGACCTAGAATTCTTTTTGGTTTAGAGGGTTTTTACTGTATAATTCTACTTAGATATAAACTACAATCCTATTACAGACGATACGACAAATGCTTCTCTATAATTTATTCAATAATCACTTTTAACATTTCCCATCAAAGATACAGATTGAAAGTCTAGCACTCCAGTATTTCGATTTGATTGCACAGTAATATGGTTAACCCTTTACCCAAATAGCCTGTTTCTAGTTTTGAAGACACATGACCACTTAAAGCAGGTTGAAAGTAAAGCAGAATGCGCCTTAAGGCGCATTATGCTTTACTTTCAGCCTGCTTTAAGCTACCACCTACTAGGATATAGAAAATATTTATTATGCAATATGTTCATGACTGTATGAATTTGAACTATTTTCTTCAGCGGAGGAATAAATCAAACACGCTAAAAGCCGCTTCTATCAGGTAAAGGGTTAAGTTCAGATATACAATAAATCGCCTCAAATAGGCTACTGAGTGAGAGTGAATAAACATTGAAGATTGCTGAATGCCTAGCACAAGTAATGCAGAAAGCGTATCAAACCCGTATCCCCTTATCCGTGACTTAACTCTGCAGATCATCAGGATCCAATCTGCCTGATACTGACAGGATCGTAGCTGAATCCAAATGAAATGTACGCATCCAGGCTATAGGGGTCCGGAGACATCCTCCCCCGGGAAAATTTAGAATTGTGTAGTTTTTAAACAATTGGAAACCATGCCTTGTTTTCTTTTGAAGACATTCTCTTTGGGAAATAATTTAAAGACAATACTACAATATCCTAATCAGAGGGGCCTTCAGAAAGGGCATCCACTTGTTTGCTCATACCCCTTTTAGAGACACTAGACATACATGGATTTATTATATAAAAAAGTTAATATTTACCTGATGAATATTCATAAATGAATAATGACACCATGAATATTTATTAGCTGAATTAATACAATGGCATATAACCATAGACTATTTGCTCATGACTAAAACTGTAGAATCACATTAACAGTAGAACCTGTCTTTAGCGACTTTGAATTGATAGTACGCAGAAATATTAAGAAACAGGTGGTTGCTAAATGCAGGGAAAAAGTAATGCAGAAAGCTCCTATAGGAGCTTTCTGCATAACTTTTGACCGGCATTAAGCTACCACCTGCCCTACAGACCCATAATTAGACGTCTTTTTGATGGTCGCTTAAATTTAGACAAGCTCTACTCTATAATAATCCATAAGCCAACAGAGCAGATCATGATCAGATGGCTCCTATAATAGACCGTCTGATCGGGGTCTACTCTGTTTACCAAAGTGTCAAAGGGTGTCTCTGCCACCCAGGTAAAGGGTTGTATGCCCACAATTGGAGTGAGAATTGTTGTTGTAGAGATGTTCATTAAAATCCCCCTAAACTGGAATATTAGTAGAGAATAGTTTAAGGTCTTTTTAGGCAGATTGTTGTTTAACAAATTACTTCAGAGGCTATTTTTAGATCCAACGACTTTGAATAAATCTACCAGAAATGAGCATTTATTAGAGAAAAGGAAAATTTTAGAATTGTGTACTTTTTTAAACCATTGTGATAGATAGAGCAAATCACAATGGTTTCAAAAGTGACTTTCCCAGAGGCGTCCAAAGGCGTCAGTATGAGGGAAAGGGTTAATGCATAGTGAAAGTCACGCAGAATGCTTCAAAAGGAACTTGCATGCATGACTTTCAACCTGCATTAACCCATTCCCTCATATTGACGACTTTTGACGACTCTGTTAAAGTCACTCCTTGAAACCATTGTGATAAATAGAGCATTTGCTCCTATAGGAGCAAATGCTCTATTTATCACAATGGTTTCAAACTACAAAATTCTAAAATGTTCCTTTTCTCTAGTTAATGCTCCTTTTCGGTAGATTTGTTCAAAGCGGTTGTATCTAAAAATAGCCTATGAGGTAATGGGTTAAACTGCCATCTATCTGAAAGACGACATCGATACTAAAGTAAACGTCTGGCTTAGAGGGTTCCTACTGTACATGGATATATACCCACAATTGTAGTGAGAATTGTCGTCGTAGTGAGTTGATACTAAATAATGTACATGAAATACTGATTGATTTCTAGAGCAGGGGCTTTGCGCGGAGAGTGTGAAGCGATTATAGCCAGACATAGCCTTAAGGTATTTTAGTCATCATCATACATAACCCGACATGGTTTAGAGTCACCTGGTAGGCATCGCGCACAGTGCAGTACGACCTCGCTAAAGCGTCATTCAGAAGTTTTATCGGAAGCTTAATGTAGGACAAAATTAACAAAGCTTCCTGTCTTATCATCACTTTGCGTTAACCCGTCCCCTCGTATTGTCGCCTATGTAAAAGTTGCTTTTTGAAATCAAAATGTTCTATTTATCACAATGGTTTCAAAACTACACAATTTTAAAATTTCCTTTTTTCTAGTAAATTCAGTATAGATTTAGTCAAATAGGCTGGGTCTGAAATAGCCCATGAGGGGGGAGGGTTAAGCAGCTTATAGTTTCTATATTTCTTCACTATATGGTCGCTATGACCCTTTACTCATTATATACTTTTGTAAATAGAGTAGCTCCAGATCAGACGGCTTCTATAGTTGTTATATCTCACCATGACCTGCTCTATTTATTTGTACAGTAAAACCTCTCTATAACGGTCACTAAATTACATCAAGTATTTTGTGTTAAAGGCAGGTGGCTCCTTAAAGCAAGGTGAAAGTTTAGCAGCCACCTGCCCTAAATACTAACTAATTAACACAATTTAGTGGCCGTTATAGAGAGGTTTAAAATAATACACATGATTCTACAGTTACTGCCGGAGATTAATGTCTTCATGTTTTATTATGATTTCTTAGTTTTATTATGAAGAAATCACGGAGTTAATGGTGATGTGTACAAGTAGTTAACCATTTCCTTCATATAATCAAAATTAATGTTAACCCATCCCCTCATAATGACGCCTTTCTACGCCTCTGAAAAAGTAACTTTGTGAAACCATTGTGATAAATAGAGCATCTGCTCCTTAGGAGCAAATGCTCCATTTATCACAATAGTTTCAAAACTACACAATTCTAAAATTTTACTTTTTTCTAGTAAATGTTCCTATTCAGTAGTTTTATTGAAAGAGGTAGGGTCTAAAGATAGCCTATGAGGTAATGGGTTAAAACGAAACCATAACATTCCTCTTTACATGTTCTTTAGTAAAGAAGAATTTAGATCTTATCCGTCTGAAAAGAATATGTCTGCCAATAAGCTGATCTGATGCATTTTTACTTGAATCTGATTTGTACAAACATTAGAGAAACTGTTGACCGAGTGTCAAACAGCTTGGATCCTGATGAGATGCTGAGCTACTCGGCGTCTAATCTGAATCCAAGCTGTTTGCAAATGTGAGTCAGGTTGCGCTTAGGATAATAATGGTTAAGGTCGATGGCAGCCTGTTTCTGGGTGCTGGATGAAAGTCTTGTAACAAGATTATTGCACACCTGTCCATGTATATTCAGAGCTATAGATATGTGTGCGTACCCAAATACTAAAACCGTCATTTCTTCACCAAACCCTATACTGTACCTCTGTATTTATATGAGTTAACTATTACATACTTGTCCATATATATGTATGAGTGAGAAGGTCAAAGCAATATTTTACCTAAAGATTCTCCTTTATTTTCATTTCGTTAATGACTACCTACATCAATTGTATTGTCAGTATTGTCTTTATTTTTTCCATTATCGTATCCCCAATTGACAAGCAAAGATAGCCTGAATCATGAAAATGATCGTAAAAGACAAACCATATTTTGCATATTACTTTACTGAATGTAAGATGTGTTGTGGGTGGTCCTCCCCGACCCTGAAAGGTCGGTTTACAGGGATTTTACTGTATATACGTATGAGGTGTTAGAAATGTAATCAATTAGTTCTCTCAAAACCTGTCAATCTACTTGAGGGAACATGCTGTTTGAGTGAGTGTATGTGTGTGCGTGTGTTCTTGATTGAGTGATTGGGCGGGTTGGAATTGTACAGTAAGCATTTACACCTACAGGGACTCCGAAATCAGTTCTATACTCGCTTAATTATGTGGTGATACCAACGGTAATAGTTTGAATTCAGCTAGCAGTAGTTTTGTGTATGGTTTTTAAACGCTCTACATGTACACGTTTGTCCTAAAACAGTTGAGAGTCATACGTGCAATGGATTTTAAAAATGGTGGTTTTCATTTCAAACTACTGCTTCAAATATTAACACATCTTTGAAGAAATTTATAAGATATTTAGACGAATAGATATTCCTATAAATTTACACCAAGCAAAAATATAAATATAGAAGCTCAATTGTTCAAAAGGTCGAGGGTCAAAGATGAGTCAGAGCTCGCGGTTCCGTTAACCCTTTGAATGCTAAATATGGTCTAGTGGAACCGACCATCACAGTTTCAAAGCTCCAGATAAGATGCTTAAATTAAAACATTTTCAAGAATAACTCCTTTATTTCTCCACCAAACCCATATGTTGTGACCACTCTTTAGAATCGTCTCTTCTTTTTCTTTACCTTTTAAAATGGCTACAATATCCAACCTTCCATATTTCATTATAACTATTTTGTCCATGAATATTCAGTAGGTATTGGAATGTGGAATAAACATAGAACAGGGAAAGGATTAAATACATAAACAGTAAATCAATACCAGGGTATCAACATATTTGCTGCTGTAAACAGTGACAAGCTTAATTAAACCTTTACCGTGAGCCTAACAATAAAGCGATATTTGAAATGCTAGATCCAGATGAGATGGAAAAGTAACACCAAGAATCCCCCGGATCCTATCTACGCTCGTACTTGGCACTTACACCATGAACTTGCTTTTGTCAGTATTGATGAAAACCCCTTGTAAATGTATTGCATAAATGAAGCATGCGGCAATTTGCCTTGACGACAATTTCCACAGCATGGTTAGGGTTTTAATTGGTGCATAAGCCGTCTGGATTCTGTGTAAATCATAGAATTAGCCATTTCTGATCTCCTTATTAACCACCAATTACAGACAAATCCGTGATGTCATAATTCGCATCCAATCACCGTGATGGTACTTATCTGGATAAACTACTCGTCTAGTTTACAGATTGCCATTGATCTAAACCTTTGACACGTCGTTTCTTCATATCAACAGATATTCACACATTTTGCAAACAGAGTAGACCCAGATCAGACGGCTTCTATAGGAGCCGTCTGATCTGGGTCTGCTCTGTTTGCTAAAGGAATTTGAAATACCTATTTCTGTACTTTCTGAAATGTTTACAATGTTCCACCTTCCATATTTCATTATGACTATTTTGTCTATAAATATTCAATAGGTATTGAAATTTGGAATAAGCATAGAACAGGGAAAGGGTTGATACTTGGAATGCGGTAAACGATTTCAAAGTCAGTATAGACCCAGTTCGGCGGGCTCATTTAGGTAACTCATGGAACAGGGTATGCACGCCACTGTTTCTTTCAAAGTCGACAAACATCTGATTTTACATTGAATATATTCCACTAATAATTAACCCTTACTATACGGGACACTAGTCACTAATGTCCTTTGCAAACAGTGTAGACCAAGATAAGATTACCCGAGGAGCCCTCTCATCAGGGTCTGCGCTGTTTGTCATGTTACACCTTTCTTTAGAAAAATCTCTAATTATTCACTATAAGCTTGGCCTGTTTGAAATTTGGAATAGTCCATTTGAAAACTCAGCGTTGTAAGGGTTATACGTTCAGCCACTCAACATTTCCCATTCAAACGTTTTAAAACTGAAACCCCTCTATCCGCGACATTACTCGCTTTAAACAAACAACTTGGATCCAGATGAGACGCCGAGTAACTCGGCGTCTCATCAGGATCCAAACTGTTTGCCACTCGGTCAATATTTTCTCAATAGCTTGATCGAATCGGAAGCAGTCGAAATTGCCACAAATTTCAGCAGACATTTTTTTACTGCTGGGTAAGGGCTAATTCGTGAGCAGACATTATTTTTACGGCTGGGTTAAGGTTAATTCGTAAGCAGACGTTATTTTTACTGCTGGGTAAGGACTAATTCGTGAGCAGACATTATTTTTACGGCTTGGTAAGGGTTAATTCGAGACCTTGCCTGATGTAAACGGACTAAGATCATTTCTGACACTGATATAAAGCAAGTATCCCTCGTGACAAATTTGTATATTGATTTTTGGCGGAGTTATCTGTTATAACAATTCCTAAGAAAATTGCGCATAAAAGGAGACCCAGTGGAACAGCATGGATCAATCCATTGGCCATTTTTTGTAGAGAATGGCTTTCCCATAATTAGTTTGTGGTATTACTGGCTTTAATTCGGTATATCTCTCCAACCCTCGCCACGCACATCATAGAGGCAATATTAGATTTCAACAGTCAGTGTATGTCTAAATGGTCTTGGCGTATAATATAGACGATGTAGACTGGTAGGGCTGATCAAAGATAGCTTTTCTATTCATAAGGCTTAATTAATATATATATATATTTCGTGGTTGCTCAATACTGTACGGCTGAGCGGATGGACTGGAATTCCATGTTTCTTGGCAACAGAAAAACATGCGCGGAAAGAAACAATTTAATAGAAATGTGTTATGTCTAGAACACAAGAAGTAACTTTTTTATTTCAATGGTATCATAACTAAGCAGCCACTGATTTAGAAATAGTGAAGTTCAGGATCAGACAAGATAAAGCGCTTTTGACCCATTTATTCTCATATTATTAAAGGACACCCCGTCTAGATCTTACTTTGGAACACATACATATTTCATGTGGAGGGGGACACAACAAAACAAAGTATTTCCTGGAATAATCCATTGACATTGGTGGGCTCAGCAAACAACACAGACCTTAACCTACTTTAGCCTGTATTCTTACTACTGAACTCGCTCAAATATGTCTGAGTGAATATACAGTAAAATCTCGATTATTATAACACTCAAATACGTATCATTATCGATTTTAACCCTTCGCTTGCCGAATTTTAAAATACATTTCTCCTTCTTTACCCATGTCCTGTTGTATAATTACATATATCTTCACCGTGTACAAGTATTTCGCTGTGCAATCACTGCTGTGGAGTGCACTGGTTGCACAATCAACTTGTAAATAGTACAGACCCAGATGAGACAGCTCCTGCAGGAGCTGTCTCATCTGGGTCTTCACTATTTACAGGTAGGTATATTGACGTGAATAGCAAGCGAAGGGTTAAGCCAGGTGGAAGCTTAATGCATGATGAAGTTCGTGCAGATAGCTTCTATAGGAGCTGTCTGCATGACTTCCACGATGCAGTCAGCAGCCGCTGACCTTAAAGTGTTTAAATTATTCTCTATTTAAATTTCGAATTGTCGAGGTTTTACTTTAACCCTTTCGCTGCCAAGTTCTGTCGTCTGCCAACTTTGTCGTCTGCTAAAAAAATTCATTTTTTTTATTTTCTTCATTTTTGTTTCAAAAACATAGCAACAGTAACAAACAGTTTGGGTCCTGATGAGACGCCGAGTTACTCGGCGTCTCATCTGGATCCAAACTGTTTGCATAGGTAATCACAGATCCGGCATTGGCAGCGAAAGGGTTAATTACATTTGGAAGGGTGTTCCTGCAAGAGGTCTGTTGCCGATGTGACACGCAGAGAGTAATTTCTAAATGAATCAGAGTAAGCCCCGATAAGAAGGTTTTCTTTGGGAATCCTCGTTCCTAGGTTTACTCAGTTTGCCTATGTCTCTTCTAACACTTAATGTCTCTTCTAACACTTTACCTAATAAAGACGTCTTTTGACGCCTTTGCAGACAGAGTATAGACACAGATCAGACATATCTGATTCAGAAATATCTGCCACGGCAAAAGTTCCATTCTTCTTCTTTGATTTAGACATCACTTTGTAGTTGTTTTATGGCCTATGACAAGGGCTTCAACCACCAGTGCCCTACTCTACAGGAACATTCTTGATAACATTTAATGAAACCAGTAAAACCAGTCTTAAGCGGCAATCTAGCAAAGGTCTTATTATGGGTCTGTAAGGCAGGTGGTAGGAGCTCCTGTAGGAGCTTTCTGCATTACTTTCGCCATACAACAAGCAACCATTTTTTTTAAACACTGCTGTTTTAAATAAATATATGGCAGCTTAACAACTTAAGACAGGTTCTTGTGTATATTACAGCTTATTTAACCTGTTGTTTATCCTTGCTTAGTCATTTCCTCCATAAACACGCCTTTAATGCCTTTGTGAACAGAGTACAGTCTAATGCGACCACTTAATGAATAAACATGGATGTCTTTATAAGCAGGTGGTTGCTTAACGCAGAACAAAAGTAATGCAGAAAGCTCCTCTAGGAGCTTTCTGCATTACGTTTGTTCTGCATTAAGCTACCACCTGCATCAAGCACCCAGAATTATACCTCTTTTAGGTGGTCGCATTACTGGGGTTTTACTGTAAACCATTTTCAGGCAGCTCCTGTAGAAGCAATCTGATCAAGGTCTGCCCTGTTTGCTTACGAAATAACAAAGATCTGATTCTACAGTGTCTGCAATGGTCCAAACTTCCCGTGTTCATACAGTAAAACCTCTCTATAACAGCTACTTAATTATGTTAATTAGTTGGTGTTTAGGGCAGGTGGCTGCTTAAAGCAAGGTGAAAGTAAAACAGAACGCTCCTATAGGAGCGTCCTGTTTTACTTTCACCTTGCTTTAAACAGCCACCTGCCTTTAACACAAACTACTTAATGTAATTTAGTGGCCGTTATAGGATTTTACTGTATGTTAATATAAAAGTTCAGCCAATTAATATTCATTATGCCATTATTTCTTCTAACATAAATATTCATGGAGTAAAGGGTTCATTATTCTTTGAATATCTTTTCGAGAACGTTCATGTGTTCATTAATTGAGGAACATCGTCATCAAGGTTTAATCTTTTATAATTAAAAGTGGTATAATGTTTTCTTCAATAAAGAGTTTAAGCTATATTCTCCATTAACTCTTATCAAGCTAAGAGCCACTTGACTGGAATATGAAAACAATATGTTCAGTCATAATACCACTTAAGCAAAGTTTGCAGCTCACCATGGTATCAGCAACGTGACATTTGGTCTGTACTTTCTACAAAATTTTGAAATAATCGGAGGTAAACAAAAATGTTCTAGATCAGAATTTGACCAAACAATATTTTAACAGTATGTCAAAGAGCTGATGTAATTCATGCTTTTAACATAAGATGGTGCCTAATTCATTTTCCATTAGTTTTACTTCACCTTTTGGGCGTTGTTTGCAAATTTTGTAATTACCATTGCAAAATAACACACCTAGCAACACAGCATCTCCCCATGATACAAACTACACATGTATTTGAAAGTCTTAAAGTGTAATGTAAACGATATGAAGAAGTACTTTCTTTAACCCTTTCCCTCATATTGACGACTATTGACGACTCTGTAAAAGTTACTTTGTGAAACCATTGTGATATATAGAGCATTTGCTCCTATAGGAGCAAATGCTCTATTTATCACAATGGTTTCAAACTACAAAGTTCGAAAATTTTCTTTTTCTTTAATTAATGCTCCTTTTCGGTAGATTCATTCAAAGAGGCTGTATCTAAAAATAGCCTATGGGGTAATGGGTTAAGGCGAAATTGAAAACGACTTTTTCTGTAGACGGAATTTTGTTTGATGATCAAAAGTTTGTAAAAAAACATCGTTTTATCGAAGAGCAAACTAATTACACTGCGGAGTGATTTTTTCTGTTGTAACTTTGATATTTTTGTATATTTCGCAAGGTAAGATTGATCAAGATTACAATATAACTTTCTGAAAATATAATTGCTTATACAATATTGAACTTAAGATAGGGAGTATAAACTTATCCAAAGTTTATTCAGTCGTTTTGCAGACAGTCTTGATTACAACAGATTAAATACTCACGCAGTCTAACGTTTAACCCTTCGCTTGCTGAATTTTAAAATACACCCATGCCCTGTTGTTTAATTACATATATCTTCACTGTGTACACGTATTTCGCTGTGCAATCACTGCTGTGGAGTGCACTGGTTGCACAATCAACTTGTAAATAGTGCAGACCCTGATGAGATAGCTCCTGCAGGAGCTGTCTCATCTTGGTCTTCACTATTTACAGGTACGTATATTGACGCGATTAGCAAGCGAAGGGTTAATACAGATTCAGTGCGTGCTTCTTATAACTACAACAGAACTTATGTTAAGCGATCGTTTTACTAATACATACGGTAAATTGGTTGGATTTAAAAGCACGTGGAGCCGTGCTAAATGCAAATAGAAATTATGCAGAAAGTCCAAAAGAAAGCTTTCAACATAACCGTTTTCCTGAATTAATCTACCCCTGTCTTAATTAAGACTTCTTTAACCCATTCCCTCATATTGACGACTTTTGAAGACTCTTGTAAAAGTCACTTTGTGAACCATTGTGATAAATAGAGCATTTGCTCCTATAGGAGCAAATGCTCTTTTTATAACAATGGTTTCAAACTGCAAACCTCTAAAAAAATTATTTTCTCTAGTCATTGCCCGATTTCGATTTATTCAAAGAGGTTGTATCTAAAAATAGCATATGAGGTAATGGGTAAATGGCCATTTTAGAGAGGGTTTGTTGTAGTTTAATCCAAGCCTGGATCAGGCTGTCATGTTAACAATCTTTTCAATTTAGAAAGCATTTGAAGGTTTTTATGATATCAGTTAAGACATTCTATCTTATAATGAATCTTTTATAGCAAACTTTGCAGAAAACCATCAGTGGTTACTTGTTTTTGGAATCAATTTACCATTATGGTTGCCAACATGAACGAGGTCGTTCATAAATATTAGATTTTAAGTTTTATAATGAAGGGCAATGAATAAGTTATTCGGTGTTTTATCTAGAACCCAACTACAGTAAAACCTCGATTATTCGAATTTTCGTTATAGAAGAATTTAGACCCTTTTAGGCAGGTGGCTGCTTAATGCATGGTGAAAGTCATGCAGAAAGCTCCTAGAGGAGCTTTCTGCATGACTTTCACCATGCATTAAGTTGCCACCTGTCTTAAAGATCGATAATAATACGTATTTTAGTGTTCGAATAATCGAAGTTTTACTGTATTTGTAAACCTTAGTACAAGTTTCACAGTTACTCTTAAGAGTGGTCATAGCACAGGGTTTGGTGGTGAACTAAATGAATTTCAATGTACGCATCTTATTTGGTCCTCTGTACTCACACTCTTGATCAAGATTTTTTTTTTCCCTTTCTCTGTTTAACCCTTTCCCTGTTTAACCCTTTCCCTGTTCTGTTTATTCCAAATTTCAACATAATGATTATTCATTGACAAAATAATCAGAATGAAATATGGGAGGTCGAATAGTGTAGCCATTTTAAAAATTAAAGACACAGGTCTTTCAAACTCCATAAGCAAACAGAGTAGACCCTGATCAGACGACTCCTCTATCCTGATCTGGGTCACCTCTGTTTGCAAATAAGTAAAAACACGTTTATAGGAGGGAAAGGGTTAATATTTAAACATGATTTTATCACCTCATTAATATCCATAGATAGAAACAAAAGGAACATGGATAAGGGATTGATTTCATCACGGTGGAAACTATAAAATTAGATTTAAAATTCCATGAGCAAACAAAGCAGACCCTGACCAGACAGCTCCTTCTGGGGCTGCCTGATCTGGGTCTACTCTGTTTGCAAAAGACTTGAAAAGGCGTTTATATGTAGGAAAATGTTGATTACTTCGGATTCGTCCAGTCATTATGTAGCTATAGTTCTAGTGTCAAACAGTTTGAATCCTGAAACCTCTCTATAACGGCCACTAAATTACATCAAGTATTTTGTGTTAAAGGCAGGTGGCTGCATAAAGCAAGGTGAAAGTAAAACAGAACGCTCCTATGGGAGCGTTCTGTTTTACTTTCACATGCTTTCACCTCCTCGAGGAGCGTTCTGTTTTACTTTCACCTGCTTTAAGCAGCACCTGCCCTAAATACCAACTAATTAACATAATTTAGTGACCGTTATAGAGAGGTCTTACTCTAGTGTCAAACAGCTTGAATCATGATTAGAGGACGAATGAATTTTTCGGCATCTCAGCTAGATTCAAGCTCTTTAACAGGATAAGGCTTAATGGCAAACTCGAATACTTTATCTCTTAACATTATCTTAACGAGTATTAAATTAAAAGCATGCGCATTAAAGATTCATAAATAAAAGATGTTCCAGCGATTATGCCAAAATAAGAAAGTTATAATTTAAGAAACATTAACCCTTTACTCCATTAATATTCATGTAATAAATAATGGTATCATGGATATTGATTAGACTTTTTATAATGGTAGATGAGCCCAGGAAGTTTCGTCCAATGTAGAAGCTATAGAAGCAGATCTATGTAATCCCATAGGGAAACCGAGTAGACTCTGATTAGACGGTTATTACATTGGCTGTCTGATCTGGATCCACCCTGTTTGCAAAGGCGTAGAAAAGAGGACATTTATTGAGTAAAGCACTCATCTTGTTCTTGAGTTTAAATTTTCAAAGACTTTAAATAAGAAGAGTACAATACCATCTCGCTAAACCTGACGTCAAAGTTAGTATAAATATTAGTCTTGGAGACAGATGGCAGCTTAATGCAGGGTGAACGTCATTCAGAACGCTCCTCTAGGAGCTTCTGAATGAATTTCACAATGCATTAAGCTACCACCTACATAAAAGTATCTAAATCATTCTCTGTTGGGACTCACTAGTATCAGTCTTCCAATCATCCAATGTGATTCTAATATGTACCAGCACTATAGGCTTTGGTTGAGAAATAAAGGACTTGTGTAGATCGTTGTTATATACAGACTTTGGTTTTAATTTGCTGTCCCCGCAGCTACATAACATATTATCAAACAGTTTTGATCCTGATGAAACGACTAAAAGCTCATCCTCTTATCTGGATGTAAACTGCATGCAAAGATACTATAACAAATGGAACTGCAAGAAGTTAAGATATCAGAGCACCAGATAAAGGTGCGTACTCAAATACGTAACTCATTCTGTCCTAGGCTATTTTTAGACCCAACCTCTTTGAATGTATCTACCGAAAAGGAACATTAGCTATAGAAAAGGAGAGTTTTAGAATTGTGTAGTATTGAAACCATTGTGATAAATAGGGCATTTTCTCCTATGGAGCAAATGCTCTATTTATCACAATGGTTTCATAAAGTGACTTAGGCGCCCATAAACCGGTTTAACCCCCCGGTGACTTTTGTCACTGACCGTTCCAAGTCGGTACTTCCATCTTCCTCCTATTGTATGTTTGTTTTGTCTTTGTGCGTCTCTTGTTGTTTTTTCTACTTATGTACATTTGCTGTTTCCTTGTGTTGCTGTTCGGGCGAGTGTTTGTTCTGTATGTGGTGTTTCCTGCATGACTCATTTTTGTACTTCTATAGATGCGCAAAAATGCGTCACTAGGGCATAATGTTTTAAACACTAAATCCTTCGTTGTGACAACTCTTTAGAATCGTCTCTTCGAAACGATTCTAAAGAGTAGTCACAACACATGGGTTTGATGGAGAAATAAAATAAAAATCTTAATTTGCGCATCTTTTCCGGATCTCCGGATTATTGATGCTGTCTATAAGACTCGAACTTGGTACTTACACGTATTTCGTGCTGCAGTCTGTCTTGCTCGCCCAGGACCAAGTCTTCTCCCAGCCCGAACAACGACCCGGGATCCGCCGAATCATCTGTACCTTTTTCACAGGCTCGCCATTTGACCTGAAAAAATAATAACGATTTTTATTAACCCTTATCACGCTGTGAAAAAATAATGTCTGCTCAAATTTGGGCCTGGTACTTCCGATTCGATCGAGTTTTTGAGAAACAACTGACCGAGTGTCAAACAGCTTTGATTCTTATGAGTCGCCGAGTTACTCGGCGTCTCATCTGGATGCACGCTGTTTGCAAATTCAAGTGGGGTTGCGAATAGTGAGCTAAGGGTAAAGGTATCTAAAACAAACCATTCCGGACTATTACGGAAGCACTCGTTACATATTCGTATCTTTCCGTGATGGAACACTCGGTATGTCATGTAGGCCTACCCACGACCTACATAAAGAAGATATTTGTTTGTATATACGTGTTTGTTAAGTCACTAAGTGTTCATTTAACTCTTTAACTAATGAATATTCATATACATGTTAGTCATTTAGTGATGTTATATATTATATTAATTAGATTATCGTTATAATGGCATCATGAACAATGGACTATTTATGACATAAACTGCAGAAGCATATTAATATAATTTCACAAGCAAACAGAGCAGACCCTAATCAGAAGACTCCTGAGAGCTGTCTGAATTGGGTCTACTCAATGTGCAAAGACGTGAACGGCATCTCTATGAGGTAGATTAAAGAGGTTCTGCCCCCCCCCCCCAAAAAAAAAATTAAAATAAAATAAAAAATAAAATAAAATAAAAAACAAACTTTGGCTCTCTTTCTTAACAATGCTTCATTTGGTAAGAATCAGCTACGAAAGTCCCATTACATCTTAGCATCATTTTTCTTTGAGAAAAATTTAAAACAAAAACCGAATTTTTGTCAAAAGATGGTTTTGAATCACTAGGAAACCAGTCGAGAGACGCCAAAACTGTTTCATTTCGAAGAAATGTATGGGATTACCATGGAAAGCCCGAGATGACAAGATCGTCCACTAAATGCAAATGAGATACAGTAACGTGATCGACACATGACTTCTGCTCTCAAAGATGATTCTAAAGAGTGATCGCAGTATGGGGTTTGTTGGAGAAATAAAGGAGCTATATTTGCATCTTTAAATACAAGCATCGTATCCGGACCTCCGCTGTTGCTAGCATATGTTTTTACCGACAGATTCAAAAATACAACGGAATTTCTATAGAAATTACAGTACATGATACGTGATTCACTGACATCATATACGCATTACATATAGATTAATGTGCTTGCTCCGCGATATTTTTTCTTTGTCGTACAAAACGTAAAATAATGCTTTTTTCTAAACACAACCTCATGTGTAGCCATCTGAAAGGTAATTAATCGCGGAAATAAATTCACATGAACAATATTATAGGACTTTAATTATAATGCAAAAGTATTTTCTTTTCTCTTCTAGCTTATATGATACAGTAAAACCCCTCTAAACCGAAATTCTAGTACAGAAGAGCAAATATACTTTAAGGCAGTAGACTGCTTAATACAGGGTGAAAGTCAAGCAGAAAGCTCCCACAGGAGCTTTCTGCATGACTTTCACCCTGCATTAAGCTGTCACCTGTCTCTAGGACCGATATTTATACTAAATTGAACGTCCGGTTTAGAGGGGTTTCACTATATAGAGAAAACAAAACGAGAAACCAGGTCGACAGCCTTTTACGTGATGAATATTCATATAAGAAATAATGACACCATGAATATTAATTAGATGGATTTTATTAATGGCATATAACAACTAACACAGACCATGTCAGACACTGTAGATTCAGTCTATTATATTCCATGAGTAAATGAGTAGACTCTTGTCTGGGTTTATTCTGAAAATGCACCAAATGGTATATTTATCAAGCACAAAGTTGCGGTCATTAAACCTTTCTGGTTTCGTCTTTTCAATTATTACTGCATTTTGTGGTTGGAAATGCGGGTGATATCAATAGAAAACAACCACGTCTATTGCAACAGGATCGTCAACCCTTTTAGTGCCAGCAGCGTCATCTACTGGGCACATTTCCAAATGCTTCATGTTTTTAAGAGTAGGAGTTTCATCAATTTCTTTATAGAAAAGATAAAATTCTGAAGTCAAATAGTTTGGATCCTGATGAGACTCCGAGTCACTCAGCGTCTCATCTGGATCAAAACTGTTTGTACATGATATCACAGACCAGTCATCAAGGCACTAAAGATGCTAAAGAAAGAGCTATGTTTACGAATTACAGTAAGATGGTGCAGACAGTTTAACAGCATGTCCTTGTTTGTTCAAGTTTGCTGAACTACAATACGAACAGTAGAACCTGTCTGAAGCGGTCATCCAAAAAAGGTTTAATTATGAGTCTGTAAGGCAGATAGTAGCTTAATATAGGTCAAATGTAATCCTATAGGAGCTTTCAGCATTACCTTTGCCCTGTATTAAACAACCATCCGCTCTACAAAACTACTATGTTTGATAAATGGACGTTCGCTTAGGACATGTTCTACTTACATTAATGGTATTTGATATTTATAGCGAGGTCGTTCTAATTAGAAAAACTACAGGCTCGATGTTTATTAAATTATTAGCCAATTAACTCATAGAGACGCTTTTTTACAAAACCTCTATAGTAGGCATCTGATCAGAGTTTTCTCTGTTTGTTTGTTATATAATATAGTTTCTACATGTACCTATACCAAAATGTTCCTTGTTCATGTAACATTATAAATCAAAGCGCTGCAGAAGCTGTGGTATTTTTTGCACAGGATCAATGTGTTGAAAATCAAATTTCTGATATCGACTCTTTTGGCATGAAATTGCGTGTCTATAAGGGAAAGGATTAACACTCTTTCCAGTGGGTAGTTCAGTTGCAGCTGACACTTCAGCCGTTTCCTGCTATGCTTATATTATCAAACTGACCACTCGCAGTTTATGGGCGTGATTACCTAATCGCCAGCTTAACCCTTTCCCTCATATTGACGACTTTTGACGACTCTTGTAAAAGTCACTTTGTGAAACCTTTGTGATAAATAGAGCATTTGCTCCTATAGGAGCAAATGCTCTATTTATCACAATGGTTTCAAACAACAAATTTCTAAAATTTCCTTTTCTGTAGTTAATTCTCCTTTTCGGTAGATCTATTCAAAGAGGTAGGATCTAAAAATAGCCTATGAGGTAATGGGTTAAGGTCATCCGACGCGCACTTCTTTATTCACTGAGTAACTGCCTCTGGGAGAATACTGTAATTCATATTATGGTCACGTGATTTCGTCACGTGACTGATATTTGTATATTCGTGCGCCCTTCTTACATATTCCTATAGTTTGCAGATTTTGTTTCACATACTAAATCAAAGCTAATGTTACGAAGCATTTTCATGTCAGAAATAATATACCATGATTGTTTCCGGGTGTGATGTTATTAAATGTTTTTTGTATCCA
Source organism: Azorinus chamasolen (assembly GCA_963576725.1). Classification (NCBI taxonomy): domain Eukaryota; kingdom Metazoa; phylum Mollusca; class Bivalvia; order Cardiida; family Solecurtidae; genus Azorinus; species Azorinus chamasolen. The sequence goes on from OY755238.1 coordinate 19,454,827, forward strand.
TCGAATGCACGTCAATAAATTGCACTAGAATGCTATGCGGAATGGCAGCTGTAAGGTATGTTGATAAGCCATGGGATCCGTGCTGGAATACCACCTATATACCATCTACGCTTACACAAATAATACAAAAAAATAGATAAGTAATATCTATGCGGTCATTATTTCTTACATGAAAATACATGTACGAGACTCATCACCTATATGTATAAAACCGGAAAACATTTGTTCTTCAGAAATTTGGCCGGAATGTCAGTCCAAACAATGATATTGTATACTGTATGTACACATTGAATCTCGGAAACACGTTTAACTTGAGTTGCTTTTTATGCAATAAACTGAATTTTAAGATTGCAATGAAACAAACCAAAACCAACAAACCAACCGTAAGCAAACGAATGATCGAACTAACCAAAATTTCATGTCAAGTATTTTATCATGAATAAAGTATCTGAAATTTTAGTAAAGCATAATCCATTAATGTTTAGGCAGGTGGTAGCTTAGTTCTTGGTAGAAGTCTTTCATCCTGCATTAAGCTACTTTCCGTCTTAAGTACCGATACTGATACTTATTTGAATGATCGCATTAGCAAGGTTTTTCTGTACTTAAAGATGTCAGTGCAAATGTGACAGTGACAGCAGCGTTACACTATTGTAACATCTTTACTCTATAAATACGCCTTTCTACGCCTTTGCTACCAGAGTAGACCCAGATCAGACGGCTCCTATAGGAGCCATCTGATCAGGGTCTGCTCTGTTTGCTTATGATATATAGTATATAGCCGGTTCTGCAGTTTCTGTCCTGGCCGAAAATCCCAATTCCATATGTTGTTATAAGCATAATTCATTTATTATTCATGATGTCATTGTTTCTTTCACAAATATTCATGGAGTAAAATTTAATGATTAACCGTTTCACTGCTAATCGCAAATCTGTAATCAATTTTGAAAACAGTTTGGATCCAGATGAGACGTCGAGCATATCGGCGTCTGATAAGGATCCAAAATGTCTGATGATGTGCACATGTTTATAAACAAAAGTCATGGTAGCTCTAAACACGAGAAATTATCATAAGCAGCAAAATAGCCCTGACCATTGCAGCCATCTATTTTTGTCGCGTGATTTTAAGGAATTTGATGATGATTGTACGCGAACTATTTTCAAAAAGGGTTTTAGATATCAGTTCATTAGTTTCTGAAAAAACTATTTTAAAGCTGGTCCACAAGTGACAGTCATATTTTCTGTACATAATTATATTAAGGAATTCAGTAGATCATCATTAAAAGAATCTTTCTGTAAATATTTTTTGAAATTGGACTAGTAGTTTCAGAGAAGATGATATAAGAAATTTTCTATTTTCAACTATATACAGTAAATTCTCGATACTACGGAATTTTAATAATAAAGAGTTTATGTCTTATGCCTGGCGAAAGTCATGCAGAAAGCTCCTAGAGAGCTCCTAGAGGAGCTTTCTGCGCGACTTTCACCCTGCATTAAACTGCCATCTGTCTTACAGGCCGCCATTAACACTATTTTGTACGCACGGTTTAGAGAGGTTTTACTGTATTCATAGAAGATATTTTACAATAGATCAAACATTCATTTCCCCTGATAGGGACCCAAAGTTCGATAATTCCTTCCACTATTATTAATTTATTGCAAACGGACTAGATCCAGATGAAACGCTGAGTATATCGGCATGTCATCAGGATCCAAACTGTTCCATACTCTGATTGCGTGTCTGGAAACACGGAAGGAAACGTTACTTAAGAAGCAGACTAAAATAACACACCGAAAGTTACTCAGTCTTGAAAGGACTTTGTTGTGCCTTTCATACACTATAGATCGTCTTCTCTTATTGAATAATACAACGCCATCTCCAGAGGAATGAAAGATCTTTGACTGTCAGCATTCATGGAATATATTTGCAAAGACAGCAATCGATAGAAGCCAGGCAAAGGAGGCCTTCATATTATTCTGCGAAACTCTTCAAAACGAAGGAAATAAATTGAAAAGAAACTCGAGAGTCTTCAACGGGGAAAGAAATCATGTACATTATACAGTGAATCCTTTCTTAAAGGACGAGGTCGTGCTTTAACACTTTCCTTCATATAAACGTGTTTTCACGCATTTACAGACAGAGAAGACCCAGATCAGAGGCTCCTATAAAAGCCGTTTGATCAGGGTCTGCTCTGTTTGCTAATGGAATTTGAAAGATATGTTTCTTTAATTTCTAAAATGGCTACAAAGTTCCACCTTTTATATTTCATTATAAATAATTTGTCCATAACTATTGGCATTTGGAAAACATATAGAACAGGGAAAGGGTTAAAGGACACCATACTATGTATTATCAATATTTCTTTGAAAAATGCTAAGATAATACGGTGAACCTATAATATCCAATCAAAATTCGTTTGAATATATATGTATATAATTACGTATTTATTATTACGTATAATAATCGTTGTTCGGTTTAAACCTTTCAAAGTGGATATTCACTTTCTTTGAAGAAACATTGACTGAACTGTGACAAGCCTTATCTAGGCCCAATGTTTTTTTTATTGAGTCTGAGATCATTCTCAAGTATTTGATTGGTCACATTCTTAGCAATCTGAGAATCTGACCACTCACATGCTTGAGAATGATCTCAGACTCAGACATTTTTTTTATAACATTAGGCCCTGGATCCGAACGAACTGTTTGAAAAAATAATATTGCATTCGAACGCAGTGTTGTAGAAATGAAGATCCTACAGGAACTTTAAGCATCTTTAGGAACTTTAAACAGAACATTTGTAATGCACTTTATAATTCACTTGCTTTCATAGAACATCATATATATATACTATTTGGTATTTGATTCAATGGTAATTTTCATGCAGAATGTACCATCATTGTTTAGCGGAAGAGTTAATTCAGTTTGAAAGGAATGAATTGCAGCGCCTTTGAACGCACATATCCTGTGTGAAAAGAGCGCTATATAAATGTGGTAAATTAATAATAATAATAATAATAATAATAATAATAATAATATAATTGGATTTTGAATGTAAATTATTTCATATCTCGATCAGAGGAATTCTCCATGATACCTTTTATATGGATTTATACAGATTGCAAATACATTTTAACATTGTATCTGATAGAAACGCACTTGACGTCTTTGCAAACAGAGCATATCCTAATCAGACAGCTTCCGTAAGAACTGACCGATCAGGGTCTGATTCTGGTTACAATAAAACCTCTGTATAACGGCCATAAATTGTGTTAATTAGTTGGTATTTAGGGCAGGTGGCTGCTTAAAGCAAGGTGAAAGTAAAACGGAACGCTCCTATAGGAGCGTTCTGTTTTACTTTGACCTTGTTTTTAAGCAGGTACCTGCCTTTAACACAAGCTACTTGATATAATTTAGTGGCCGTTATAGAGAGGTTTACTGTATGCCCAGCGCAGACAGGTCATTTCCTTTAGGAAATGTCTGATGACGGTTACTCGGTTTGTTTTTATATGTCTCAGATCTGATTACATGCTATTGGCCATGGCAATAAATGTCTTTAATTCCTTTGTTTATATTTTAGAAAAAGCATTATTCATTAATAAGCATATTAAGTTAACCCTTTCCCTGTTGAATATTCTTACAAGAAATACATTGTGATTACATAATGAATGTGTATCAGATTAATGCTTATACAGTAAAACCTCACTATAACGGCTACTAAATTGTGTTAATTAGTTGTTATTTAGGACAGGTGGCCGCTTAAAGTTTACTTTGAGCCACCACCTGCCTTTAATGCAAACTATTTGATGTGATTTGGTGGCCGTTATAGAGAGGTTTTACTGTAATAGTATATGAACATATGATATTTTGGCTATGACAGAAACCGTATATTTATACCTATGCGATGCCATAAACAAACAACAGACCATGGTCAGACGGCTCCTATATGAACCGACAGATCTGGGTTTACTTTGTTTGCGGAGGCGTGAAGAGACGTTATATAACTGAAAGGTTTAAACTTGCATAGGTGTTCATCAAGTAAATAGCCAATGAGTTCCTAGTGTACACAGAATAAGCGGTACAGATACGATGGCAGAGCTGTTCCTAGTGTACACAGAATAAGCGGTACAGATACGATGGCAGAGCTGTTCCTAGTGTATACAGAGTAAGCGGTACAGATCTGATGGGAGAGCTGTTCCTAGTGTACACAGAATAAGCGGTACAGATACGATGGGAGAGCTGTTCCTAGTGTACACAGAATAAGCGGTACATATACGATGGGAGAGCTGTTCCTAGTGTACACAGAATAAGTGGTACAGATACGATGGGAGAGCTGTTCCTAGTGTATACAGAGTAAGCGGTACAGATCTGATGGGAGAGCTGTTCCTAGTGTACACAGAATAAGCGGTACAGATACGATGGGAGAGCTGATCCTAGTGTACACAGAATAAGCGGTACAGATACGATGGGAGAGCTGTTCCTAGTGTACACAGAATAAGCGGTACATATACGATGGGAGAGCTGTTCCTAGTGTACACAGAATAAGCGGTACAGATACGATGGGAGAGCTGTTCCTAGTGTATACAGAGTAAGCGGTACAGATCTGATGGGAGAGCTGTTCCTAGTGTACACAGAATAAGCGGTACAGATCTGATGGGAGAGCTGTTCCTAGTGTACACAGAATAAGCGGTACAGATACGATGGCAGAGCTGTTCCTAGTGTATACAGAATAAGCGGTACAGATCTGATGGGAGAGCTGTTCCTAGTGTATACAGAATAAGCGGTACAGATCTGATGGGAGAGCAGTTCCTAGTGTATACAGAATAAGCGGTACAGATACGATGGGAGAGCTGTTCCTAGTGTATACAGAATAAGCGGTACAGATACGATGGGAGAGCTGCTACCGATGTCTAAACAGGCTTTACTTGAAACGTCTGGTCTACCAAATCACTTAACTGAAATACAGAACAGCCTTATTTATCCCTGCACATGATGTTTGTTTATTCTTCAAATTTCCTTTTCATGAACAATGGAACTAGAATACCCAATAGTCATAATCTTTTTCTGGATGTAGATACAAACTGTTTAAATGACAATACAGTTTGGTTTTGCATACCGAGGGTTATTTCGTTGTAAAAGTAATAAGACACATTATCCTTTATTTCAATACATGGTCGTAATACTTTGTTTAATTAAAAGTGAAAAAGGCTCCATATATCCACACCACTGGCTGCTGTAACTGAAATTAATACGTTTTCTCTGTAGATGAAAACTATTCATTTCCACGAGGGTTGTTGCAAAAGTTGCAGAAACAAAATATTTTCATCGTAGAACGGAATCAGTATATATGCAGTTCTGCAATAAAATCCCATCACTAGCACTGAATCAAGACATTTTACACTGTCCAATGAATGACGATTTGATTTAATAACTTTACCCCTTGCAGGAATATACTGAAATTAACAACTTGGGCTTATTCAATGAATGCATTAATCTAAACAACCATACCAATTGCAATGAATATGCAATAGAACCCCTCTTAAATGAGCAAATCATGTCCCTTTTTTCCTTTGAGAGTTTTCTACCTAGATTTCAACCTGCATTAAACTGCCACATGTCTGGACGACTGGCACTGATATCTATTTTAGCTTCTGGTCTAGAGGGAATTGCTGTATTGATTTAAACAGACTTACATTTTGAAATGTAAAACAGATCTAAAAACCTTACTTTTTGACTCAATGGATTGATGTAACTTCCTTACCATTTGCAATTAATAAATTCATCTAAACATCTTAACAATTTCAAATCACAGGGGTAATACCCGTTTGAGTCAGTATATGTATATATACATATACTGACTCAAATGGGTCTTTCCCCTGTGTTTCAAATGAATAAAATGATATCTTTACATGCAATAAATGAGACACTCTCGCCATCTGAATTGAATACAATTGTAACAATTTCGTTACAATTTGCATTACATGTATATTAATTCATCTAAACAGCATTATCATTTGCAATGTATCAATATATATAAACATTCATAATTCTAACACAGTTTTTCTTTACATTGAAAAGAATAACTTTGTCTACACAAGTAAAGGTAAAAAGGTAAAGGTGGGGTTTATAGTCTGGAACTATGTACATGTTCTCCCGACTTCACAAGTTAACCCCCTCCCCCCGATCATTTGGTTATAAGTCGGCCATTAACATTCGGAACCTAACGCAGCCATGGCACATTAGCTTATTTCCCTCACAGGTACCCATTTATACACCTGGGTGGAGATGATAGCAGGATTCAAACCGGGGACCCTTCGATCCCAAGTCTAACGTCCTAACACTGGATCACCACTGCCACAACGTAAGGCGTCCTCTTTACAGTGAATATATCGATCTAAACAACAATATAGATTGATCTAAACAACAGCAATATGACTTGATCTAAACAACATTATAACTTGATCTGAACTATAATATGACTTGATCTAAACAACAATATGACTTGATCTAAACAGCATCACGCTTAGCAATGAGTGCATTGATCAAACCATTTGACTGAATGAAGTGATAAAAACACAAACATAAAATCATCATGAAATACATCACATAGGATGCAAGCACTCAGCGAGCGAATCAACAACATGTATTTTCTAAAGATTATCTTAGTGCGTTACTATAAACGGTCTTTTTGACAGGTTGTTGCCTTTCATTAATACTATAAGACACAAGTAAGCATAGGATATAATTTGCAATGAAAATAAAAACAATGCCAGGAAATACAGTAAGTGTACTTTGAAAATTCTTAAACTGGGATTCTCTTTTAAATGACTTTATACAGTGCATTCAAATTCTGCGGGTTGTATATACAGTAAAACCTCTCTATAACGGTCACTAAATTACATCAAGTATTTTGTAATAGAGGCAGGTGGCTGCTTAAAGCAAAGTGAACGTAAAACAAAACGCTCCTATAGGAGCGTTCTGTTTTACTTTCATCTTGCTTTAAGCAACCGCCTGCCCTAAATACCAACTAATTAACACAATTTAGTGTCCGTTATAGAGAGGTTTTACAGTATCCACTAAGAATTACTGTTTCAGATACAACGCGTTTACCAAGCGTTTTGACCAGCCCTCGCAGACAGGTTCAACAAGGCTTTTCCAATATTAACCAGAGTTGACACCCTCTTCGACTCTGTTAGTCAGCTTCTGTGAAGAATCTGATCCGAGGTAACACTTTTACCTTAACAGGCGGCGAGTTAGTTGATTAAATCTGGTGTCAACACTACTGAGGGGAAAATGTATTAGACTCGTTTAGCCATGGGTTAGAACGTACTTCTGGTATTCAATGGCTAATTCGGTTTTTGTATTAAAATGGTGAACAGCCATGCATTTCGGGCTGTGTGATCACACAGAGAGAAAAATCAATGCAAATATAAGCTATATTGTTTTTGAGAAATGTTGTCGATACGAGAAAAAACAAAGGATAATATAGTCTGCAACAGTCAACTGCATTTTTACGGAATAGAAACGGCACCTTTCAACCAATGGTGTAAGAATAACCAATACATATCTAGTGTCCAGACAAAGAGTGTAGACCCAGATCAGGATATCTTAACCCATTCCCTTATAGGCTATTTTTAGTCCCAACCTTTTTTTAATAAATCTACCGAAAATGAGCATATACTATAGAAAAGGAAACATTTAGAATTGTGTAGTTTTGAAACCATTGTGATAAATAGAGCATTTGCTCCTACGGAGCAAATGCTCTATTTATCACAATGGTTTCATAAAGTGAATTTTACAGAGGCATTCAAAGGCGTCAATAGGAGGGAATGGGTTCATTAGCTAACAAAGAAATAGGTGTTAACATAGGTAGATATTGGCAACAATGTTTTGAGTTGTCAAATCATTTATTCTTCATAGCAATATTGGGATACATGTCGTTGATGTAATGTAGTCACGAAAGGACAGTCTCTACCTGGATGACCCGTCTGAAAATAGTACAAGATTTCTGCCACGGCCAAAGATTTATGTGTTTATATGTTGTACGCCATTTTTAACCCTTCGCTTGCTATTTATGTCAATATACCTACCTGTAAATAGTGAAGACCCAGATGAGACAGCTCCTGCAGGAGCTGTCTCATCAGGGTCTGCACTATTTACATGTTGACTGTGCAACCAGTGCACTCAACAGCAGTGATTGCACAAACAAAATACTTGTACACAGTGAAGATATATGTAATTATACAACAAGGCATGGGTAAAGAAGGAGAAATGTATTTTAAAATTCAGCAAGAGAAGGGTTAATATACAACCTAATCAAATGAATCCATAGTGTACGGGAAGCGAGTATATAAGACATTTGCCTACAGTATAGATCCAGATAAAATGGCTTCTGAGGGAGGTCTTTGAACAAGGTCTGCACTGTTTGTCATTAATTTCATTTTCTCACTGATACATTGTGATGCAATTTTTAATTTAACCAATGTTCAGAAATAGAGGGGTCAGTTTCAGCAGATTAACCGAACAGGCAAGGAACAGTATTGTGACCCAGAATGTGACTCCCATCAGGGTCTATACAATTGCCTTACATGTCTAGTGTCATTCAGTGATATATAAACAGTGCCGAACTGACTTCTTCAGTTTTACAGGGAGAGGGTACTGGGTCTCCTAGTATTTAAAATAATCATATTGGGTGTCATAAAGATAAGAGTTTCATATTCGGCCTTCTAGTATTTAGAGTATAGTATTGGATAGCCTAGTATTTAGAGCATACTATTGGATGTCCTAGTACGTAGAGTACACTATTGAATGTCCTAGTATTCAGAATATACTACTGGATACCCTAATACGTAGAGCATAGTTATGGATATCCTAGTACGTAGAGTACATTATTGAATGTCTTAGTATTCAGAATATACTATCAGATACCCTAGTACATAGAGCATAGTTATGGATATCCTAGTACTTAGAGTACATTATAGGTAGAGCATAGTTATGAATATCCTAGTACTTAGAGTACATTATAGTCATTTGGATATGAGGAAGCGTTCCAGCTGGCTTGCGGTATGTCGGTGGTTCTTCTTGGATGTTCTTCTATGTACAAAACAATGCAACTTGGGGGTCTTCCTCCACCTGTAATTAGCTTGACATCGTGATCTGACTGAAATACTGTTAAAGCGAGGTAAACCCCGATAAAAACCAAACCAAACTAAACACTATAGTATGTTATAGCACTTAGATTATACTGTTGGATTTCCTACTATTTAAAGTATATTATTGGACGTACTAGTATTTAGAGTACACTACTGGATATGTCGTAGTATTTAAAAAATAACAATCGGAACCCTGTTATTTAGAGTATACTATTGAATATCCAAGTGTTCAGAGTATACTATTGGTTGTTCTAAAGTCCCAGAGATGTCATAGTATTTAGATTATATTAGTGGATGCCCTAGTATTTAGAATACAATATACTGGGTGTCCTAAAGTTTAGAGTTTCAGATTCAATGTCCTAGTATGTAGAGTATTCTACTGGATGTGCTAGTACTATGGTATACACTTGGATCTCCTTGGATGTCCTAGTATTTAGATTATATTATTGGATGTCCTCCTAGTATTTTGAGTATACTACTTGGTATTATAGTCCTAGTGGTTAGAATATTCTATTAGATGACCTAGTATTTAAAGTACACTTATAGATGTTCTAGTATTATGGGTGTACTACTGGGTGTGATTCATATTCAATACTAATAGAAAACATTCGAATAAAATACAGTAAAATCTCGATTATTCGAATTTTCTTTATAAAAAAATTAGACTCTTTTAAGTCGGTCGCGAGGTTGCTGCTTAATGTATGGTGAAAGTCATGCAGAAAGCTCCTAGAGGAGCTTTCTGTATGACTTTCACCATGCATTAAGCTGCCACCTGTCTTAAAGATCGATACTGATACCTATTTTAGTGTTCGAATAATCGAGATTTTACTGTAGGTTCAACTTCAGCAATACTGGCACATGTTTCACTTATTTAAATCTTTTTAATTCTAACATTAGATTACATTTGTGGGGAATATTGAAAATCATATCCAATCAAATGCATAATCAGTTGTTAAATCATGATGAATTAGCATGGCATGTCTGAAGCCAAGGTTTAATCAATTTTAATGTAAAATGAGACGGAGCTTTTTCTGAAGGATATCACATTTTGCAAATTAGACAGTAAGATTCATCGCAAATCAAATTACAGTCGGCGAGATCTGACGTCTGTGCTTTTAATACTATTAATGCTTTTGATATGACAGATTAATATCAGAATAGGCTAACTATATACAGTAAAACCTCCCTAAATCGATCAGGGTCCATGCTTATAAAACTTTTAGTTGAGTCTGAGTTTGTTCTCAAGTTTTTGATTGGTCAGATTTGAGCCTTTGGCTCAAATCTGACCAATCAAAAGCTTGAGAACTCAAATCTGACCAATCAAAAGCTTGAGAACGAACTCATACTCAACTAAAAAGCTTTATAAGCATGGACCCTGATGGTAAGAAACATAGCTAAGCATGGACCCTGATGGTAAGAAACATAGCTATCTTTAACTAATTTATAGTGATAGTCTCAACTGAATTTTGTTTTAAAAATGCCTAAATCAAGACCTAATTGTAAAGGGTTCCATTTTAAATGTCCCCCAAAATTAAACAGACAACAGGTTATAGATGAGCAAAATAAATGTATGAAAAGAAGAAGAAGAACGTCTTGTACACAGAGGAGACCAAGAGCAGCCGTCTTGTCAGAGTCTAATCTCTTTGGTTATGGAATTATATCTATTTTGATTCTACAGTTTCTGCCACGACCAAAAACACCGCCTATGTTTATATGCCATTCTAAAATATAAGCAATATTCACTGATGTCTTTATCTCATGAGAAAAAAACAATTGACATATTCTAAGTGATAAATATAAAAACGCATGAGCATAGACCGAGCGTATAAAACGCATGAGCATAGACCGAGCGTATAAAACGCATGAGCATAGACCGAGCTTCTCGTGCACTTGACCTAGACGAAAACTGCACCAGTCAGCTATACTTGCACTTTCAGGTAACATGACTAAATTTCTCTTGCAAAAGGCATTAAGTAAACCATGACATTTACTAAATAAGAACTTAGATCTGTTTAGGCAGGTGGCAACTTAATGTAGGGTGTAAGCCATGCAGAAGCCTCTAACAGGTGCTTTCTGGGTGACTTTCACACTGAATTAACCCTTCTCTTGCTATTCACGTCAATATACCTACCTGTAAATAGTGAAGACCCAGAAGAGACAGCTCCTGCAGGAGCTGTCTCATCAGGGTCTGCACTATTTACAAATTCTGAAGGGTAGTGATCCCCCGAGAGCAAAAATTGCAACACAAAAAGAGAAAATTGCAGACTCGGTTTTATTGAGTCTGTTCATGAACAGTAATTGAAAGTGCAACACTGCTCACGCCCCCTAGCACCGGCTTAAGCGGTATTCAATTTTCAGAATAAGAAGTATTGAAATTCATGATCTCGAAGGATCAGAAGGTATAACAACACTGAGAATGAAGTACGGGGCGACGTTTTACGGCCGCCACACAAGCACTTAACACCTGCTGTTGTGAAAATTATAATTTCTGAAGGGTAGTGATCCCCCGAGAGCAAAAATTGCAACACAAAAAGAGAAAATTGCAGACTCGGTTTTATTGAGTCTGTTCATGAACAGTAATTGAAAGTGAAACAAGTTGATTGTGCAACCAATGCACTCCACAGCAGTGATTGCACAGCGAAATACTTGCACACAGTGAAGATATATGTAATTATACAACAGGGCATGGGTAAAGAAGGAGAAATGTATTCTAAAATTCAGCAAGAGAAGGGTTAAACTGCCATCGTTATTGAAGACCGGCATAGCTACTAATTTGAATGTCCGGCTGAGGGATGCTTTACTGTAGTCTAAAATCAAAGGACCTTTTAACCCATTTGCGCCCAATGGATTCTTCCATGTTCATATATTGGATTAGTCCATTTTCTATCTAAGGGATGCCTGGTCTAAATTTTCATTTTCGTTTTGTTTTACATGTATATTGACATTCCTATAAGCAAACAGTGTAGACTCTGATCAGACGCCGCATTATACGGCTTCTGATCAGAGTCTACCCTGTTTGCCTATATCCCATACATGTATATGGGATCGTGGGCACAAATGGGTTAAGGGCCCTTTGCTTGGCCTGGACTATATATCATTTCAAGCTTGATTCGGCCGAACAAAAGAATTGAACTAAACGGATTTTTTTTTTTATTAAGGACGGGTTAAGTTCAGTAGTGTTAAAATACCAAGTAAAAATTCTTCCAAGACACATAAAAAATTGGCAGCATTTTTCAAACTATGGCACTGAATTGGATTTAAGACTGGAAAAAAGTTTAAATACAGATTCATGCTGTTTAAATTTGTCTGGAAAATTTGAACAGTTTCCAGGCCTGTTTTAAATCACACAAATAACATCAGAAACCATGGCAGACGTAATGATAGTCACTCTCCCATAAAACTTAGCCTCAGATATGTTTACCATCTTATCTCAATTAAAACCGTTATCAGACCAACACGCCCCAGGTACACGGTAAACAAAATACAATACTCCTTTCTTCAATTCATCTCCATTACACTAAATCCATTAATGTCCAGAGTATTTGCGTGGGGACACAGGCAAACTGTGTAAACCAAGACAAGGGAGCTCTCTATTCAAAGAGCCATCTCATCTATCAGAGTCTACAGTGTTTGCTTCCAAACTACGATCAATCCAACATGTTGGTACAAGAATTCTTGCTGAAACATCCCTAAAATAACATATACACTTGGGAAATGATACCTACCCCTTTCCCTGTTCTATGTTTATTTCAAATTTCAATACCTACTGAATAGTCATGGACAAACTAGTTATAATGAAATATAGAAGGCGGAACATTGTAGCCATTTTTGAAACAGACCTATCAAATTCCATTAGCAAACAGAGCAGGCCCTGATCAGACAGCTCCTCTAGGAGCCGTCTGATATTGGTCTTCTCTGTTTGCAAATGCGTGAAACCACGTTTATATGAAGGAGAGGATTAAACATTTGAATACTGGAAAAGCGTGTATTGACATTTGCAAAACCTGGTGACTCAGATCAGAGGGCACCTAGAGAATTCAATACGGAATAGACCCGACACCGAATTATGAGTCAATATTCGCCTAAATATGCATTATGTACCAAGCTTTGTAAATATATTTCATCATGATCCAAGTTTTGCCCATATATGCATTATGACCCAATAGTTGCCTAAATATGAAGTGTGTACCAATATTTGCCCAAATATGGATTACGAGCTACTGTTCGCCCAATTATAAATTGTGTATCAAACTTTTTTTTAAAAATATATTCATTATGAACCAAGCTTTGCCCAAATATACATTATGAACCAAGATTTGCCAAAATATGCATGGTATAGAAATATTTGCCCAAATATGCATTATGAACCAATAGTTGCCTAACTATGCATTATGAACCAATGTTTGCTCAACTATGCATTATGAACCAATAGTTGCCAAACTATGCATTATGAACCAATGTTTGCTCAACTATTGGCATTATGAACCAATAGTTGCATAACTATGCGTTATGAGCCAATAGTTGCCTAACTATGCATTATGAACCAATATTTTCTCAACTGAACATTAAGAACCAATATTTGCCCGACTATGCATTATACACCAATGTTTGCCCAACTATTCACAGTGTACAAATATTTGCCCAACAATGCATTAAAAGCCGCTTTTACGCAAATATGCATTATGAACCAAGCTTGTCAAATAAATTCATTATGAACCAAACTTTACAAAGATATACATTACGAACCAGTCTTTGCCCAACTATACATTATGATTCAATCTTTGCCCAGATATATGCATTTCCAATATATATATATATCATAACCAAACTTCATCAGGGACAGAACCGGTTGAATAAAAGAATTGGAATTCTTCTGTGAAGTGGTTGTACATAGGTTCTACCTAACTTAGTTCACTGATACGCCTTGTAATACCTTTACAATCAGAGTAGATCCAGATCAGACGAGTCCTGTAAGAGACGTCGGATCAGTATGCTCTGTTTGTTTTTGATATTATATAGAACTGATTCTACAGTGTTTACAAGGTCCAAAACCACTCTTGATCATAAGCTCCTATAAAAATAGTCAACCCTTCGTTTGCTATTCACGTCAATATACGTACCTACCTGTAAATAGCACTATTTACAAGTTGATTGTGCAACCAGTACACTCCACAGCAGTGCTGGCACAGCGAAATACTTGCACACAGTGAAGATATATGTAATTATAGAACAGGGCATGGGTAAAGAAGGAAAATGTATTTTAAAATTCAGCAAGAGAAGGGTTAATAATTATTCATGATGTCGTTATTTCTTACATGGGTATTCACTAAGTAAATCAGGGTCTTACGGACGGACTTCCTGGTCGGGATCTACACCTTTTTGCAGTCTTACATTGATATCAGAAAGTTAATTTCTTCTGTGATAATAAGAATAAATGAATAAATAGATTAGAATGGGGGCGTTATACAGATTTCATTAACACACGGAGAACATCCCGCTGAACACCTGGTGGTAAATATCTAACCTTAAGCAGGGACGAACATTTGATATGTAAGGACGTCGAGTGATTAATGTCTCTGGCTAAATAATAAATAGAACATTTATACTAACTTTAACCCCATAAATACTGGACTTATGGAGTATTGTTAAAAATATGGAGTCCATTTAGTATGGAATGTGAATGATTTGCGAATTGATTTTGAATGAATAACAAAACAGAACTATTTAATATGAGTCTATATGCCATCTGATCTGGGTCTACACTGTTTGCAATTCCTACAGGGTCCGTCTGATATGGGTCTGTTCGGTTTGCAAATGCATTGAAATGCGTTTATATGAATGAAAGGATTACATGCTGACCCATTTCCCTGTTCTATGTTTATTTCCAATTTCAATACCTAATGAATATTCATGAACAAAATACATGTAGTTGTAATGAACTATTGTAGGTGGAACATTGTAGCCATTTTAGAAGGTAAATGAACTGATCCTTCAAATTCTACTGGCAACCAGAGCAGACCCTGATCAGATGACTCCTATAGGAGCCGTCTGATCTGGGTCTACTCCGTTTGCATATGTGTGAACATGCGTTTATATGAAGGAAAGTATTAAACCCTGGTTAGTTTTAAAATAGATATTACTCAGCGGCTGAGCTGTAGCCAAACTGTTTGAACGTTATTACGGTTTCATCCGTGACATGGTAAAGGTGTCAGTCACGCCAATATTCCATCCTCTTTTTCATCTTCTGTGAAAGCTTGTATTATTTGTCTGCTGAATAATTTATAAAGACGTTGTCTGTAAATTCAGTAAGGCTGTGTTTATATCTCAGAGCCACTCTGACTTGTCTTGCTAATTTCCCCGTCGAAAATCAAATCAGATTTGGGTTTTTTCCACCACAATGTATGATTTATTTGCGTTGATGTTTCCATTATAATCATCTTCAGTAAAGCATAATATCAAAATGAGTTTTGTCTTAGAAGATTGCAAACCTTAACTCTGGTTTTGAAGAATTCTGTTTTCGAAACAGCTCGCCGTAGGCTGGGTTTGGAGGAAGTTAAGTTAACAGTTTCAGTTTTATGGTGTACTTTACACTGGTGTTAAACTCTTTATCTTATAGATAGGACTTTCCCATTCCCTCATAGGCTATTTTTAGACCCAACCTCTTTAAATGAATCTACCCAAAAAAAGGAGCATTAACTAGAGAAAAGGAAAAAAATAGAATTTTGTAGTTCTGAAACCATTGTGATAAATAGAGCATTTGCTCCTGTGGAGCAAATGCTCTATTTATCACATTGGTTTAAAAAAAGTGACTTTTACAGAGGCGTAGAAAGGCGTATTCATGGAGAAAAGTGTTAAAGTGCTTGCAAACAGAGTTGACCGAGATTAGACAGCTCCTGTAGGAGCCGTCTGATCGTGGTGGTCTGCTTTTAGCTAAAGTATACGTGTACCTTGTACAGTTTCTGTCACGATTAAAATTACATATGTTCACGCGTCATTATAAAACTAATCTAATTAATATTCATAAGGTCACTATAACATGAATATTAATAAATAAAATTGTTAACATTCGGTATATTGTAGGTAAATTTGTGATAATCTTTACAAACACTTGAAATCAAAATACTCGTCACACTCACGCTAAATTTAAAAATTTAAAAAGAAATTTAAGACAGATGTAAAACAATTGTACTTTTAAAAGTCAAGCAGACGCTCATTTTAACACAGTCGTTTGCAACTATTTTTGGATGCATTTTATTTTCAAATTCTGTGTAAGAGTGTCAAATACTTTCTCGACGTCTGATCTGGATCCAAACTGTTTGCAAATGTCATCATTAATCGTTCAATACTGATGACGTTGACAGAGGTACATAATGATTCAGCCCTTAGTCCCTTGAGAATGTCTGCGCAATTGTGGAGCTGGTGTAACGTTAATTACTTCCGATTCCATTAACCATTTACTTCATATATACACATCTTTAGGCCTTTGCAAACAAAGTAGACCTAGATCAGACGGCTCCTATAGGAGCCGTCTGATCAGGGTCTGCTTTGTTTGCTTATGATTTAATATACTAGGTATGACTCTACAGCTTATGCCTTGAGGCAAAATCATTTTGTTTATAGTGTCATCGTAAATGTTCACTCAATTAATATTCATGACGTCATTATTTCTTGTCATACTATCCGTTGAATAAAGGGATATCCCTTTCCATCATATAAATGCCTTTCCACTCATTTGCAAACAGAGTAGACACAGATCTGACGGATTCTTTAGGAGCCGTCTGATTAGGGTCTACTTTGTTTGCTAATGGAATCTGATACATGTAGATATATTCCTTTAGTTTCTAAAGTGTCTACAATGTTCAACCTTCCATATCTCAGTATAACTATATATTGTACATACATACAGTAAAACCTCTCTATAACGGCCACTAAAATTGAGTTAATTAGTTTGTTTTTAGGGCAGGTGGCTGCTTAAAGCAAGGTGAAAGTAAAACAGAACGCTCCTATAGGAGCGTTCTGTTTTACTTTCACCTTGCTTTGAGCAGCCACCTGCCTTTAACACAAAATACTTGATGTAGTTTAGTGGTCGTTATAGAGAGGTTTTACTGTATTTCAGTAGGTACTGACATTTGGACAAAAATAGAACAGGGAAATTGTTAAGCTTCTAGACAGCTACTGACCGAATACCTAGTGGCAGAGGTACCAGCCGTTTGGAAATGTCAGTCAGTGTGCAAATGGCGAGATGCGGTTTAACATATGTTTCTATTCAATTATGTTTTGACATCATAATTGAGTTAAAACTGGTCTACAATTAAATTTAAAAACCCAGTTCAGACAAATAATTTCGTTGCCATAGGAATGTTTTCCATGTCACGTGACTGTAAATCCTCATTTTTAGTTTGTTTTCCAATGAAAATGTTCATTTATTTGTAAAATTATGCAAACGAGAACATACAAAACACCTGCAAAAGACAAGCATCACACTTTCCACTTCATGAGAAGTCCTAACTTAGTTTTGAAAAGCAATAAATTAGGCCCATGCTGGTTCATTAGTTTAATTGAATTTGGTGCTAATTAAGACATACCGTAAAACTTCTCCGAAACGACCGCCAAAAAAGCGTAATTTATAGACATATGAACATTTCTGCATTACGTTCGACCTGCACTCAATACATACCTCTAATCCATTTGATCATATTAACCCCTTTTGTTGCCTCTGTAAAAGTCACTTTGAAACCATTATGATAAATAGAGTATTTGTCCCATAGGAGCAAATGCTGTATTTATCACAATGGTTTCACAACTGCACACTTCTTTTTGTTTATGTTTCTCTTACATGCTCCTTTTTAGTAGATTTATTCAAAGAGGTTGGTTCTTAAAATAGCCTGCGAGTAAATGGGTTAACGGCACGCATGTTGATCTATACAGTTGGCCGTTAAACCCATTACCCCATAGGCTATTTTTAGATACAACTTCTTTTAATGAATCTAACGAAATGGAGCATTAACTAGAGAAAAGGATTGTTTTTAGCATATTGCAGTTTGAACCCATTGTGATAAATAGAGCATTTACTCCTATAGGAGCAAATGCTCTAATTATCACAATGGTTTCACAAAGTGACTTTTACGGAGTCGTCAAAAGACGTCAATATGAGGGAGAGGGTTAACCCTTTCTTCCATGTAAACTAAACAAAAATATATGTTATGCATATAAACGCCTTTTCACGCATTTGCAAACAGAGTAGACTCAAATCAGACGGCTCCTGTAGGAGCCGTCTGATCTGGGTCTACTCTGTTTGCTAATGGACTTTGATAATCCATTTCCTTAGTTACTAAAATGGCTACAATGTTTTACCTTCATATTCCATTATTACTATTTTGTCCATAAATATTCAGTAGGTATTTAAATTTGGATTATATATAGAACAGGGAAAAGGTTAAAAGAATTTCTACTGTATACGTGTACCCGTAACACCCTCTTAACCTGAGTTTCAAATCAATATCAATGCTAGTCTTTTCGACAGGTTTAGGCTAATGCCATATGAAAGTTATCAGAACAGAACAGAACAGATAGTTTATTAAAGACTTGTACATAGTACATCGTCATAATATATATACAAAACATCAAAACATTTTGAACAGTAAGAATATCAAAACGTCTTGATATCAAACTCACAATAATCACGTAATCATTAAGCTTTGTTTCTTATTTTTTAGAGGAGTAAAGAGAATAGATAACTCACAATGTTGTTTAATGTTTGCATAGAAATATTCTTAAAGTTCCAATTTAGCAGGATCTAACCTGTTTACCCATTACTCCATAAATACGCCTTTCTATACCTTTGCAAACAGAGTAGACCCAGATCAGACGTCGATCTAATCCGTGTCCGTTCTATTTGCTTATGGAATGATATAAATGTGATTCAATAGTTTCTGCTTTGGCCAACATTCCATGTGTTAATATGCCATTTTAAAAATGAACTAATTAATACTCATGATGCCATTATATCTTCCTGACTATTTATGGAGGAAAGGGTTAAATTAATCCGAAATATTATTTAGATGCTTATTTCTTTTGCTTGTTGCACACTTTAAAAATAATGCTAATTTACACAAGGCATCCTTACTTGCAGTTTTCATCAAACCATTAAATTTAAATACAGATGGCCTGTCAAAGTAGCACCTTTGTAAATATTGTTCTCTTAATTCTTTATATAGAGGACATATAAAAATAAAATGATAAGTGTCCTCAATATCACGCATATTGCAGCATAAACAGAATCTTTCATTCCGTGGTATTTGTACTCTTCCGTATCTACCCGTATCAATTCTTAAGGAATGCTTGTCTTTACGACAGGTTAAGGCTTAATGCCATGTATGTGAAAGTTATGCAGAAAGCTGCTCAATGAGCTATCTGATTATTACCTTGCATTGTGCAGTCACCTGCATGCGCATGTAATTCTTAAACATCTTCTTTTGTAAAGGTTCGGTTTAAGAGAGATTTACTGTTTATACATTGATGGGTGTTATGTTTGTATGGTATCAGTAAAAATATCAAAAGGTCGAAAAATGCTATTATAAGCCCGTTGTTTTCCTTGATTCTCTGGAAAGCCTGTGTTAAAAATACCTTTTTAGCTCTAAATAAGAGACGGAGACTTCGAGGTGTCTAACCAGGATACAACCATTTGTTTGCTAATAATCATTATTTAGAGTCCTGGATCAGGGTGCTTCATAAGGTCAACTAGTAACAAATGTACACTGCACACTATCCCCCTCTAAATAGGGTGTTCAATTTAGTATTAATATATTTGATAGAGACAGGTTGCAGCTTATTGCAGGGTGAAAGTCATGCTGAAAGCTCCTAGAGGAGCTTTCAGCATGACCATCACCCTGCATTAAGCGGCCACCTTTCTAAAAGTATCTGATTCTCCTTTTCTAGAATTGCAGTTTAGAGTGTTTTTATTGTACAATACCCTTTGAATTTATTTACACAAAATATCATCGACATGAATTTGAAAACGTATGGGTGCTTCATCTTATATAAACGTGTTTTCACTCATTTGCAAACAGAGCAGACCCTGATCAGACTGCTCCTATAGGAGCCGTCTGATCAGGGTCTGTTCTGTTTGCTACTGGAACTTAATAGACGTTTTTTCTTTACAATGTTCCACCTTCCATATTTCATTATAACTATTTTGTTCATGAATATTCAATAGGTATTGCAATTCGAAATAAACATAAAAAAGGGAAAGGGTTAAATAAGGTGAAAGTTCAAATCGTCAAACGTGTTGGATCCTTGTGAATGTAAGACGTCTGATAAGAGACAATTGATAACAGTTTTACGTAATGAATATTCATGTATAAATAATGACTGTATGAATATTAATTAAATGCATTTTTATAATGGCACATACATAAACACGCGACTATTTGGACATGGCAAAACTTGCACAATCAGATTCAAATAATTCCATACACAAACAGAGCAGACCCTGATCAGACGGTTTCTACAGAAACCGTCTGATCTAGGTCTGCACTGTTTGCATATACGTCTAAAGGAGTATAAATAAAGGGGTTTGAAATAAAGTTTTTTTTAAAGAATTTACAAATAATCCAAAAATGCTAAGTATACATACCCAATACAATTTTTCGCATTCGTCTGAGGGACAAAAGCTAGAATTCCGAGCAAGGACTGTTGCAAACTGCACGACAACAACAGCCAAACGCTTCCTAGTCTGATCTCCATGGCAGTGCAAAACGTATCCAGCTTGAATGAGTCCAGTGTTAGATAACCAGTTAAATCCAATGTGAACACTTTACCATGACAACTGCAAGCCTATATATCCAAATTGTAGTTATCAGTCCACTACCTGTAAATCAAAGAAAGTCAATATAAAAACATGCTATATAATAATGTGATATAATAATGGCTAC
The DNA here is from genome assembly GCA_963576725.1 of Azorinus chamasolen. Lineage (NCBI taxonomy): Eukaryota > Metazoa > Mollusca > Bivalvia > Cardiida > Solecurtidae > Azorinus > Azorinus chamasolen. Next base: position 19,475,906 of record OY755238.1, read on the forward strand.
ATAAATATTATTTATTAACACATTATCCCCTAGTGACGCATTTTTGCGCTTCTATTAAATTCACATTGTGAAACCATTGTGATAAATAGAGCATTTGCTCCTAGGAGCAAATGCTCTATTTATCCCAATGGTTTCAAACTACAAAATTCTAAAGTTTTCCTTTTCTCTAGTTCATGCTCCTTTTCGGTAGATTAATACAAAAAGGTTGGGTCTAAAATAGGCTAGGAGATAATGAGTTAAAATGGCATTATGTAAAAGAGAATCGTTTACCATGACAGAAACTGTAGAATCATATCTAAGTTATAGTAAAACCTCTCTATAACGACCACTAAAATACATCAAGTATTTTGTGTTAAAGGCAGGTGGTTGCTTAAAGCAAGGTGAAAGTATAACAGAACGCTTCTATAGGAGCGTTCTGTTGTACTTTCACTTTGCTTTATGCAGCCACCTACCTAAATACCAACCAATTAACGTTATTTAGTGGCCGTTATACAGAGGTTTTACTGTATTTCATAAGCAAACAGAGCAGATCCTGATCAAATGACGCCTATATGAGTCGTCTTATTAGAGTTTACTCTTTTTGAAAAGATGTAGAAAGACGTATTTATGGAACATAGGATTAATTATGGCCACCACCTGTCTTTAATCCTAGAATTATACCGACAGGAGCTTCCTGATCCGAGTATACTCTATTTGCAAATGATTGCCAAGGCCTTTCTATGAGCAGAACAACAAAAACACGTGCGTACAGGATTAATTCCAAATATATTCGGAACTCTATATTCGGAACTGCAGGTTGAAATATGTTTAACGAATGTTCATGTAAAATCTATGTGAATAGTAATTCATTTATTATTTATAATGACAGGGCTAACTCTGGCCCTGGTAAAACTGTACAATCAAATCTATATACAGTAAAACCTCGATTATCCGAATTTTCGGTATAGAAGAATTTAGACCCTTTAGGCAGGTGGCTGCTTAATGCATGGTGAATGTCATGCAGAAAGCTCCTAGAGGAGCTTTACCATGCATTAAGCTGCCACCTGTCTTATAGGTCAATAATAATACTTATTTTAGTGTTCGAATAATCGAAGTTTTACTGTAAATGTATGTTATAAGCAAACAGAGAGACCCTCGTTAGACGGCTTCTATAGGAGGTTTCTGATCTGGGTCTTGTTTGCAAAAAGACGTGTTTATGAAGTAAACAGTTAAATATATATCTTGCATGGGAACCAGGGAGGTACGACCGGTGCACCTGTTTAACGATGAAGTAGTACATGATATAGAAAAACTAGGAAATGCTTTTAATAGGGTCTGATATGAATTGTTTCTCGGTTGGACACGTCAGTGGCCCAGTGGTAAGACATTAGAGAGCCATTATCCCAGCATTCCTGCTCTGAAATGCATATCAAATAGCTATCCATCATCGGCATACAGTAACTGAAAGAATACCCAGCATAATAGACTCTATGAATACCTTTCTACAGATAAATACAGTACAACCTCTCTTCCATAAAATCTAACTTTAAGTTTTAGTATGTATTTACAGTGGGTGACAGTTTAACGCGGGACGAAAGCTCCACCAGGACTTTCATGTAATACTTTCGTTGTACACGGAACAACCTGCTGCTGTTTTACATGTAAGTGCAATAACCCTCGTAAATGCGATATTTCAATAGAAAATTATGAGATATTTTGGGCACGTGGCTGCTTGATGCAAGCGTGACGGTCACCATGCATTAAACAACCATCTATCTTAACCCATTCTGTACTACTTCTGCCTTTAAGCCCCTCTGTAAAACTCACATTTTGAAACCATTGTGATAAATAGAGCATTTGCTCCATAGGAGCAAATGCTCTATTTATCACAATGGTTTCAAAACTACACAAAGTTAATGCTCCTTTTCGATAGATCAATTCAAAGAGATTTGTTCTTAAAATAGTCTAGGAGTGAGTGAGTTTGGTTCTTAAAATAGTCTAGGAGTGAGTGAGTTATAAACCAATGATTATACGTAGTTGAGGTTCAACTGTAACTGACGTCATCAACATCTATTTGCTGTATTTTTGCAATGATATGTGAACACATGATTGCTTCTGCCATGACAAGAACGATAGAATCAGGTCTATATACATTTCTATAAGCGAGCATAATTATAGGAGATGTCTGATTTTGGGTTTTCTCTGCAAAGGCATCTAGTATGTGTATGTTTAGAAGCCTATATAGTAAAACCCCTCTAAACAGGACCTTAAATTTAGTGTAAATATCGGTCTTGGAGACAGGTATCAGCTTAATGTTAGGTGAAAGTCTTGCAGAAAGCTCCTCTAGGAGCTTTCTGCATGACTTTCACTCAGCATTAAGAAGCCACAAGCCTAGAAGTATCTAAATTATTCCCTAATAGAATTCCGATTTAGAGGGTTTATGTCAATAACTTATGAAGAATTTACGACTAACGCGAATACTGATGTAATGACCAAAACATTGCTCTGTAATGATGTAGGGACTGCTCTATGTAATGAGATATGAACTGCTCTGTAATGACGCAAGGCCCTTTCGTAATAAAGTAGGGGATATTTGTAATGAAATAGGGACTGTTCTGCAATATTACATAATGACTGCTTTGAAATGTCATATGGATTTTGACGTAAGATCCGCTCTGTAACGCAGGGACTGCTCTGTAATGAAGTAGGGACTGTTCTGTAATGACATAGGAGCTGTACTGTAATGACATAAGGGGCTGCTCTGTTGTGACATAAGGACCGTTCTGTTATGACATAGGGACATATCCATAATAACGTAAGGCCTGCTCTGTAATGACTTAGGGCTGCTATGTAAGGACGCAATGGCTATCTGTAATGGCATGGAATTGCGACGTAATGACATACAGACTGCTCTCTAATGACACGGGGGCTCTGTAATTATATAGGAGCTGATATATAATGATATGTGGCTGTTTTGTAATAACACAGGGTTTACTCTGTAATGACATACGAATTGCTCTGTAATGACATAAGGACTGCTCTGTAATAATGTAGGGACTGTTCTGTAATGACATAGGAGCTGTCTGTAATGCCACAAGGGCTGCTCTGTAATAATGTAGGATATGCTTTATAATAACGTCCGGGCTGCTCTGTAATGACAAAAAGCTGCTCTGTAATGACATAGGAGCTGTCCTGTACTGTAGTGGCGTAGGGGCTGTGGTGTAATGAGGTAGGGGTTGCTCTGTAATGGCATATGGACTGCTTTATAATGACTTAGGGGTTTTCCATACGTAGTAAGTAGTCACGGTGTTTCACAAAGCGGTAACCTTAACCCATTCCCTCATCGGCTATTTTTAGATACAACCTTTTTGAATAAATCTACCGAAAAGGAGCATTAAGTAGAGAAAAGGATTTTTTTTAGAATTTTGTAGTTTGAAACCATCGTGATAAATAGAGCATTTGCTCCTATAGGAGCAAATGCTCTATTTATCACAATGGTCTCACAAAATGACTTTTTACGGAGTCGTCAAAAGTCGTCAATATGAGGGAATGGGTTAAATAACAGCCATTTAAAAGATTTTATCAGAACATTTATTTCAATTATCACTCCTGTGTGCCTTTCTCAGTACATCAAACGGGCGATCTTGATTGATGTTAAACTAGATAAACAGATAATCCGTGATTAACCCATTTCCTTCATATAAACACCTTTTCACGCTTTGTAAACAGAGAAGTCCCAGACCAGGCGGCTCCTATATGAGCCGTCTGACCAGGGTCAGCTCTGTTTGCTAATGGAATTTTATAGATCTATTTCGTTACTTTCTAAAATGGCTACAATGTTCCACCTTCCATAGTTCATTATAATTATTGTGTACATGATTATTCAATAGGGTATTGGAAATTGGAATACACATAGAATAGGGAAAGGGTTAACCGTTGCAATATACATGTAGGTCAAGACAATACGCCGAATTACTCGTCCCACCAGGATCCAAAATGTTTGACACTCGTACTGTACGACTGTAAGAAATAACACATGCAGAGCTACAAATACAGGTGCATACTCAATACTAAAACCCTAATTTCTCCACCAAACCCTGTGTTGTGATCACTCTTTAAAATCAAGACGATTCTAAAGAGTGGTCACAATATACGATTTGGTGGAGAAATAAAGAAGGTATACTTGAAAATATTTTAATTTATGCATCTTATCTGGAGCTCTGACACATGCATAAATTACGTTGTATAATACAGATTACAAATGTATATACAATATTGAGCGGTTGAAAATTTAACTGTCTAAAGGTTTAGAGAAACCACCAGCGTGCAAAGTTTTGTTTATAACTAACATCTGTAAAAAACGTGCGTTTTCCCACCTGGCAGCAAACCAAGAAATAATTAAGACCCACTTTAGTAAGATTAAATGTAAACATTTCCCGTTATTTGCTGCACAACTGATCTTTCTGTTCTTTTTTAATCGCCACAATATTCTGAAAGCTATACCATGTTGCCCTTATATTTCTATAAGAAAATTGATTACAATACAGTTAAGTACATGTGATTGTGAAAACAATTTAGGTATCTTTAAACAGGTGACTGCTTTACCTTTCCCTCATACAAACGTGTTTCACATCTCTGCAAACAGAGTAGACCCAGATCAGACGGATCCTGTAGGAGCCGTCGGATCAGGGTCTGCTGTGTTGGGTTATGGAATTATATAGATATCATTCTTTAGTTTCTACCACTAATAAAAGGGTCATCTTAACATATACCATTATAAAAGTTAGCTCATAAATATTCAGGATGGAAATATGTCTGACATGGTTATTCAGCAGAGAACAACAATAAGTTCTTCATGATTTTCACCTTGCAATAATCTGCCATCTATCTTTAACTCATTCTCTCCTAGGCTATTTTATGACCCAACTGTTTTTAATTAATCTACCGAAAAGGAGCATTAATTAGATAAGAGGAAACTTTTAGAATTTTGTAGTTTGAAACCATTGTGATAAATAGAGCATTTGCTCCTATAGGAGCAAATGCTCTATTTATCACAATGGTTTCACAATGTGGATTTTATAGAGGCGCAAAAATGAGTCACTAGGGGGTAATGTGTTAACTCTTTGCCGATTGTTTACTCATCCTATCCTAGACTATTCTTAAGACAAAACCTCTTTGAATAAATCTACTGAAAATGAGCATTTACTAGAAAACAAGAAATTTTATAACTATTTAGTTTTGAAAGTATAGTAATAAATAGAGTATTTGGAGCAAATGCATTTTTTTCTTTTTTTCCCTAGTAAATGCTCCTTTTCTTCGGGCATTAATTAAGAAACAATATTTTTTTTATAATTATTTAGTTTTGAAAGTATTGTAATAAATAGATGCTCTATTTATCACAATGATTTCAAAAAAGTGACTTTTACAGATTTGTAAAAAGTCGTCAATATGAGGGAATGGGTTAGGACCACCACTGATACTAATGTGGACACCCGGTTTACTGTACACACATAAATTTCCATTTACAAGCATATTATAATATTGATATTGTTTTAATGTGATATCCTGTAAACTGTTTCAAATACAACAGAACCTCGCTACTCCGATCACTCATTATGATGAATTTTATTTTCATTTTTATAATTATAATTTTCTAATTATGAATTGTAATTTTCATCATCGGCCTTTAAGACAGGCTGCAGTTTCATGTATGCAGAAACCCTCTATGGGAACTCACTGCATTACTTTCACTCTGCATTGACCATTTCCTTCATATAAACGTGTTTCCACACATTTGCAAACAGAGTAGACCCAGATCAGACGGCTCCTATAGGAGCCGTCTGATCAGGATCTGCTCTGTTTGCCAATGGAATTTTACAGATCTGCTTCTTTACTTTCTAAAATGGCTACAATATTCCATCTTATTTCATTATAATTATATTGTCCATGAGTATTTAGTAGGTACTGAAATTTGAAATAAACATAGAACGGGTTAAGACAGGCTGCAGTTTCATGCACGGTATGAGTCGTGCAAAAAACTCCTCTGTGAGCTTATTGCATTACTTTCAATCTGCATTAAGCAGCTGCCTGCCTAAAAGGTTCAAATTCTTTCTTTACTAAAAACATCGGATAAGGGAAGTGTTACTGTTTGTTATTGCATTGCGCCGAGTGTTGGCTGCATTTATCTAGCTCTTACGATATTGACTATTTATTGCATAACTACTACTTTCAGAAACTCGAGTTTTGTCATGTATGTACATAAACAGACTGTGATTAGAATTGTATGTTTTTTATCAGCTTTTTTATTGTATTTTGTTGGAAATTTGCATTTTAAAATCACTTTGGAAATTTTATTTGAAGTAACGCCTCAGTGCATTTTGTTTTCACTAGCCATGAGTGACCAAGTTTCAAGGATTACCTACGACAGGTGTGATCTTTACACAATAGGCAAATCAACAGCGGACAAGCCTAATCCGTTCTTATTGTCAACGCTTAAACAGTTAGGCATACTACAATACAGACATAACAAAAGAGGTAGTCGAGGCGGGCATGCTCGAGAGCGACGCATTTGGGACACCAATCAAGGAATTAATGTTAACAACTTACGAAACTTGCCTGAAGCTAATGACTACGTCGACTATAACAACTACAACAACATTTCAGAATTCCACACCGACATTAGAAATTTTAGCAATCTTTTATATCCGAAGACCTGCAACAAATTGAACAGGGTAAACGAAAAAGTCACTTGTCTAACTCTAAATTGCCGATCAGTAGTAAAAAAAGATACAATTATAGGCCAGTTATTAAGGGAAGAAAAAATTGATTTTGCACTTCTTACGGAAACATGGTTCTCTGACGACAAGCAACATCAGTATGAAACGTCGGACCTAAATCAAAATGGTTACAGTGTCAGTGTCACCAATAGGAAAAATAGAATAGGCGGTGGCATTGCTTTGACATATAAAACAAACATTAACGTACATAAACTTTCCACCGGAACGAACAAAAGCTTCGAGTTTGGACTGTGGCGACTTATTCTTAAAAACATAACTTTACATGTAGTAGGAATCTACAGACCTCCTTCGCTTAGTACATATTCTCAATTTGTAACGGACTTTTTGCAATATATGGAAGGCATTATACCTACATATTCAAACTTAATGGTTATGGGAGATTTTAACCTACATCTCAAAGAGGACAACAATGCAATATTGGATTTCAAAAATTCGATTCAGGCAATGGGTCTTGTGCAGCATGTAAATTTTAGTACTCACACTGGTGGAAATAGCCTTGACCTAGTTATTACTGAGGAAGTAAATGGTGTCGATGTAGTCTACTGTCAGCCTGGTCCCTTCTTATCAGATCATTGTGTAGTCAAAGTCGTCACGAATATTAAGAAAGAGAACATTACAAGTAAAGCAGTTACCTTTAGAGATTTCAAAAACATGGACAAGTCTGCATTTACGAACAGTTTATCTGAAATTTCATTTGATTCTGAAAATGTTGACATTTGCGTAGAAAAGTTTGAAACAGAGATTAAAGACGTTTTAGACACACATGCTCCCTTCAAAGAGAAAACCAAAATTTGCCGTGCACCTAAACCATGGTTTACAAATGAAATACTCCAGCTAAAGCGAAAGTTGCGCAAATCTGAGCGTCTATGGAAAAAACACAAGGAGCCCGAACAGTTTGAAACCTTTAAAGCAGCAAGGAATGAATACAGTTGTCAATTAAAAAAGGAAAAAAGAAAATCTTTGAGTGAAAAAGTAATTGATTGTAAGGGTGACTCTAAAAAATTGTATCAATTTGTATCTGATTTGACAGGAACTAAATCCGAAAATCCACTGCCTCCTAGCGAAAGTGAGATTACCCTCAGTGAAGACTTTGCCGACTATTTCATGAACAAGATACGGAACATTCGAGATTCTTTGAATTCTTTTAAAAACTTTGAGCCCACTCAGAAAGATGTTGTACAATTTACTGAATTTGAAGAACTGAGTCAAGAAGAAATTAGAAAATTGATAAACGAGCTCAAGACAAAGTCATGTGAATTAGATGTTCTGCCTACAAAGATTCTGAAATTGTTTTTAGATGAACTATTACCTGTTATCACAAAGTTAGTTAACACTTCATTGAAACATGGTGTTTTCCCATCGAAATGGAAGCAAGCCATAATAAGACCGTTGCTGAAGAAAGTAGGATTGGAACTAGAACTGTCAAATTACAGACCCGTAAGCAATCTTTCCTTTCTGTCAAAACTTATTGAGAAAGCTGCATTGTTTAGACTTAACATCCACGTAACTGACCATGACCTTCTGCCCAAAAATCAATCGGCTTACAGACGATTTCACTCTTGCGAATCTGCCTTATTGAGACTTGTTCATGACCTACTTGAGGCTATGGAGAACCAGGAAGTAACTGCCCTTATTGCCATTGATCTTAGCGCTGCCTTTGATACTGTTGACCATGATATTCTTCTCGATGTTCTCAAGAGTCAATATGGAGTTTGTAATATTGCTCTGAAATGGTTGGACTCCTACTTACGACCAAGAAGCTGTCGCGTGAATGTAAATTCGTCACAATCACAACCTCGTTTGTTGGAGTGCAGTGTTCCACAGGGCAGTTGCCTTGGTCCTTGGCTCTACCTTGCATACGCAGGAACCTTGTTCGATGTTATTCCTCCATCTATCTCAGTATACGGTTTCGCTGATGACCATATTGCAAGTAAACGCTTTAAACCTACCCCCAGTAGTGAAAGACAAACTGTTCAAAACCTTGAAGAATGTGCCATAACGATCAATAACTGGATGAACGAAAACAAACTTAAAATGAACACAGCAAAAACCGAATTCATCATTTTTGGAAATAAGCAACAGCTAAACAAATGTACTACACATTCAATTGATATCGCAGGAGATGTTGTTGAATCGGAAACGTGTATTAGATACCTAGGTGCTTTTCTCGATGAATCATTAACCTTCAAAGAACACGTGAAAAGAAAGTGTCGCGTTGCCATGTTGAACTACTATAGAATAAAATGTATTAGGAAATACTTGACAAAAGAATCTGCCGAAATTTTAGTTCTTTCACTAGTGATCTCTCATTTAGATTATTGTAATGTCATTCTATACGGAACTGCACAGTGTGATATAGATAAACTACAACGAATCCAAAATATGTGCGCTAAACTCGTTTTGTATAGGAAATGGTCAGACAGCTCCAAACAATCTCTTAAAGACTTACATTGGTTACCTATCAAAGCTAGGATCACTTTTAAGATATTGACATACATGTACAATTGCTCTCTCAACCACGCTCCCGTTTATCTGACAGAACTTCTTGTAAAGCCAGCACCAACACGCTGTCTGAGATCAGCAGACAAAGCCCAAGAGATGTATGCTGTGCCTTTCAACAAGAGAAAGACCTTTAGTGATAGAAGTTTTGGGACAGCAGGTCCCAGACTTTGGAACGGGCTTCCTAGCGAGATTAAAAGAGCAGAAAATGTTGAATCTTTTAAAAGAAAGTTGAAAACACATTATTTCAGACACTTTAACTCACTTTTTAATATTTCGTAGAAACTGTCCGTGTGTTTTAGATGTATAAAGTACTTTACATAAAGTCTGGGTTTTAGTATATTATAACAGTTTTTTAACCATCGTTTTATGGATATTCGTTTTTATGCTTTCTTAAATGTATATTCGTGTATTGCATTATCCTCTATCGATTTTTTTTTGATTTATTTGTCTCTGATTTTATTTATGTCAATGTACAACGCCATTGAATGCATTATTTGCAAAAATAGGCGTTTAACCAAGTGATTCAGTTTCAGTTTCAGTTTCAGTTTTTACTGTAATACATGTACAGTCATATAAGTAAGACCTCGATAATTTGCCTAAAACAGTTTTCAACCCTTCTTTACAGCGAATTTACTGTAATATAATTAACGAAGTTTTTCTCAACTACGATATATACATGTATATTCTTTAACTGATCGGTGAAGAAATTTCCTGTATACATGTATGTATGGAACAATGTGTGACGTCAGACATCGCTTGTCGAAAGTTTCCGGAGAATCCTGGCTGTAATTAACGTCTCTGTTGAATATAATGAATATTTAATGTCATTACTAATTCCAAATTCTCACCCCGATTTAAAACCATCAATTATCCATTAAAACTGTGTAAAGTATGCAAATAAGGTTTTTAACCATGAGCATGCTGAGCGCCACCTGGGGGACATTTGCAAACAGCATGGATCAAGATGAGACGCCGAGTAACTCGGCGTCTCATCATGATTCAAGCTGTGTGACACTTGGTCAATGGTTCCTCGAAAGCTTGGATTATATTTGGAAGTATGTGAAAATGTGTAACATACATACTTTTTACAGCGGGCTACGGGTTAACCACATAAAGTAAGAGCATTGTTTCCGTGCCGTCAGTTATAGATTACAAACATATCAATCTTTGTCCTGCTATGAAAAGTGTCGTCGGCTAAAATTTCAATCTCCTGCTGTATAAATAGTTCCGGCTTGAGTTGTTGGAGTATCTATGAAAAATGTGAGCAATTCTAGAGCTTCAGATAAAAAGAGAGTGTAGAAAATGTATGTGTAGGCAAGTGAAATGAGTCTTATCAAGAGTCAAATGAGTCCCATCAAGAGTCAAATGAGTCCCATCAAGAGTCAAATGAGTCCCATCAAGAGTCAAATGAGCCACATCAAGAGTCAAATGAAACCCATCAAGAGTCTATTGAGCCCCACCAAGAGTCAAATTAGCCCCACCAAGAGTCAAATGAGCCCCACCAAGAGTCTAATGAGTACCACCGATAGTATAATGCGTACCATCAAAGAGTATTAGTATAACTAAAGAACAATGATTACCACAGTCAAATGAGTACCTTAAAGACTTCTAATGACCATGATGACTACCAACAGGAATCTAATGAGTACCGACAATAGTCTATTGAGTACAAAGGATATTGTCAAAGAAAACAGATAGATACAAACCCTTATAAACAACATAGGAATTAGCATAAACAACATAGGAATTAGCAAACTATTCAGGAATATGAAAGGCAATACTGGGAAGCAGGTTGAAATGCAATCTTGAGTGAAAACAAGTACGGTTAAAATGGCGTGATCCCAAACCTCAAAAATTCCTCTTTGAAACTCTTTGCCAGTTTCATTAAAAGAAAGCGAAAGAATGTTCAGTTATGATATTGGGTATGCAAGTTAAACAGATCAGAATATATCTGTTTTCATAATTCATGCCCATGTGTATGCAGTTTAACCATTCAGTTTGGGAAACGAGTCCTCTATAGGACCCTCTGATCTAGGTCTGCTCTGTTTGCTTATGATAAATTATATAATATAGATATAATTCTACAGTATTTGTCATTATAAAACATTCTTTTGTTCATAGTGCCATTTCAGCTACAGAAGAACCTGTCTTAGAGACCTTATATTGAGTGGGCACTGGAATCTTAAAGCGCAGGTGGTTGCTTAATGCAGGACAAACGTAATGCAGAAAGCTTCTATAGGAGCTTTCTGCATTACTTTTGCCCTGCATTAAGCTACCACCTGCCTTACAGACCCATATTTATACCTGTTTTTCATGGTCGCTTAAGACAGGTTCTACTGTAATTAGTATGTATGATATCAGTATTTCTTGCATAAATATTCATGGACCAAAGGGTTAATATGAAAAAAAAATAGCGACGTAATATTGTTTCTGTAATAAACACGTTTGTCTATCAACGATAATACACTAAACCCCAAGGTTCCCAGCCGCCATTAAGAATGCATGCAATTTATCTAGTCCACTGTAGACCGATCCAAGTCAACAGTTGCATACAATGTACATATATATTTCTAAACCGGTGGCAGTAATTAAATTTTTAATTTGAGACTTACTATCGTGGCATTAAGACCTATGACTACGAATCATTTTTATGAGTTATACAGACAGTTTAAATTCAGATCAAAAGCAGTGTAATTTAGCGTAATTCAGTGTAATTCAGCGTAATTCAGTGTAATTCAGCGTTATTCAGCGTAATTCAGGGTTGTTCAGCGTAATTCAGCGTAATTCATAATTAATCGTAAATTCAGTGTAATCAATTAAGTATAATTAAGTTCATCCCTCCATCCCCCACCCATCCATCCATCCATCCATCCATCCATCTATCAATAAACTTAGTTGACAGTTACTGAACAGAGCTACAGATAAACATGCGTACTCAACTACTAAAATCGTCATTTCTCCGTCTCCTCGAAGCGATTCTAAAGGGTGACCACAGTATAGGGTTTGGTGGAGAGCCAAAGGGGATACTCTTGAAAATGTTGAGATTTACACATCCTACCTGGACCTCTGGGTATAGTGATTTATGTCGTTACCATATACAGAATGAAACTACAGCAAAACCTCTCTAAACCGGACATTAAATTTAGTATAAATATCGGTCTTTGGGACAGATGGCAGTTTAATGCAGGTCGAAAATCATGCAGAAAGCTCCTCTAGGAGCTTTCTGCATGACTTTCACCCTGCATTAAGCAGCCACCTGCCTAAAAGTATCCAAATTCTTCTCATCTAGAATTCCGGTTTAGGGAGGTTTTACTGTAATGCTTAAAGCTCCTGTCTGCACGACTTCCTTCCTGCATTAAGTTATTGCTTGCCTATAAACCGTAACTTATTAAATATTCATGTAAGAAAATAACGGCGTTATAAATATGAACAATTTATAGTTTTATAATGTCATATGAAAACATGAATGGTTGGTCAAGGCAGAAACTGTAGAATCAGATCTATATTACACCTTAAGCAAACAAAGCAGACTCTGATCAGATTATTCCTTCAATAGCCTTCTGTATTGGGTCTACTCCGTTTTCAAAGGCACGAACAGGCATCATCATCAGTCTTAGTGCGAACCCGTTCCCTCACACACTCGCCTTTTCACATATTTACAAACAGAGCAGACTGTAGGAACCGTCTCACCAGGGTGTGCTCTTATTGTTTTAGACGTGATATACATGTAAATTGTTTGCAAAGACGTGAAAAGGCGTCTGTATGAGAGAAAGACTTAAGAGCAAGAATTATACCCCTTTTGGTGGTTGCATTAACCATTTCGCTGCCAAACTCTGTCGTCTGCTAACTTTGTCGTCTGCTACAAATTTTCATTCTTTTGATTTTCTTCATTTTTGTTTCAAAAACATAGTAACAGTAACAAACAGTTTGGAACCTGATGAGACGCCGAGTTACTCGGCGTCTCATCTGGATCCAAACTGTTTGCATAGGTAATCACAGATCCGGCCTTGGCAGCGAAAGGGTTAAAGCAGTTTCACTGAAAACAGATTCGAAGAATAAAGATAATGAAGCACGCAGTTAAAGGAGCTGCCTGGACTAGGTCTACTATGTTTTCAAAGGCGTCAAAGAGTGCCTTTGACCAAGAATTATACAACATTTGAGCGACCGTTACTGAGGGCTTATACAGTGCTAAGCCAAACCACCGAAGATAAGGTATATTGATTTGAAGAATAACGACGTTGAAACACGCACTTTATATCCCCGGCGAGTCGAAAGCCTGATTTATTACTGAAAACAAGACCGACGACGGAATTAGAGAATCCTTAAAATGGTTTAATTGAATTATGAGACCGCCATGTGGCCTATGTACTGTTGCACACTAAGGCGAAAGTTTTGCTAATACAATTCTTTCTGCACAGTTGCAGAATCTTTACTAATCTTTGTCTGACGGCTGAGCTATATTTAGCATTTTTATGCTGTCTATTGCCTCTGACGAAATACATGACACAATACGTATAGTAGAGTCTTTTCTGACTAACAGGAGTACAGTAAAACTAAAACCCCTCTAAACCGGACGTTAAATTTATCATAAATATTGGTCTTGGAGACAGATGGCAGCTTAATGCTGGGTGAATGTCATGCAGAAAGCTCTGCATGATTTTCACCCTGCAATAAGCGGTCACCTGTCTAAAACTATCTTAATTCTTCTCTACTAGAATTCCGGTTTAGGGGGATTTTACTGTTTATAAAAATGAAGTCCTAATCTATGTAAGAAATAATGACTTTATGAAATATTAATTGGCTGAAGATTAAAGTGACATGTTAAAACGGGAATTCTGGAAGGAAACATACATTATCTTATAATCAAACAAATTATTCCATACGCGAACAGAGCTGATCTTCACAAGACAGGAACTAGACAGGAACCTTGACAAGAAACTTTTCATCTGGATCTGCTCTGTTGGCAAAAGCATAGAAACGTGTTTCTATGAAGGCAATGGTTAAACGGATACACATGGTATCTAGACATGCATTTTTGTAAATCTTGTTACCTAGAGATTGAAATGCTTAAATTTGCAAGAGCGTTTAGAAAGGCAAACAGTGCAGACCTCGATCAGAGGGTACCTTCACATATTTAAAAAATAAATTTTCATAATAGCTTTGCAGAGATCCCATTAGGAATTTGCACTAACACCATGTTGTGTTTAGGGCATGTACAGTAGAACCCCTCTAAAACTGGACTTTTATTAAAGAACAACGTAGGTATTTCACCAAGGTGGCTGCTTAATACAGGATGAAAGCCATACATAAAGCTCTTTTGGTAACTTTCTGCATGCCTTTCAATCTGCATTAAGCTACATGTACCACATGTCTGAAAGACCGATTCGGGTACTAATTTTAATGTCCGGTTTGGAGGGGTTTAACTGTGCATGCAAATTTCGAACCCGACTCATTCTTGGTTTTACTTTATGATTTTATACACTGTTTGTGTCAACAATGAACTTTTAATGAAACAAACATCTTAGGATTAATTGAGTCCTTGATTCGTTAACCCATTCCGTCAGAGGCTAGTTTTAGAATAAACCTTTTTGCATGAACATGGTGAAAAGCACAAGGATCTTTACCGCTCCCTAGGAGTCTATATATACTATATAGTATTATACAATATATACAGACTCATGGGGAGCGGTACAGACACATATGCTGAAAAGGTGCGTTTACTAGAAAACTGTCATTAACTCATTATCTCCTAGGCTATTTTTAGACCCAACCTCTTTGAATGTATCTACCGAAAAGGAGCATTAACTAGAGAAAAGGAAACTTTTAGAATTTTGTACTTTGAAACCATTGTGATAAATAGAACATTTGCTCCTATAGGAGCAAATGCTCTATTTATCACAATGGTTTCATAAAGTGACTTTTATAGATGCGCAGAAATGCGTCACTAGGAGATAATGTGTTAATTGAGCATTTGCTGATATGGAATAAATGCTCTATTTATCAGAATGGTTTCATAAAAGCGTCAATATGAGATCATGGATTAATACATTCACTCCCGCGAAACCATGAAAAGGACATATACAAACAGTGTAGACACAGATCAGAGATCCAGTCAGGAATCATTGGTCAACATCTGCACTGTTTACTGAAAGAGTCAATATGATTGAATTGCACCAGCGTATAAATTATCTTGTTTACAAGGCCACCCTCAATATGAAAAGTGTATGGATTCCAAAATTAAATACAGTTTACCGTAAATAATATACCGTAAAAGAAGCCTGAATAATCTAAATATATACACAACAAAACAACGTAAATATAAACACGCCAAAACATCCTAAATATAAACACGCCAAAACAACCTAAATATAAACACGCCAACATAACCTGAATATAAACACACCAACATAACCTAAATATAAACACGCCAAAACAACCTTAATATAAACACGCCAAAACAACCTAAATATAAACACGCCAAAAAAACCTAAATATAGACACGCCAAAACAACGTAAATATATACACGCCAAAACATCCTAAATATAAACACCCCAAAACAACCTAAATATAAACACGCCAAAACAACCTAAATATAGACACGCCAAAACAATCTAAATTTAAAACCGCCAAAGCAACCTAAATATAAAACCGCCCAAACAACCTAAATATAAAACCGTCAAAGCAGCTTAAGCATATACCTAAACAAGTCAAATATAAGCACGCCAAATATCAGCATAATTATGAACACAACAACCTGATCAGATTGGAAAAAATAACTCATGCTTAAACCAAAGACCTATGTGTTATCTTAGGTCTTTGCTTAAACCTTTCCCTGTTGAATATTCGTGTAATAAATACCAATACCTTGAATCTATATGATAGCCTATGTATATATGGTGTTTGGGCTCTGACTGAAGCCCTTTGAATCAGATTTTCATCATACCAATAACAAACAGAGTAGACCCTAATCAGACGGCTGATCTGGGTCTCCTCTGTTTTCAAATGCCTGAAAAGGCGTTTATATGATGGAAAGGATTAAACCAATTGTAAAGACGTCACTATTATAGTCTATTTCTAATGCACTCACATCAGTGTTCGTATAAAACCAGACCCCGAGTACAAAAACCTGTCACTAATTCAGATAGCTCGTTTACCTTTTTACGAGTTTATCGATAAAAACTGTATCATGGTGTGATTATTCCTGTCTGCATCCGCCTTTTTTATGTCAACAAATATTTAACTGGTCTCGATGTCTATGTGATTAACGACTTTATTGACCCAATACTACTTATACTGCTGGTTACGTCTTGCATATTCAACCCCGGCTTGAATCTTAAAGAGGAAGTCCCTACAATGAGCTGAATGCATATTTTCAATAATATCATAAAACTTGGTATTTGTTATGTTCAATCAGTATTATGAAGATTCTCAATTTGAACTTATATTGAAAAATATCCACGTGAGACAAAATAAACCGTTTAAACCGACACTTATAATTTTTGTTCTAAAACAAAATATTATCGTCTTAGGTCGAACACTTAACGAAACTAAAACGCGAGCCGAATAAATACTAATTCATTGCCGAATAACATCTGGTATTCGACATGAAAGTTGTGTCTTCTTCGGTGTTTATTCGACTGGTTTTCCTGCGATATACTACTTTTCAGCATATAAACAAATGATTTGTGTGCATGTAATTGTTAGGCTTTTCAAAACATGTTGCATTTAGAGAGCATCACTTTAACGTGGTTACAAGGAATTCGACGTCTGATCTAGATTGAAGAGTTTTGCCACTCGACCAATAGTTGAAGAGTTTTGCCACTCGACCAATAGTTGATTAACCCGTTACTCCATGAATATTCACTTTATAATGATGACATAATTAGCTGTTATACAGTCAAACCTCTCTATAACGGCCACTAAGTTGTGTTAATTTGTTGGTATTTAGGACAGGTGGCTGCTTAAAGCAAGGTGAAAGTAAAACAGAACGCTCCTATAGGAGCGTTCTGTTTTACTTTCAGCTCGATTTAAGCAGCCACCTGCCTTTAACACAAATAAAGAGAGGTTTTACTGTAATTTAGTGGCCGTTATAGAGAGCTTTTACTGAATAGCATATGGACGCAGAAACTCTTGGTCATGGCAAAAACTGCAAAAACTGTAGAATCACATCTATATCATATATTATAAGCAAATATACCAAACGGCTACTGTAGGAACTGTGTGATCAGGGTCTGCTCTGTTTGCTTGTGAAATTATGATAGATTTGACTTTGCAGTTTATACCAATACAAAACAGTCATGTGTTCATGAACCACAAATAAGTCAGCTAAAATATCCATATTTCTGACATTAATCTTGAACAAGGAAAGGGTTAACATTATAAGCAAGACATTTATATGTTGTCGTCTTCAATTCTCAGAGAAAATTGTCTTCAAGTTGATTTAAAACAACATATAGTAGGACCTGTCTTAAGTGATCGCTCATTTATTGTACATATGTGCCTTTAAAAAAGAGTGTTGCTTTATACAGGGCAAAAGTATTGCAGAAAATTACAATAGGATTTTTCTGCGTTACTTTCGACCGGCATTAAGCTATCATATATCATAAAATCTCAGATTTAGACCGCTGTTTAATGGTCGCTTAAGACAGCTTCTACTTTATAATTAAACCCCACTAATTGATATTTGTCTCATCGTTGGTCTATTAGTCTGATGGCAGCTTAATGCAGGATAAAACACACGCAGAGGTTTCTGCATTATATTCACCCTGCATTAAGAAGCCAACTACCTAAAACTTCCTCATTTCTTCTTTACTTAAAGCACGGATTAGGGACGTCTAACTGTAACATTGAAGTGTCAAGGTGTTCCGAGTTAGATCACAGGGGCGTAGCTAGCGATACGCACTTACGCACGTGCTTAACATCAATCTGAAAGGTGAAAAGTTTATATGGTCAAATGGAACAAAATTGAAGGCTTAAGGGAGGGGGCGGGGTAGACGTTGATAAACGTTATGTCTTGTCATATAACCTTTAACCAGATCCCTCATATTAACGCCTTTTGACACTTCTGTAAATTTCAACTTATGAAACCATTGATAAATAGAGCATTTGCTCCTATAGGAGCAAATGCTCTATTTATCACAATGGTTTCAAACTACATATTCTTAATGTTCCCGGGGGAGCATGTCCCCGGACACATATTACCGCGGCGCGTATATTACATTTGGATTTAGCTACGCTCCTGGATCAGGTGTTTCATTTTAATCTAGCCTATTTGCAACCCTTATAACGAAGTCATCAGCAGACTAATAATCGTAAAACACTCGGGAATTATTGCCTTGCAATTGCAAACGTGTGACCGTCCGCCTACATTTCTGTTTTTCACTAAAATAAGTATGCAGTAAAACCTCTTTAAACCGGATGTTAAATTTAGTATAAATATCAGTCTTGGAGACAGATGACAGCTTAATGAGGGGTGAAAGTCCTGGAGGAGCTTTCTGTATGACTTTCACCATGCATAAAGCAGCCACCTGCCTAAAATATCTAAATTCTTATTTGCTAGAATTCCGCTTTAGAAGGGGGTTTACTGTACCGTGGGAGCTAACATACAGTTCAAAATGGTTGGGATGGGGTTTTGTGTGTGTGTGTGAATTGCACTTCTAAACGCCAAAAACTATTCATGTTTGTATAAACCATTCTTCTGCTAACCACATCTTGAATGGGAGGGAATTTTGCAAATAGTTTTACCTGCATGATTCTTATAGTTTATTTGTGAAAATTTTGAAATAGTTTTGATCCAGATGAAAATGCCGAGTAACTCGGTATCTCACCAGAAATCAAACTGTTTGACATTTTTAACCCTTTCACCGCCAATGTCGCCAAAATGCACCACGACAAATAGTGCAGTCCCAGACTTCACTTTTTGTCTCATTCGCTAGTTCTCGATCTGTGATTTATTCCTTTGAATTATGTATTTATTTATTCCATGTCCTTATTTCACCGAATGATTTAACAAACTTGAGCTGCAGACGACAATTAGAAATTTGGCGCCTAAAGAGAACTATAGTTTGCCAAAATAGAAGAAAACTGTACTTTTCAAATTAAAGCAGACGACAATACCTGCGACAACATTTCCAGACAACAGTTGCTCGGAGTGCAGACGACTGCAACAGACCCAGCAGCACCTATATCACGTGGCGTATATCGTCGTCTGCAATACTATTTTCCCGGTTTTTCGTCAACAGTTACACAAATTGTCAACCAGTGTGGATCCTGATACAACGTCGGCTGCTCAACGCCATCCAAACTACATGTTTTGCAAAGTTTAACCCGGAAATACCTGGCACGTGTTGATTGATTTCAGCAGACGACAGTTTTGCTTTTACAGGAAACATTTGAAAATCATCACAAAAGAATGCTGATCGATTGTGGCGCACGCTTTTGCCAGTGATTCATTGCACGCTAAGGGTTAAAGAGTACAGTAAAACCTCTCTAAAACGGACGTAAACTTTAGTTTAAATATCGGTCTCGGAGACAGGTGGCAGCTTTATGCAGGGTGAAAGTCATGCAGAAAGCTCCTCTAGGAGCTTTCTGCATGATCTTCACCATGCATTAAGCAGCCACCTGCCTAAACGTATCTAAATTCTACTAGAATTTCGGTTTAGAGGTGTTTTACTGTACCTTTGCAAAACAGTTGAGTCAATATAAGACTCAGAGTAACATGGTTTCTTATCAGATCCAAACTGACTGACATCCTTGTCGAACTTTTTAAAAAAGAAATGGAAGAAAAATTGTAGCTGACAGTTTAGCAGACGACAAATACTCATACGACCCTTGCTCATTTGTTACAAAAGGAATGCTGCAATTGGATCTGGTGAAAGTGTCACTACTTCTGATTCGATTCGATCAAACGGTTGAGAAAATTTTCACCGAGTGTCAAACAGCTTGGGTTCTGAGGATAGAGCGTGTCATATAGATACAAGCTGCCTGCAGACGCGAGTTGCGAATGGCGGGCTACGGGTTAACTCTTTCGCTGCCAAATATTGTCGTCTGCGAACGTTATCGTCTGCTACAATTTTCAATTTTTATTTTTCTTCATTTTTGTTCCAAGAAACAGCCACAGTAACAAACAGTTTGGATCCTGATGAGACGCCGAGTTACTCGGCGTCTCATCTGGATCCAAACTGTTTGCATTGGTAATCACAGTTGCGACATTGGCAGCGGAAGGGTTAAAATTGATTGAAAACGCATCGCTGTTGGATCGTGATTAAAGGAAGAAGGTCTTCTATTGGCGCACAGTTAAACTTTCATTATTGATGAAACACTGAAAAGGTAGGACAACGTGATAAATTGGAGAGTATTTGTAGTGCGCGTTCTACATTGTCTATTGTAATTTGCTTTAAAGGCAGACATCGACGGTTGATAATGCAAAACAATACATTACATTCACAAAAACACTTAAGCAAAATATAATTTAATCAGTTACAGAATAGTTTGATTATGACGCGTAACACATATGACATACATGTCTATATAGAGTTAAACATTGATGTGTATATATATTTTTTATGCAATTTCATTTTTATAAAGTCGTGAATTTTATGACAAAAAATCTCTTGTGATAATATACTAATGTTTTAGCATGCTTAGCTGTTTCGTGAATGTAATTTCTTGAGAAGTAGTCAAACTACAGTGCTCCCTCTCTACAACGACAGCCTTTGGGATACGAAGATTGTATGTGTTGTTCAGAGGGAGTTGTTATAGGGAGGGAAAATCAAACATAATTATCTTGTTTTCAGGTCCCCAGATAAGGTGTATTTCGAGAACTAAAACCGTTATGCCTCTATCAAACCCTATGTTGTGACCACTCTTTAGAATCGTCACAAAGTGACGATTCTAAAGAGTGGTCACAACATAGGGTTTGATGGAGGCATAAAGAAACAAGAGGGCCATGATGGCCCTAAATCGCTCACCTGGCCTTACGGTTTCAGAGAAGAAGATTTTTAAAGATTTTCCTATTAAAAACTGATAAGCTCAATGGGCGGGCCATATTTGGTCCAGGGGTCATAATTTACATAATATTTGTAGAGGACCATTAGATAATGCTACATACCAAATATCAATGGTCTAGGCCTTACAGTTTCAGAGAAGAAGATTTTTAAAGATTTTCCTCTGAAAAGCTGATAAGCCCCGGGGCTGGGCCATTTTTGGTCCGGGGGTCATAATTTGAACAATCTTTGTAGAGGACCATTAGATGATGCTACATACTAAATACCAAAGGTCTAGGCCTTACGGTTTCAGAGAAGAAGATTTTAAAGATTTTCCTATGAGAAACTGATAAGCCCTAGGGCGGGGCCATTTTGGTCCTGTGGTCATAATTTGAAATATCTTTGTAGAGGACAATTAGATAATGCTACATACCAAATATCAATGGTCTAGGCCTTACAGTTTCAGAGAAGAAGATTTTTAAAGATTTTCCTCTGAAAAACTGATAAGCCCCGGGGCGGGGCCATTTTTGGTCCGGGGGACATAATTTGAACAATCTTTGTAGAGGACCATAAGATAATGCTACATACTAAATATCAAATGCCTAGGCCTTACAGTTTCAGAGAAGAAGATTTTTTCAAGATTTTCCTATGAAAAACTGATAAGCCCCGGGACGGGGCCATTTTTGGCCCGGGGGTCATAATTTGAACAATCTTTGTAGAGGACCATAAGATGATGCTACATACTAAATACCAAAAGTCTAGGCCTTACAGTTTCAGAGAAGAAGATTTTTAAAGATTTTCCTATGAGAAACTGATAAGCCCTGGGGCGGGGCCATTTTTGGCCAAGGGGTCATAATTTGAACAATCTCTGTAGAGGACCGTTAGATGATGCTACATACCAAATATCAAAGGTCTAGGCCTTACGGTTTCAGAGGAGAAGATTTTTAAAGATTTTCCTAAAAAAAACTGATAAGCCCCAGGGCGGGGCCATTTTTGGTCCGGGGGACATAATTTGAACAATCTTTGTAGAGGACCATTAGATAATGCTACATACCAAATATCAAATGTCTAGGCCTTACGGTTTCAGAGAAGAAGATTTTTAAAGATTTTCCTATGAGAAACAGATAAGCCCCGGGGCGGGGCCATTTTTGGCCCGGGGGTCATAATTTGAACAATCTTTGTAGAGGACCATTAGATGTTGCTACATACTAAATACCAAAGGTCTAGGCCTTACAGTTTCAGAGAAGAAGATTTTTAAAGATTTTCCTATGAAAAACTGATAAGCCCCGGGGCGGGGCCATTTTTGGTCCGGGTGTCATAATTTCAACAATCTTTGTAGAGGAACATTAGATGATGCTACATACCAAATATCAAAGGTCTAGGCCTTACGGTTTCAGAGGAGAAGATTTTTAAAGATTTTTCTAAGAAAAACTGATAAGCCCCAGGGCGGGGCCATTTTTGGTCCAGGGGACATAATTTGAACAATCTTTGTAGAGGACCATTAGATGATTCTACATACCAAATATCAAAGCTCTAGGGTTTGTGGTTTCAGAGAAGAAGATGTTTAAGTAAATTGTTGACGACGCACGACGCACACCGCACGACGCACATACGCACGACGCACGACGACGGACGCCGGACACTGCCCCCTCACAATACCTCACCTGGCACTTTGTGCCAGGTGAGCTAAAAATAGAAACTGAGATGACCGTTACTCGAATTTTATACGGAATGCAAAAAGCATTGCACGTTGTTCTGGGATAAATAATCATGTCTATTTCAATTAAAATATAGACAATCTAGATTCAACTGATCCTCTTGTTCAAACTCAGTCACGTTTTCTATAAATACTTTAATATTCAAACTCCTTATTGGTTAGTGATAGTTTGACTGCGTATTTTTATATTACAAAACCTCGCGCATACGAAAAGCCACAACTCGTCCCGTACGGTAGACTTTACTATCCCAATTTAAAACTTCTTGAGATAAATTGTAAACCATCCCAGAATACGCCGATATCCAATTACAACACTATGGAGAGACCTGGTGGTTTCTCCAATAATTCCGTCTACCACTTTGCTCGAGGTAGCAAGGTTGTGCTAGCAGAAGACAACATCCGAGCATCCCAATGGCCAGCCAAAAATCTGGATCTAAATCCGATAGAATATGTATGGGCTCATTAAAGAGACAGGTTAGAGACCAGTTACAGCCCCTTAATATGGGTGCACTCACGCGTGACGTTGTTCGATTGTGGGCAAAAATTCCTCAGCTTTATTTTCAGAGGTTTATCGTGTCCATAAGGAAGAGGTGCTGTTATTGCAGCACGAGAGGGGGTCAACGTGTTACCAGCATTTTGTGACTTTTTGTTTTGAGGGTTACCATGATACCCTTTTTGTTATGTTTGATATGCTAACGTTATCTGATTTAGATGAAATCCACCATGAATATTTGGAATAAAATGTACAAAACATTTAGGTTTGTATAATACAGTCAATACCCTACCCACTTATGTTTACTTCGGCAAAAGCGAAGCGAAATATTCACAAACATGCAGTCAAAGATTATTACCAGATACTGAGCAGAAATAAAATTTCAATAAAAGATGTGAATAATTCATTCAATGATCTAGTGATGAAAGCGTTGGAGTTGCTACTGTGCTTTTCGGATGGGGGTCAACTTGGCCCATTTCCAACTCGGACCGCATGTCTATGATTGCCAATTCTCTTCATTGCAAATCCAAACTAGCTCATTTAGATATTTAGCTGTATAAACAGCAAGCTTGCTACTTATATAGTTAAATACCTAAATGAGCTAATTTTATGGACTAATGGTGAGGGTTGTGTTGAAAACAAATTAATATTTCTAATTTTCATTTGATAACATTGAAAATATCCATATTGTGCAGAGAGTTATGCAATCTGAAAGGCTTATGCAGACAAGGTACACATTACTATTGTAGCTTGAAAAGTTGACCGCATGTCTATGATTGCCAATTCTCTTCATTGCAAATCCAAACTAGCTCATTTAGATATTTAGCTGTATAAACAGCAAGCTTGCTACTTATATAGTTAAATACCTAAATGAGCTAATTTTATGGACTATCGGTGAGGCTTGTGTTGAAAACAAATTAATATTTCTAATTTTCATTTGATAACATTGAAAATATCCATATTGTGCAGAGAGTTATTCAATCTGAAAGGCTTATGCAGACAAGGTACACATTACTATTGTAGCTTGAAAAGTTTATTCGAATACAGCCCCTCCAATAGGCTAAAGAATCACACGGCATAAGGTTATCATTCTGAGCAAGAATCACACGGCATAAGATTATCATTCTGAGCAAGCGTGATCAAGATTAGGCAGAAAATGTGGCTTCTAGAGTGTAGGCAAGATTTTTCTAAGATTTGACCTAGTGACCTACTTTTTCACCCCACACCACCCACAACCGAACTCAAATGAGAGATCATCAAGGTTATCATTCTGAGCAAGTTTGATCAAGATTGGGCTGAAAATGTGGCCTCTAGGGTGTAAACAAGATTTTTCTAAGATTTGACCTAGTGACCTACATTTTGACCCCAGCCCACCCATGATGGATCTCAATTGAGATATCATCAAGGTCATCATTCTGAGCAAGTTTGATGAAGAATAGGCAGAAAATGTGGCTTCTAGAGTGTAAACAAGATTTTTCTAAGATTTGACCTAGTGACCTACTTTTTGACCCAAGCCCACATATGATCAAACTCGATCAAGATATCATCAAGGTTATCATTCTGAGCAAGTTTGATGAAGATTAGGCAGAAATTGTGGCTTCTACAGTGTAAACAAGATTTTTTTAAGATTTGACCTAATGACCTACTTTTTAATCCTGCCCCACCCATGATCGAACTTGATCGAGATATCATCAAGAATATCATCCTGAGCAAGTCTGATCAAGATTGGACTAAAAATGTGACCTCTAGATTGTTCACAAGGTTTTTCAATAATTTGACCCAGTGACCTAGTTTTTAACCGTATGTGACCCACTTTCAAACTCATCCAAGTTTCTATCAAGACAATCATTCTGACTAAGTTTCATGAAGATTGGACTAAAAATGTGACCTCTAGAGTGTTCACAAAGATTTTGAATAATTTGACCTAGTGACCTAGTTTTTGACCCCACATGACCCACTTTCGAACTCATCCGAGATTTTTTCAAGACAATCATTCTGACCAAGTTTCATGAAGATTTGGCTACAAATGTGACCTCTAGAGTGTTCACAAGCCAAATGTTGACGACGCACGACGCACGACGCACGACGCACGACGCACAACGCACGACGCACGACGACGGACGCCGGACGGAGCACCATGACAATAGCTCACTTGAGCAAGCTCAGGTGAGCTAAAAACGGTTGAAAGTTGTTTCTGGAGCCTTGTTGATTCGGAAACAGTGGCGTGCGTTGTTGTAAGGAGGGAATCGTTATTGAGAGGGCCGTTGTAGGGAGGGAGCACTGTACAGTAAAAATCCTCTCATCCGGATTTCTAGATGAGAAGAATTTAGATACTTTTAGGCAGGTGGCTGCTTAATGCAGGGTGAAAGTCAGGCAAAAAGCTCCTAGAGGAGCTTTTTATATGACTTTCGTCCTGCAATAAGCTGCCACCTGTCTCCAAGACCGATATTTATACTAAATCGAACGTCCGGTTTAGAGAAGTTTTACTATACTATTTAACCATTAGCGCGCATAGTACTCTTATGATATTTGCCTTTCAATCATTCTACTATTGTTCTTATGCTGTCATTAGACCAGTTAATCCTTTACTCCATAGATACATATTTTTACCATATTTGCAAGCAGAGCAGGCCATGTTCGAAGGCGTCTTTATGGAGTAAAGGGTTAATCCACTTAACAACACACCATCAATATACTAATCATTTACCTTGCTGAGAAAATGTTTCAAACAGAAATTTCTTTCACATCTTTTGAGAGACATAACCATAGCAACAAACAGTATGTCTTCTTGTCCAGTTACTCGGAGTCTCAGATTTAACCATTTCCTTCATATACACGTGTTTTCACGCATCTGCAAACAGAGAAGACCCAGATGAGCCGTCTGATCAGGGTCTGATTTGTTTGCTAATGGAATGTGAAAGATCTTCTCCTTTACTTTCTAAAATGGCTACAATGTTCCACCTTCCATATTTGATTTTTCTGTTCATGAATATTCAGTAGGTATGTAAATTTGGAATAAACATAGAACAGGGAAAGGGCTAAAATGTCGAAAAGGCAACCACATAATCTTCGATTTCAGGTCAAAGGTTACTAAGATACCGCATGTTGCTAGGTCAATGTTCCGGCAAACCAGTGACATGCGGGCTGTGGCGCGCACTTCCTTTCCAGGCAACGGTTTCAGGAAAAACATAATTCCTCCTAACCTAACACGGAAAGAACGGTTCTGCGCACAGTCAAAGCCGATGTTGAATACCGGCTTATGAAAAGAAATAGAAACCGACCATTAGCCCGTTCAAAGGACAATAATGTGCGTTAGCAGTATGGATCCAGATGAGACATCGAGTAACGCAGCCTCAGACGAATACAAACTTTTTGAACAATGATCATATATTATGAAACGATATGGAATAAATGTGTACTTTGAGAAATGAAGCAGACGAGAATTGTTGCAGACGAGATCTCAGTAAACGAAAATTGTTACAAACGATCATTTGCAAGGCATACTACAGGTGAAATGCGGATCAATGATCACGCAATGATGTTCTTTCGAATGCAGCGAAACATGGGAGAAAAAAGGGAAGTGTGTATGCAGTCGACAAGCACGTGAGTTCATGGACAGTGCGTTCAATTATAATACAACAAAACCTCGCTAATCCCAAACTTAATAAAAAAAGATTGAACGCTGTTGATGCATGTGGTTGCTTAATTCAGGATGAAAGTAATGCAGAAAGCTCCCAGGATTTTGTTTGCATTAGTTTCACCCTATATTAAGCTGGTATCTTTCCTAAGCATTTACTCCATAAATACGCTTATGCTAACATAGCAGATCCAGATCAGACGGCTCCTGTATGACCAGGGTCTGCTCTGTTTGCTTATTAAATAATATGCATATGATTTTACAGTTTGTCTTGGCCAAACCTTCCAGTGTTCATACGTCATTATAACAATTAATCCAATTCATGTTCATGGTGTGTTTACTCGTTTCGTGACTATTCACTTTGCAAGTGGGACTCGCATACACTCGTATTTGCAAACAATGTAGACCCAGATCAAAGAGCTCCTAGAAGACTCACTGTTTGTCAATTAAATTCCTATACTGAGTTAACTCTATATATGTATTTAAATGTTAATGCATTATTCTGCTCTGAAAATTCAGCGCTGAATTGGTTAAGACTGATGTTATTCGAGCTCGTTTTAACCCTTTCCTGGCTCAATATTTATGCAAGAAATTATAATGTAATCTTTTCAAGGAAAATATTTACTTGGACAAAAACTGTAGATCTATATCATGTCAAAAGTAAATACAGCCGGCCCTGATCAGACGGCTCCTATAGAAGCCGTATGATCTGGGTCTAAATTGTTTGTAAATGCGTGAAAATGCGTTCACATGAAGGAAAGAATTAATAAAACTTCTTGTGCGTTTTGGTTCCGTATCAACAGTAACTGTTCGCGGTGTTCTGGCAGGAAATTACGGATAGCGATGTAAAGTGTTGTTATTGATTCACAAATATGTTAAGCGATGTAAATTGTTCAGTGAAATATTCACCAAATGATCAAAACTAGTTCAATGATAATGAGGTAAGTACTTCCCCGTCAACCAATCCGCTATTTATACATACATTAGCTTTAACTCTTTACCCCATTAATATTCATGTAAGAAATAATGATGTCATCAATACTAATTACCGTTATACTGCTATCAGAGACCAATATAAGATGCGTAAATTAAAACATTTTCAAGAAATACAGTGCTCCCTCTCTCCAACGACACCCTTTGGGATACGAATATTGTATGTGTTGTTCAGAGGGAGGTATTATAGGGAGGAAAAATCAAACATAGCTTGTTTGCAGATCCCAAGATATGGTGTATTTCGAGAACTAAAACCGTTATGCCTCAACCAAACCCTATGTTGTGACCACTCTTTAGAATCGTCACAAAGTGACGATTCTAAAGAGTGGTCAGAACATAGGGTTTGATGGAGGCATAAAGAAAATACGGGGGAGAAAGGTTGTTTCTGGACCCAGGCTGTTTCGGAAACAGTGACATGCATTTTTGTAAGGAGGGAATCGTTATTGAGAGGGCCGTTGTAGGGAGGGAGCACTGTAGCTCATTTATTCCCCCACCAAACGCTATGTTGTGACCACTCTTTAGAATCGTCTCTCCGAGACGATTTTAAACAGTGGTCACAACAAAGGGTTTGGTGGAGAAAAGACGATTTTAGTATTTGAGTACGCACCTTTATCTTTTATAACTAGCTACCATTGTCTGAAAACCCAAGAATAAAACATTGCTTTAGTGGTTGCTACACTCAGATTTACCGTATTTACAGCGATTCTTAACCCTTTCCTTAACGCCTTTTCATGCATTTGGAAACAGAGAAGACCCAGATAAGACGGCTCCTATAGGAGATCAAAAGTGAACCTTTACAGAAGTGTCAAAATGCGCCAATATGTCAATATGAGGGAATGGGTTAATATAGGATTTCTGCATTTAAATAAGTGACAACTGCATAACGCAAAACTTATTTTTACACTTACACTTTCCTAGTACCTATTGACATATCATCTAAAAGTAATCTATATCCGCATTCTTAAGCACATTTACGGCACTTGCTTCAATTGCTTACAATATTTAGACACCAGTAAAATGCTAGCAGCATTTAATTGATACAGCGTTTTCATCTTTAAATCTCATTTTGTTCCAAGCATAATTATCTTTTAACGAAAATATTGAAGGATCGTTTTGTTCTGTTAATTATACAGGAAAAGTTTCAATTTACCAATAATTCAAATTTTCACCGTAAGATATGAAGGAGCTAGAGAGTGAACATTCATAGCAAATTGTTGGGAGTGAAGATAAGTGTCTAGAACTAAACAGTAAGCGTCTAGAACTAAACAGTAAGAGTCTAGAACTATACGTAAATGTCTAGAACTATACGTAAGTGTCTAGAACTTAACAGTAAATGTCTACAATTATACAGTAAATGTCTAGAACGAAACCGTAAGTGTTTAGAGCTTAAAAAGTGGTTGCTTAATGCAAGGCAACATTAGCTACTACTTAGCTGACAAACCCATAATTGGACCTCTTTTTGATGGCCGCTTAACCCTTCTCTTGCTGAACTTTAATATACATTTCTCCTTCTTTACCCATGCCCTGTTGTATAATTACATATATCTTCACTGTTTCGCTGTGCAATCACTGCTGTGGAGTGCACTGGTTGCACTAGCAACTTGTAAATAGTGCAGACCCTGATGAGACAGCTCCACTATTTACAGGTAGGTATATTGACGTGAATAACAAGCGAAGCGTTAACCCTTTCCTTCATGTAAACGCATTTTAATGCATCTGCAAACAGAGAAGACCCAGCTCAGACGGCCGTCTCATCAGGGTTTGCTCTGTTTGTTAATGGAGTTTGATAGATCTGCTTCTTTACTTTCTATAATGGCTACCATTTTCCACCTTCCACATTTCGTTGTAACTACCTTTTCCATAAATATTCAGCAGGTATTAAATTTGGAATAAATATAGAACAGGGGACGGGTTAGGACATATTATACTGTACAAAGAGTGTTGCACTAGCGGGTGGTGGTGGTGG
>OY755238.1:20151580-20471497 GCA_963576725.1 Azorinus chamasolen
ATATGGGAATGGCGTCCATGACAGAAACTATAGAATGAGATTTACAGTAGAACCTTCAGCGGTCATCAAAGAGAGGTCTAGTCATTGGTCTGTAAGACAGATGGAAGCTTAATGCGGCTAGAAGTAATGTAAAAAGCTCCTATAAGAGCTTTCTGCATTACTTTTCTCCTGCATTTTACAACTACATGCTTTTAGGTATTTTCATGTTACAGTAAAACCTCTCTTAACCGGAATTCTAGTAAACAAGATTTTAGATATTTTAGACAGGTGGCTGCTTAAGGCAGGGTGAAAGTCATGCAGAAAGCTCCTAGAGGAGCTTTCTGCATGACTTTCACACTGCATTAAGCTGTCACCTGTCCCCTAGACCGATATCTATACTAAATTTAACGTCCGGTTAAGAGAGGTTATACTGTAATGAATGAATGACCGCTTAGGACAGATTCTACTTATATTATTTTATAAGCAAAACGGGACTGTCTGGTCTGGGTATTTCTGTTTACAAAAGTGCACATACACGTTCTCTATAAAAAGGGAGATTAGATATGTGGCCAATCAACAAAACCGCTTACTTACAACTGTAAAAAGCCGCTTACTTACAACTGTAGCAAGTGTGTCCAGACTCACTCCAAAGATACGCATATGGAACATACATTTATATAAGTGCCTTCTGCCACCCAGTTATCCTTGTAAGAAAATACAGAGCCAAATGCATTGTGTCTGCTTTGATTGAATGTAAAACCTGCCATCATCGTTCGCTGAATT
Source organism: Azorinus chamasolen (assembly GCA_963576725.1). NCBI lineage: Eukaryota > Metazoa > Mollusca > Bivalvia > Cardiida > Solecurtidae > Azorinus > Azorinus chamasolen. The sequence continues at coordinate 20,152,343 of OY755238.1, forward strand.
TTCACACCTGATCAGAGAAGCAATTAAACTTGCACATTTATCTTTTAAAATATTTTTAATTTATGTGAAATAGAGGTGCAGTAAATTAAAACCTAACAGGTAATGACATTTTAAGAATGCCGCGGATGAAGCCTGTTCGCCATTTGCAAACACTTTCTATATAACACTCCCTGACACATTGTGTCTCATTAGCAAACATGTTTTACTCTAACGTTTAGAAAATTGTCCAGAGAATTGTAATGCTGCTTGAGAGCAAGCGACAAAAAAAGCAAACGGCGATTTGTTGAGTGCGTTTTAAAGTACGTAAATCTGATTTATTTCCGGTCGTTTAAAGGTGACGCGCACGTGCGGATATGGCAGCCATCATTGGCAGTCATTAAGAATAATTTGGCCACTTTCGACATACGGTTAATATTATTACAAGATACCGATCCGATGAATCTTCCCTGGGTCAGTTAGGAGAAGAAAAAATCTGGTCATTTCTTCCATGTGCGAAAACGATTAACTCTTAGAGCCCTGAAATTTCAAATGGATTATTCCAAAATTCAAACAAATCATGTTTATGATGAATATTTGGGGATTTTTTTAAAGAAAAGTGTAAAATCACAAACACTGGGTTTTTCTAGGAGCCAATTCATCTGGGTCTACACTTTTTGCCAAGGGTATTCGTGACTCATTTCTCGCACTGTAATGGTTAAAATGTTGTAAAATAACAGCCGCTTAAATTCCGGTCTGTTAAAGTTTTATACTTACCCGAGTTTCGGTCAAACGTTTGATAAACTAAACTGAGTGTCAAAAGACAGTTTGGATCCTGACGAGACGCCGATTTATTCAGGATCCAATCTGTTTGAAAACATGAGAATGATAGCACTTTGCAGGATAAATTTTAGGGATGGTCAAATACTTTGTCTGCTGATATTGTCGTCTGCTTTAATTTTCATGTTTTATATTTGTTCTAAAATACCACCAGAACGTCAAACAGTTCTGATTTTGTTCCGGCACTGTGTGATTTGGCGTCTGATCTGGATCCAAACTATTTACATAAGTTATTACAATTTTACACACAGGGATGCCAAACACCAATAGTCATGTACATATGAGTAGTTAGCACATACGAGAAATTTTAAGTGGTTTAAGGTGTGAAAAAGATTTGTAACTCAAGTATTCTGTAATGAAATTCAAGTTGAAAATGTAATAATTATATTTGGATCACCACATATGTATACCCTAATTAATGTAAGTACTCAGACACCCAATCTCCTCTCTCTAGTCAGACTTACGTTTATCAAATAGTGTAGACCTTGATTAAACATTGATCAAACAGCTCTATTAGGAGCCGTTTGATCTGGGTCTACACTATTTGCCTGAGTGTGTCTTTCCGAATTATTAGGATAAAAAAAACTCTGGTTGAAACTTAATTCCACAAAACATCAATACTCAATCGCTTATAGATATGCCACTCTCGAAATAACAGACAGAGCAGATCCTGATCAGACGGTCTGATCTGGGTCTACCCTGTTTACAAATGCGTAAAAATGGGTTTATATGAAGGAAAGAGTTAACTCCTTTGTAAACAGAGCAGACCCTGATAAGACGGACCCTGTTTTACTCGTCTGATCAGGGTCTGCTCAGGTTTGCTTATATCATTATATAGATCTGAACCTACATTTTGTGCTAAGACCAACTATCCTGTGTTCATATGCAATTCAGTAATAGATATTCATGATGTCATTATTTCTTAAAAAATATTTTAGTGGATTGTGCTCAGAGGTTTCAGTGCATTCAATAAATACAATAAAACTTCACTAAAGCGGCCATCAAAAACATGCCTCACTTTGGGTCGTAAACGCAGGTGGTATTTTAACCTATTCCCTCCTACATGCGCCTTTGACGCCTCTGTACAATTCATTTTTTCTGAAACCATTGTGATAGATAGAGCATTTGCTCCATAGGAGCAAATGCTCTATTTATCATAATGGTTTCAAAAATACATAATTCCAAAAGCCCCCTTTGCTCCAGTAAATGCTCCGTTTCGGTAGAACTGTTCAAAGAGGTTGGGTCTGAAAAATGAGTTTATGGCGGACGAAATTTATACAAAAAGCTCCTGCGGGAGCTTTTTGTAATGTTTTTACAATTTACACTGCCTTAAGCGTTTAAAGATACCTATGTTTATTTCAGAAATGATCGCCTTCGATGGGGGTTTACTGTACAATAAAAAAGAAATAATGTTCTGTTACTGAAATGCACATTGTTTTCAGTTGGACGTTAATTAATGAATTTATAGTTTGCTTTTACTTTAATTATCAATAATTCACATCGCTATTACAATCAATGTCATGGGCGGTTAAAGATCTCTGCTAATTTGCACGTGCGTTGCTAGCAGGAACGACTCGCCCAAAAACCGCAAAGTCTCTATAAATCTCGCGTGAAGTGCAGGCTCGAGTGGCCTCCGTGAAAATCTTGCTCAAACATGTTTGTTTCCCATAGTGTTATTGGTGACTTCATCATGGCCATACATTAATATCGAAGTCAGAATTAATGAATTTACATCTGTCGGGGTGAAATTAACAAATATTCCGTACTTGTGGCACAGGAAGCGCTTAGAACCCTTTCGAGTACCAAAAGTGTATTCTGCTACAAATTATTACCTATTTCTAACACCCCCATCCCACCCACCCCACCACACCCCGAATAAAAGCACAGTTTATCGCCTTTGCAAATAGAAAATACCCCGATCAGACGTCTCCTGTAGGAGCCATTTGACCAGTATCTGCTTTGTTTGCTAATAAAATAGTATAGAACTGATTCTGTAGTTTCTGCCATGGCCAAAATAGCCATGTGTTCATGTGCCATTAAAGTAAGCATCCAATAAATATGTATGGTGCCAATGTTTCTTAACCCTTTCCCTGTTGCATATTCATGTAAGAAAAAATTACGTCATGGATAGTAATTAGATTCTTTTTTATAATGGCATGTGAACACAGGACATTTTGGCTCAGGCAGAAGCTGCAGAATCAGATCTATATTACACCATAATAAAACAGAGCAGACCCTGATCAGACGGCTCCTATAGGAGCCGTCTGATCTGGGTTTACTCTGTTTGCAGATGTGTAAAAATGCGCTTACATAAAGGAAAGGGTTAAATGAATAGTCACCTGGTAAAGGGTTAATATATATGCAATGAGTCTGAAAAATGAACGTGTACAATGTACATGTACAAGTATTCGCGTGCCAAATATACTAAATTTAAGTTATAATATTGTTCGGAGATGGAACATAATTTGTGTTTATTAGCGGTTTTTGAGGATGCAAATTGGACGCGAAATGACTTAGGTTCAGAGTTTGGAGAGTGTAAATCATGAACGAATATTGAAACCAATAAGTAGCTTCAAGTATGACATTTTGACGGATTCTATTAGTGATCAAGAAAACGAGGAAGCGCTCTAATTAACACTTATCCTGCTGAAGAAATCTATATCTGCTTAAATGTTTGGTCTATTATAATTGTGTCTAACTTTCAATTCGTTACAACATTTTGGGAAACAATTAATTGAGCGCCAAACAGTTTGGATCCTGATGAGACGCCGAGCTACTCGGCGTCTCATCAGGATCCAAGCTGTTTGCAAATGTCCGATAGATAGCGATAAGCAAGCGGTGGGTTAAATAACTTAAAGAAATCTGATTTCGATTTGTATAAGAACCTTGCGTGATAAGGGACATAAGGCTTAAGACATATATCTATTTTTTGACGTATTTATGGTGCAATATATATATTTGACACTCTCTGATAGATTTATCTAAGTAGACAAGCATGTGAATCGGTGCTAATATTAAGAATTTAAGAGCTGTTAAATACGTGTAGATAAACATTCCAAAATCAATATTAATATTCGTCATTTTACGTTTGACCCAGAACCTTGTGAATATTCATGTAAATTATAATGACTGTATGAATATTAATTGGCGTGTTTTTATGTAGATTTATACTATTATAGTATACCATACGCAAATTGAACAGACCCTGCTCAGACGGCTGCTAAATGATGTAGATGTAGACAAGAGTCCTTATTGACTAACATTGTAAGGATAGCTCCGAGACGCAGACGCAAAACTTGCAAAATTAAATATTGTTGCATTTTTACCTTTTTGAAATATATTGTTTGGATATTGCAAATGAATGCAGTTTTTCTCCATTACGCATGCAGAGCAAATTTTAAATAAATATTTTAACCTTTTACTCCATGAATAATCAGACAAAAACAATGACGTCATTAATATTAATTTACTGAATTTCTTTAATAGCATGTTGAATAAAATATTATTTATTATGACAGAAACCAATCCTATATTATATCAAAAGCAAACAGAATAGATCCTGATCAGACGGCTCCTATAGGAGCCAATTGACCAGGGTCTATTCTGTTTGCAAAGGCGTAGAAAAACGTATCTATGTGTTAAAATTCTCCTTCGACACTGCTGAGGTTTCATATGAGTCAAAATATCAAACAGGACCTTTTTTATATCAAATATATAATAATATGATTATGCTTCATTTACATGTACTCTGAAACAGCATAATCAATTAAGATACGATGTGGCCCTTAACCCCAAACAAACACAGTTTTTGCGGATTTGCAAACCGAGCAGACCAAATTCAGATTATGCTTTTATGATTCTATAATTTCTGTCAAGGCCAAATATTCTCAGGTCAATAATGCCATTATAAAAACTATCCTAATTAATATTCATAAGGTCATTATTTCTTAAACGAGTCTTCATTAGGTTAACGGCTAAACGGTTTGGATATCTTGGCAAATTGTATGTGAAAACATTTTTAATTGAATGGTACAAATAATGTGTAAAAAATATCATTTTATTGAAACGCATAAATATCTCATTAACCAACCAATCCTTCATAATTAGACTAATCTCGAATGACAAAGTAGTTTCAACGCCGTCTTGATTTCTTCAAGTTCATGAGGCATTCGGGCTATGATTTACCCATCAATATCGGCTCCATGCTGTCAGGTGCTTGGTTTTTTCATCAGTGTCGTGGAAACGCTGGTAGAATTGTTCACGTGGGGTCAGTTTTGAATTGAAAAACATCGGTCACAGCGAGAGGGCGCTGTATCACACGTGTTTTCTGCAAAGTGTAACAAAATATATTTCGGAAATGACCAAAGAAGCATGAAGATTTATGATTTACACGTCACTCTGTTCTGAACTTAAAAGAAAGAGGAAAATTCACAGCACCGTGGAACCAGCATGAACTTACAGGCTACAAACTCTTACAGAGTTCACACAAATATGACTTAAAAGTTGTGCATCATTGTATTGTAAAAATAATGTTAAGTATATCGACAGTATAAATATGTTTTTGCTTGATTTCCAGCAAAACCACATCTTTTAATCACTGTTAAAGTATATACACACGACAAAGTCATACTGTACATGTAAACTTTCAAGAGTAAACAAATAATTTATTGACACTGTCTTACTATTCATTAACTAATTATCTCCTAGACTATTTTTAGACCCAACCTCTTTGAATAAATCTACCGAAAAAGAGCAAAAGGAGACTTTTAGAATTGTGTAGTTTTGAAACCATTGTGATAAATAGAGCAGTTGCTCCTATGGAGCAAGTGCTCTATTTACCACAATGGTTTCAATAATGTCTTTTACATAGGCGCAATAAGGCGTCAGTAGGATAAAATGGGTTAACCGATTTCCTCTTATAAATGTGTGTTCGTGCCTTCGCTAAAAAGTAAGACGACTTAACATGATCAGTGTATGTTCTGTTTGCTTATGAAATTATAACAGATCTGGCTGTACAGCTTCTTGCAATACCAAAATCTCTTGTGCACAGATGCCATCATAAAACTTCAGCTCATTAATATCCGTGATGTCATTATTTCTTACATATTTAACAGGAAAATGGTTACAGAAAACCGCTCTAAACAGCCACTTAGTTATATCAAATATTTTGTGTTAAAGGCAAGTGACTGCTTAGAGCAAGGTGAAAGTAAAACAGAACGCTCATATAGGAGTGTCCTGCTTTCTCCCATCTTGCTTAAAGCAACCACCTGCCAAAAATACCAACTAATTAACACATTTTAGTGGCCGTTATAGAGAGGTTTTACTGTATCTCTTCTTATGCAAAGGGTCTCATGACCGTCATTTGCAAAGCGCTTGACGCCAGATGAGACGTCGGGAAAATTGTAATAGATCATAATTATCTGTGTTACTTTATCATGTTCCTATGAACACATGCATATTTTCCCGTTGAAACAAATGTTTTTAACTTCCATACATACTAAACCAACCCTAAAAAACAGACTGTTTGTATGTAAGGTTATCCACTGGCTTGAAGGATTACACAACGACCGCATTGCAATATAATTCAAACAGTAACAATGCACATATACATTATTATAAGTACATTAAACTATATGATTAAACTACAGTAAAACCCCTCTAAACCGGACATTCAATTTAATATAAATATCGGTCTTGGAGACAGGTGGTAGCTTAATGCAGGTTGAAAGTTGTGCAGAAGGATCCGCTAAGAGTTTTCTGCACGACTTTCACCCTGCATTAAGCATTAAGCAGCCACCTGCCTAACCATGTCTATTTTTCTCTACTAGAATTCCGTTTTAGTGGGATTCTACTGTATATATGTAAGACTCAAATACTTAGTAAAATGATGCATAGTGAAAACCATGGCATGCTTTCTATACCAAGGATAACACAATAAAGAGTATGCTCTTATTTCCAGTGTGGTCCTTAAAATCTACGTCTATCACGTGTGGACCAAAAGTATTGTCTGCATCATCATAATCATTTATAAGTTGTTGTTTTTTTTGTTTGTTTGATCTGAACTACTGTCGCTTCAGTAGTACTTTAATCGTTGTTTGAACTTGCACCAGTTCCGTGAGAAATACCTTGTATTTTATAAATATAGTTCGTCAATCAGTTTCGCAAACTGGAAGTCCAATTTTTCATATTCCTTTGCCTGGCGCTCCAATTGCACAAGCCGCAGACGTCAATTTATGACCATGGTGAGAAAAGTGATACTCCACTAATAAGTTTACGGACTAATGTCTGCTACGCACATTAAACGCTTAGCAAACTTTGTTCACTCTCAGAAATCGATGAGAACAGTTTTAATACAGACCAGCCACGATATTAATTTGTGTAAATTGATAATATGACTCTGAGGACTTGATATTTGAGATGCAACAATCTGCCTGGTCATTTGTAGAATAGTAGCAGAACTGATAGAAAGCGGAGGACCAAGGGACTTGTTGACTAAAGGTGAAACATTTAGTTCCCAGAAGAATTTCAAAAATTACGTCTATCACGTGCAGAAATCGTCATGGTAAATTTCCTTAGAAAAACTGTATACTCAAAGCCTAGCTCCTATTAAACACCTAACGTTTACATGTAAATTTTCACTGTAACAAGCTATGACTAAATAAATACAGCGAAAATTAGCAGTAATAGCAACCAGGCGACCCGTGTAATATGGTTGTGACATCATGTAGCATAATAATCATTCATCCTTAAAACAACTGGAATTATCCTCTGCTTGAATCATTGTCGTCTGCTGAGTTTCAAACCGACATAAATAGTCTCCATTTGACCATGAGAATATCGAAATATATTAACATATCGAACAGTTCAGGAAAATATTGAATTACCTGTCACCTCTTGTGGATTCTACCAAAATACGATTAAGTACTTGTAAGAATTCGCTTTCAGCCAATTAAATGCTAACCTTTGACTTGTTGAATAATTAAAACTGCCTCTTCCATTCCATGTTTTGAATATTAATTAAACAAAACATTTCACCATTGAAGAACTTTTTATGACAAACATTGTACACCCTGATCAAAGGGCTCCACGAGGAGTCCTTTGATTAGGGTCTAAATTGTTTGCAAAGACCTTATTTAATCGGTCCTCGCACTTTAATGGTTAAAACAACCTCTAGAATGACGCTTCTGAAGACAAACTAATTATGGAATCATATGCTGACTCTGTCGTTTGTTGATGCAAGCAGTTATTTATATTTTCTCACGAGAAAAATTTCAATCGGTCCAAGAATTACTTAAATTCCATCTTTGACGTTGCTCATGTATGTCTTTGATTGATAAGAGTAAACTTGGTGTGACCTACGCAAACACTGTCGAGAAACTCGCTGTCTCGTGTGTATCCAATATGATGCAGTTTTGAACGCAGTTTGGATAACGAATATGTTGCATAATTTAAATGCACTTTCTTGTTTGCGACACTTTCTTAGAGTGCAAAATATGTAAAGCGGCCTTAATTCTTTCCTTCATATTATAAACGCATTTTCATGCATTTGCAAACAGAGAAGACACATATCAGACGGCTCCTATAGGATCCGTCTGATCAGGGTCTGCTCTGTTTGCTTTTGCAAAATTATAATAGATCTGACTCTTCAGTTTCTACCAGTACCAAAACATCCTGTATACATGTGACATCATTTACAAACGTACATCCAATAACTATTCATGACGTCATTATTACTGACATGAATATTGAACAGGGAAAGGGTTAAGTAGATTGCTGGACAAAAACTTGATTTTACTTTAGAGAAAAATATTCACCAATCGTGTCATTGTCATGAAAATGTGTTCCTGGCTGTGATCTACATGGTTTACATTGTTTTTAGAGAAAACTTTTGGAATGCATGGAATATGGATGAAGCTGTTAAAAGAAATGAAGTTCTAAAATATCATGAAAGTGCTTAAATACAGTTAAACTCCTCTAAAGCGACCATATAAGCATTGATGTCTTTAACCCATTACCTCATAGGCTATTTCTAGATTCAACCTCTTTGAATAAATCTACCAAAAAGGAGCATTAACTAGAGAAAATGCAAATTGCAGAATTTTGTAGTTTGAAACAATTGTGATAAATAGAGAATTTGCTCCTATAGGAGCAAATGCTCTAATTATCACAATGGTTTCAACAGATGACTTTTGCAGAGGCGTCAAAAGGCGTCAATATGAGGGAATGGGTTAATAGCAAGTGGTTGTTTAATGCGGAACAAACGTAGTTCCTGCAGGATCTTTCTGAATTACCTTTGTCTGTATTAAGCAACCACCTTTTTGAAGACCAATACTTATACATGTTTTAGTGATCGTTTTGGATGGGTCTTACTGTATATAAAGCACGTATGTTTTACATATTTTCACAAGACTGTTATTGACAGAACAAACTTTTTAAAACTACTGTTGCTAGTCGATGAGTATCGCGAAAAATGCTCGGTTTCCCTAAAAATTAAAACGTGCATAGATTTAGTTTGTTATTGTGAAGCATTTGGTTTGTTATAGATATGCATATATCACAGTGGCTTTTACAAACTAGTCTTTCATGAAAGATACGAATTTATCACATTACATGTATGTATATAAGAGTTTTGATAAAAACAATTTGAACCCTGAATAGTATAATGTTTTGCAGATAGACGGCACACGTCTAACTTAACCCATTCCCTCATAGGATATTTTTAGATCCAACCACTTTGAATAAATCTACCGAATAGAGCATTAACTAGAAAAAAGGAAAATGTCAGAATTTTGTAGTTTGAAACCATTGTGATAAATAGAGAATTTGCTCCTATAGGAGCAAATGCTCAATTTATCACAATGGTTTCAACAGATGACTTTTGCAGAGGCGTCAAAAGGCGTCCGTATGAGGAAATGGGTTAATATTAAACAATTTTAGTATTTTGGTACGAACCTTTATCTGTAGCTCTGTTTATAATATTCAACTGATTTTGACATCTATTACTTCTTGCTTAATACAGCTTCAATCTAAAAAGTGTTCTTATATCAGGTTAGGTAATAATGTACATTTATACATATTAAATACATCAAAGCTGTACAAAACTTGAATACTTCTATAGGTTTTGAAGTCTTTCAGTTCTCTACAGATTTACGAGTATTGTCTCATAGCATACACATTTTGCCAAGAGGTTTTGCTGGCGCGCGGTAGGTCGGTGGTTCTAACCGGGTGTTCTGTTCATGAAACAATGCAATCTGTTCCATACACAGAAACAAAAACTCTGCTCCTAAAACGATGTAAACCCCGAAACAAACAAACTAAACAGTCTTCAAGTTCTGTGCAGATTTACTGTATCAGTCAGCCAATAAAACACCCAACAGTATTTTCATATTTATTTGTTTTGTAGCATATTGTTGGCAATCTGTGTCGCACCTCTCGTTCTAAATGTATATTCATTTGGCAAAATGTTACCTCTGTGGTGTTTTAATAAAAACTGACAATTATGAAAAGGTTTTATTAAAACGTCCAAGCATTTGCGTCTTAAGGTCTTCACGCCAGAGGAAGTGTGTCGGAAAACCCAGAGCAATGGTTAAAGGTATGTAAGACCACATTCGTAACGGACCACATTTGTAACAGATATTTTACGAATGTGTGAAATAAGTTACAAATATGAGTGTCCGACATGGGGGTTGACATTAGAATCACATATGTAACAGGTTGAGTTCCTGAATGACAATATTCATTTTAAAGATATAATGTACATGCTTGTAATATGTTTTAGGATACCTGCCTAAAATATATTGAAGAGTTTCTATTTTTCTTAGAACTTGGCATATACTTGTACATGTACCTAGGCAATGATGTTAAAGTGTGGCTATGTTTAAATAAATATATTACTTCTTAGTTCCTTTTTTTGCTTTATTTATAATTAATACACTGTGTCAAATATTTTAGCAACTATAAATCTACTGATATACATTTAGGAAAAAACCTTAGTCATTTCTTTTGTTAGTATTTAGTTTGTTGTTAAAATTTGAACAATGTTTCATTTTGCGATTAGAGATGATGCACTTTGAGCTTCCTTGTCTGTATGAAATTTGATGTGTTACAAATGTGATTGTATGTAACATAAAAAATCGGCATCGATCACGTTCGTCACAAAATGTGTTACATATGTGCTCGATTTCCGGATCACATTTGTAACACATGTTACGTGTTACGAATGTGATTTGTTACGAACGTGGTCTATCAAAGGTACGTATTCAGTATTTACATTGTCAACCAAACTCTTTGATGTAATTACTCTTTAGAATAGCTTCCAAGAGATGTAAGTAAAACCCCTCTAATGCGACCAGCAAAAAGGGGCATAATTCACAGTGGCAAAGGCAGGTGGTAGCTTAATGCAGGACGAAAGTTATGCAGAAAGCTCCTATAGGAGCTTTCTGCATAACTTCCGTCCTGCATTAAGCAACCACCTGCTTATTAAGACAGCCATGCTTATACATTAAGTGGTCGCATTAGAGGGGTTTTACTGTATCTAACGAGTAGTCAAACAAAGTCTTTGTTCGATAAATAAAGGAGTTATTCTTTGAAAATATTTTACTTTGTTTCCTCTGAAATGTTCTGGTAAATTATAACACCTGTCTGTTCATCCTGTTATGTAGTACAGCAGAAACTGTCTTAAGCGGCAGTCATTCATTTATTGAACACATGAGTCTTAAAAAGCAAGTGGTTCTTATAGACCCATAATTATATCTATCTTTGATGGCCGCTTAAGACATGTTCTATTGTATTTTAAATGCATGACTGAACACACTAATGATACTTTTCAATCTAGTGCTAATATGTATATAAGCTTACATATAGAAGTGATGTGCGTTAATGTCCTTTGTATATCTCTCCTCTCGTGTGTTTGTTTTTGTATGAAATACGATTGATTACAGTAAAACGCCGATAATTCGAACTCTAAAACAAGTATCATTATCGGTGTTTAAAACAGGTGTCTGCTTAATGCATCTAAACAGTTACGTATGTAGTCATGTTTGTTTATACTATTTTTACGACAACACATTAATGTCTAAAAGTTATACCGGTAATCTAGTTTTGCAATTTTAGTTCAGAAAGTTATGACTCAATTTCAGGAAAGCATGGAACCCTAACAAGAGCGTCGGGTGATAATTGATGTACTCCGAATTCCAGCAGATTAATTTCTCGACTTCGTGACAGACATTCTAATCAAAAAGAAACCAATATAGTCCTTATCAAGTGTACCCTCTGTACAAATCCTGAGCCCTGTATGTTTTATCAATTTTTTATTCTCAACCAACACAGTAGTCGGTCTTTTATCTGAGATAAACATTAAAAGAGCTGGGTGTAGAGTTAAATGTTTTCGACATTATCATTTTTCCTAATGTTAGAAAATGGCTCGGCTTACAAGATCTCGAATCTACTCAATAACAAGATTCGTGAATTGATCTATACATCTCCAAGGGGGCGTTGACAACCCCTGGGCGCCCTATGATGTTTGCTCTCTATAAACAGTAAATCATTTTTAATCATGCGAAATGGTAAAACATGAAAGAGCTATACTTGATATTGAAGCTCAAATGTATGTTGGATCTGTGATGATTTATAGGTGAACCATGACCTCGTTTATATGTTACAGATTTTGTTAATGCACGTGTTTTATGTGTTACAGATTCGTTTGTTAAAACTGCACGTGTTTTATCAGTTGTAAGACATTATCTTCTGTTACCGTCTAACGCACAGATCGTGTCCAGATTCGAAACTACCCCACGTGTTCCATTAATCGACTACTTCCAGAGCGCTAGATAAAGGTGTGCATTCAAATACTAAAATCGTCAAATCTCAACCAAATTTAAATTGTAGCTACTCTTTAGAATCGTCTCTTCGAGACGATTCTAAAAAATGGTCTCAACATAACGTTTGGTGGAGAAATAAAGAAAATATTGAAATTGTTTAATTTACGCATCTTATATTATCTGGGCGTATGAAAGTCTTCTATTTCTAGAGGTTCTCGACTTTCTCTTCAGTGCAGCCATATAGAGTAAAACCCCTTTAATGCGACCAGCAAAAAGGGGCATATTTCAAAGTGGCAGAGGCAGGTGGTAGCTAAATGCAGTTCGATAGTTATGCAGAAAGCTCCTGTGTGAGCTTTCTGCATAAGTTTCATCCTGCATTAAGCAACCACCTGCTTATAAAGATATATTTATTTCGAGAAAAGATTTCATAATAATTAACTGCAAATAAAACAAATCTGAAAGAATTTGAATGAATTTATACATTTTCTAGACAGTTTGTTGGTGAAATGTGTATTGCACTCGTTCACGAAAGAACAATTTCCTTTCCACTTGTCTCAATAACAAAGCAACATAAACATATGAAAAATAGCTTTCTTAACAACATGTACGTTTGTACTGTGAAGTTACATTAAAAGTGGATATTTATCAGCCCTTTGAATATGGGACACGCATGTACTGTTATATGCAAACACTTTAGACCCAGATCTAGAGGATCCCTCTCATCAGGGTCTACACTGTTTGTCGATCAAACTCCTCTAACAAGTGTAAGCCTTTCATACTAGCTCGATTCTGTATTTAACCCTTTCCTTCGTATAACCCATTTTCCTTATGTAAGCGCATTTTGACGCATCTGCAAATAGAGTAGACCCAGATCAGACGGTTCCTATAGGAGCCGTCTGATCAGGGTCTGCTCTGTTTGCTTATGGTGTAAAAAAAATCTGATTATACAGCTTCTGCCTGAGCCAAAATATCCGGTGTTCATATAGCATTATAAAAATAATCTTATTGATATTCATGACGTCATTATTTCCTACATTAATATTCATCAGGGAAAGGGATAAACGTATAGGAGCCGACTGATCAGGGTCTGCTCTGTTTGCTAATGGAATTAAAAATATCTATAATATTCTTTACTTTCTGAAATAGTTATAATTTTCCACCTTTCATATTTTGTTATAACTATCTTGTCCATGAATATTCAGTAGGTATTGAATTTTGATTCATAAAACATGGAAAGAGTTAACCTTTTCCCTCATATAAACATGTTTTCACGCATTTGCAAACAGAGTAGACCCAGATCAGACGGCTCCTAGAGGAGCCGTCTGATCAGGGTCTACTCTGTTTGCTAATATAATTTGAGAGATATCTTTCTTTGCTTTCTAAAATGTTTAACAACGTTCCATAATCCGTTTTTCTTTGCTACTATTTTGTTAATGAATAGTCAGTAGGTATTGAAATGTGACCTAAATACAGAACAGGGAAAGGGTTAAACACTTATAGGCTATGTCATCTTGATGATTCAGCGTTGAAAGAGTTTAGACATACCCTTTCAAGTAAATATTGTAAAAGTGGGAGATCCTTCGAAAGCAAACGTATCAATGCGAAAAGAGAAAATGCAGACTCGTTTTTGTTAAGTCTGTTCGTGAATATTAATTAAAAGTGCAACACTACTCACGCCCCCTAGCAGTATTCAATTTTCAAAACTGATAACATCAAAACTAATGATCTCGAAGGACCAGAAAATATACCAGCACTGAGAATGATGTACGGGGCGACGTTTTACAGCAGCCACACAAGCACTTAACACCTTCTGTTGTGAAGTACATATATTCTAAAAGTCAACTTCCAACAAAATGGTTCATTTTTCCTATATCTATGCCATTCTCTATATTTCTTTCCTCGTTTTCTAAATTGCTAAATTATACAAATTTGTTTTTACAAATTTGAACTCAATTATGGTTTCAAAGCATCACCGGAATGATTTTGAAACATACACATTAACATGTTAGAGGCCCCACAATTTTAATTTATTTAATTTTAAAAAAATGAAATTATTTTTCACAAAATTGAAGGTATTGTTTTGTTATTTTAAGAGTGCAATTTTAATTACAAACATGTACATATTTAGTAACATTTGATATTCTACTTTACCTGAGAAGAAAGTAATAATGTGTGTATAGATATGAACTAGCTGATTCTTATGTCATTTGAGCACGTGGAATTTTGGCAATGGTAGAAACTTTATACAGTAAAACCTCTCTATAACGACCACTAGATTACACCAAGTATTTGTGTATAAAGCAGGTGGCTGCTTAAAGCAAGGCTCATATAGGAACGTTCTGGTTTACTTTCACTTTACTTTAAGCAGCCACCTGCCCTAATTAACACAATTTAGTGGTCGTTATAGAGAGGTTTTACTGTAATCCTATCTATATTGTACGATAAACAAACAGAGCAGTCCCTAATCAGGAGGCTCCTACAGGAACTAGCTGATCTGGGTCTACTTTGTTTGCATTCTTGTGCGTTTAACCCATTACCTCATAGGCTAATTTTTAAATCCAGCCACTTTGAATAAATCTACCGAAAAGGAGCATTACTTAGAGAAAAGGAACATTTTAGAATTTTGTAGTTTGAAACAATTGTGATAAATAGAGCATTTGCTCCTATGGAGCAAATGCTCTATTTATCACAATGGTTTCAACAGATGACTTTTGCAGAGGTGTCAAAAGGCGTCAATATGAGGGAAAGGGTTAAATGCATTTCTGTCAAATAATGGGTTAAATAAAACGCATATTAAAGTGCAAACAACAGTGAAACATCACCAGGTTACGAAGTTCTCCAAATAAATGCAGTACTGTACTGTGTATGAAAGGATTGGTTTACCTGTTGAAATTATGGCCGTATGAATACAATTTGCCAAATTTTAACAGCATTGGTAACAAGGCAAATTTTGACCCAGGCAGAAATTGCAGAATCAGATCTTTTATTCCATTAGCAAACAGAGCAGACCCTGATCAGTTGGTTACTACAGGAGAGATCTGATCGTGGTCTGCTCTATTAGCAACGAGGTGAAAAAACGGAGATTGTTAAACATATCTTAATACATATATCTTTATGCATAAAAGAAGTAAGCTCAATACCGAACCGATTGCACGCATACAATAATGATAAATAATGTTATCTTAACTCATACATGTAACTAATAATGACATGTTGAATATTTATATGATGAAATTTTATAGTGTAAACTTATCAAGGGATTTTTTTTTATTTCATAAAAACTGTAGAATGAGATCAGATATATTTCATGTCAGAAGTAAATATAGCAGACCATAATCAGACGGCTCCTATCTGGGTATCTGATCTGGGTATCTACATGTATTCTGTTTGCAAATATGCGAAAACACGTTTATATGAAGGAAAGCGTTAACACATTCCCTCCTACTGGCGCATTTTTGTGCCTCTGTAAAAGTCACAATTTGAAACCATTGTGATAAATAAAGCATTTGCTCCTATAGGAGCAAATGCTCTATTTATCACAATGGTTTCAAACTACAAAATTCTAAATATTTACTTCTCTCTAGTAAATGCTCCTTTTTGGTAGATTCATTCAAATAGGTTGGGTCTGAAAATAGCCTATGGAGGAAAAGATTATATGAAGGAAAGCGTTAAATGACATTAACCGAACGTCTTTTTGATTGATGCCGTGCAATTCTTTTTCAAAATTTATCGTTGTATTTGTGTGATATATTAGTGTAAATTAATATCCTTTAGTTAATATAATTCATTAACATAAACAATGCATTATAATGTTTTATGCATAATGCAAATGATATGGCACTTTTTCAAATGTTGCACTTTTTTATCATTCATCTCTAACTGAAGCCTCTAATTCAACCCTTTACACGATAATCTGGCTATTTTACATATTTGCATACAGGATAGACATAAACCAGACCTTTCCTATACAAGAAGCAGTTCTGTTTTTTATAAATGTTACAGATCCAATTCTTTACTGTTTAACATGTCGATACATATCTGTATTTCAACGTTTAACCCTTTCCTCCATAAATACGCCTTTCCACGCCTCTGTCTTAAAGGTCACTTTTTAAAACCATAGTGATAAATAGAGCATTTGCTCCATAGGAGCAAATGCTCTATTTATCACTATGGTTTCAAAACTATACAATTGTAAAAAAAAAATCATTTTCTGTAGTAAATGCTCCTATTTCGATAGAATTGTTCAAAGCAGTTGGATCTAAAATAGCCTATGGTGGAATGGGTTTTAATACTAAATTTATGTACCATAAAAAACATGTTCTTTTCTTTGTTGTCGCAAATAAAATATGGCAAGTTGCTTGCCACGGAAATCATTATTGCATTTTCAATTTAATGCAGTTTTGTCTCAACTGCTTCAATAGGATGGCACTAAGGATCACTTCTCCGCAATCCGTCTGTCTGTCTGTTGTTCCGATTTTTAATATCCATGTACAGAAAACAATGTAGGGAAAGAGTTGACCACATGAGAATGTTTCCGGATGAGCCCTCGCCTTCAATCAAGGTCTGCTCTGTTTGCTATACCAATTAATGTCGACTTTTGACGCCTCTGTAAAAGTCAATTTATGAAACCATTGTGATAAATAGAGCATTTGCTCCTATAGGAGGTTTCAAATTGTTTTAAACAACAACATTCTAAAGTTTTACTTTTCTCTCGTAAATGCTCCTTTTCGGTAGATTTGTTCAAAGAGGTTGTATCTAAAAATAGCCTATGATGTAATGGGTTAAGACAATATACTTTGTTTGCGGTACTCTCTCATCATGAAAAATGGATGGGTTCCAATTGAAAAGTTTAAAGTACATGTATATCAAATAGGGGTAAATTGGTTGAAGACCGACAGTAAAATTTCATAGGCAACCGTGCGTGCTGTAGCTTAAATAAACTTAAACAATGAATGTGTAAAATAAGCTTAATACAGTAAAACCTCTCCATAACGGCCACTAAATTACATCAAGTATTTTGTGTTAAAGGCAGATGGTTGCTTAAAGCAAAGTGAAAGTAAAACAGAACGCTCCTATAGGAGCGTTCTGTTTTACTTTCACCTTGCTTTAAGCAGCCACCTGCCCTAAATACCAATTAATTAACATAATTTAGTGACCGTTATAGAGAGGTTTTACTTTATAGAACCCATCATTTATCATTTTAATACAGTCACATGTGTACTGGAATTTGCAAACACTACTGACCCAGATTAGCCCTCTTATCAGGGTCTGCACTGTCCTCTTTCAATACTGTAAGGACTGTCGATATGCAATGACGGACCATTCCAAATTGGACAAAAATCAGCATTAAACCTTACAATGCTGACTTTTCAAATGGACTATTCCAAATTTCAAACAGGTCAAGCTTATGGTGAATGTTCAGGAGTTTTTCTAAAGAAACGTGTAACATGACAAACAGTGCAGACCTAATGAGAGGGCTCCTGTAGGAGCCCTCTCATATTGGTCTACACTGTTTGCAAAGGACATTAGTTACTCATGTCTCGCACAGTAAGGGTTAAGGGGTTAAGTTGTAAACAAACTTTAGTTTTCAAGATCTCGTGTCCATTGCAAGGACTCACTTACCATAACAAAATTGAGTGCATGTATCTGGTGTAATTATAAAATTGAGTTGACAATACGTAACATATAACGTACCGTTAGGCCCGTCCCTTTTGCAAACCGAGTAGACCCAGGTCAGACGGTTCCTATAGGAGCCGTCTGATAAGGGTCTGCTCTGTTTGCTTATGATTTAATACTGATCTGATATTTGTCAGAGCAAAACACATTATGTCCATATTCCCTTAATATCAAAATGATGTCATAATTTCCTAAATGAATATTCAGCAGGGAAATGATTAAGGCGCTGCTACGATCCTGGATAGTAGAAAACAATTGACCCATTCCCTCATATTGGCGCCTTTTGACGCCTCTGTAAAAGTCACTTTGTGAAACCATTGTGGTAAATAAAGCATTTTCTCCACGGGAACAAATGCTCTATTTATCACAATGCTTTTAAAAATACTGAATTCTGAAAATTTCATTTTCTCTAGTAAATGATCCTTTTGGGAAGATTTAATCAAAGAGGTTGATCTAAAAAAAAATAGCCTATGCGGGAATGGGTTAACTCTTATCAAACTAGTAGCGACCTGACTCGCATTTGCAAACGGCTTGTATCCAGATGAGACGCTGACAAACTCGGCGTTTCATTAGGAGTCAAACTGTTTGACACATGATCAATACATGTAATTTCAAAAGCTTGAAGTAGTCAAAATTGTCGAAAATCCAGACACTATTTTTTGTCACAGCCGTAAATTGTAAGGGTTAGCCGTTTACTCCAAACGAACGCCTTTACACGCCTTTGCAAACAGAGTAGACCAAGTTCAGATGACTGCTATAGGATTCGCCTGATTAGGGTCTGCTCTATTTGTTCATGGAATTATATAGATCTGATTCCACAGTTTCTACCCATACCAAAATGTCCTGTGTGGCATAAATATACAGCTAAAACATATTTAACAAGGAAAATGTTAAGTGCGGTGCCCGCTAATATAGTACTATTCATATTATATTTCGGTATACGTACTTACAGTGTTGTACATGTACTATCTATGACTTATGTTATTGGTGCATAATGTCTTTGGCACTGTAATGTGACAATTGGATGAGAGAGTGCCATTCATTAACATGTAACACAAATCAAACACCGCACCTGATTTGTAAAGTCTTTGGTCATGTGTGCAGTTAATGTTGTTTACGGGCGAGGAAAGTCGAATGACGTTTAGAAGAACAGTCGGCCAGCGAGGCCATTTGCACTTTCAATTCCCAATGTACCTCAGCAATTTTCACAAATTCCATTACGGTTTTGACATATCCAGGAGATGTTGCCGACGTGTCAAACAGAGACATCCGTAAATTACCGACAATTGTCTTCGTGTGGTATCGATCCGACTCCCGGGAACCTGGACCGGTCTCCGGAGAATAGAACAGACTTCGGTATAATCCGTCACGTCTGGCGTGTCCAACAGAAGTGCCAACACCTCATGAATATTGCGGTCCCCATTAGCGGGTTTTCGAATCTTAACCCTTTGAATGCTGAATGTTCAAAATGGAACGGCCCATCATTGTTTATAACCGTACAGTCCATTCACTGTGAAATACTTACATTTTCTAGATGAGATTGAATGACAAACAGTGCAGAACCTGATCAGCTGGCTACTCTAGGAGCCCTCTGATATGCGTCCAAGCCACTGCAAATGTCAGTACACTCGTTTCTCGCATTCAAAGGATTAAACTAATCCAAAGTGACTCAATACAGAAAGGTGCCAAAGGTTCCTTCATTCGGGGCCACTTGTCTGCCCTTAAACGAATTAAGAATTCATAGTCAACAGAATTCGAAGGCGTTCATATTGGAAGTGACTATTCGTGTATACGTTAACTGGTCAGAATTGCCGACACTTGTACGTTACATATTATGGTTTTGTGTACTTTAGGAGCGCTTGACACGCACGGAACAATACCGAATTCAGATATTTATTATCACTGTTTTAAGCATGGTGTCAGACAAATAGGATATATTGTAGGCAGCGGTGACAAATTGGTTCTGGACGCTTTTTGAGACATATTCATTACACAATAAATAAAAATGCGTCTGACAATGGTTCTACAAAGTGTTTTCTCCACATAAAACACTAGGAAAATGTATTATAACAGAGCGGAAAAAACTATTTGTCGTATTGTTACTCCCAATGCGGATGAAGTAAAACTCTGTCAGTTTTTGTGTCTGAAAGTTTGAAAATGTGTGTTAGGTGTATATACAAAGTTTACAAACCACTGAAACTCAGAAGTATTGCGTCGTTATAAATAAAGTAAGACTTTTCAAACCCTTATTCAGCCGATACGTGGTCTGCTTTAACTCTGGTATGTTGCATTTTCACTTAGACCTTCCATTCCGTAGCCCTTTATCTATGCAATAGTCATGTAAGAAATAATTATACCATATATATTTATTAGTTGCATTTTTATATAATGCAAACTTTTCAAGGGTTTATTTTTGTTTTGACAAAAACTGTCGATTCAGATCTATATCATGTCAAAAGCAATCAGAGTAGGCCCTGATAAGACGGCTCCTATCATTTCTAACATGAATATTAATTAGGCAAAAGATTAATGATAAAAGATAAATCTACCGAAAAGGAGCATTTACTAGAGAAAGGGAAACTTTTAGAATTTTGTAGTTTGTAAACTATTGTGATAAATAGAGCATTTGCTCCTAAGGAGCAAATGCTTTATTTATCACAATAATTTTTAAAAAAAATGGCAAACAGTTCGAATCCAGATCAGTAACTCGGCGTCTCATCCGGCTCCAATCTATTTGTTACTGTGACTATGTCTTTTTAAACAAAAAAATGAAGAAAAATAAAAAGTGAAACTTGTAGCTGGCGACGCATTATGCGAGAAGCATTAACATTTACAATTTAGTATACAGCTGCAGCCATAATGACAGAAAGTGACTACCTACAAATTGATTTAAGGATGAAACATTTATGTGTTAAAATAACAATTTTCTCAATAAAAACGAGTTTTAATGCCTTTGCAAACAGAGAAAAACTCCGATCAGAAGCATTCCCGTAGGAGCCGTCTGATCAGGGTCTGCTCGGTTTGCTTATGAAATAATTTATATCTGATTCTACAGTTTCTGCCATGGCGGCAAAAATGTCCTTCATGGTGTCGTTATTTCTTACATGAATAGTCATGGTTAAGGTATTCCATTAGTACATTTATCAGAATCTCTTGCAAACTGTATACATTTGTACATTCTGATCAGATACGGCGTTGAAAATGTGGAATTCAATGTGGAATTATGATTTACATTGTTTGTTAACTCATTTTATAACATAACACGTGGCTTCAGCGTGACGTAACACTATCATTTATTTTTTGATAATCATGGGCATATAATCACTAGTGAATAACATTCGAACGACCGAATAACATTCGAACGATTCATACGCGCTGTCAAAACAAACAAACTGGCGGGCGGTGGTCGACCTACCTGTCCACGATTGAGTCACGATAGATGGCAAAGGATTGTTGGCACTTGCGCCTTAATTTCGATAAAATGATACAAATTGTAATCGCTGTCAGGAATCATATACAAAATGTATGCCAAAAAAGACCTACCAGCTACTCTGACCCATACAATCAATTCTACATTTAAATTAAAATGCCTCCTCAACTTTGCATTTTCTTCACCGCATGTCCTTTTGTTTATGCAGATTTCTACTCATACAAATATCTCATCAATCAAAAACAATAGTCATCTGAATCCAGCACAGCACAAACACATTTCAAATATGCTATACTCACTAACTCAGCTGATCGCAAAAATCTTCCTCCTGTTCCAACACATTTTATGCAGCAGTTCGTACTGAATCTTTTGTCCATTTCAAACATTTTCACTGAACTTGAATCGAGATTTTTTTTTCTCGGTGGAAATGTCCATGTCCATGTGTATACATACAACACTAATGAAGGGCTTAATATACCAAAACGAAGGCGCATTTCGAATCCCATTGACAGTGAGTGTCGGACGTGTTGGCGACTGTACATGTAGGTCTTCATGTAAATGGCGCGCTTTACATAGACACATGTTGTGTACAATGACGTCAAAATGTGACGTGTTTGTAACTATGTATGTCAAAACTGTAACTCAAAAATTATTTTGACGTGTTTCTGTATGTTTTTGTATCATAAACTATCACAGTTAAATTGAATACCAGAGAGGTCTGAATTAGATCCTGGTTGATATGACAGTAAGTAAAAAATAAAGTTGGAAAATTTGGACCTACTTTGTCCCAGTTACCTAGCGAACCTAATAACACCTTTCATTCATCATTTCTATATGTAAGGAGAATGTATAACAATCCACGTTACTGCTGAAATATTGGCTGCAAATAACATTTGTGTGTGTTATGTTATAAATAGGATCTTGCATTCGTGTTCATGATTATTGGATTTATTAAATTCGTCTTTTTAAAACGATAAAAAACTCGCTAAAGCTCGTTTTTTATCGTTTTAAAAAGACTCATTTAATAAATCCAATAATCAAGAACACTCATGTAAGATCCTCTATCTCTCATAGGCTCTCATATGGAGCAAATGCTCTATTTATCACAATGGTTTCAAAATGTGAATTTTATAGAGGCGCAAAAACGCGTCACTAGGGGGTAATGTGTTTAGAATTATGAAAGAAAATTTGCATAAGTAGTTAATCGGTATCCAGTTTTATTGTAAAACTCAAAAGGTAGTTTTGCTGGAAATGTTTGTTTCTGTACTTCGACATTATAGTGTTTAATATACATGAAAATAGGATGTACAAAAATTATATTATTTTTTTTCAATAAATCAGCTTAAAACTCTCGCGTAGAGAAAAGAGAGAACAAGGAAATCATGAATCTGGAAGTCTATTAAAATAAGAAACCCAAGTTATACTTTGGTTCTATCTAGAAATGGAAGTCGGTACTATTTTGGATCACCCATTAGTGTTCAACCCCTTACCTGATAACGACACATTTAAACCCGGATCTTTCAAATTCAACTAGCAAACAGAGCAGGGCTTGATCACTGATCAGATGGCTTCTATAGGAGCCGTTTGATTTGGGTCTTCACTGTTTACAAATGCGCGGACGCGTATTTATATGAATGAACGGGTTAAATACAAACAGAAGAGGCCCGGATATGGCAGCTTGGGTCAGATCTGCCTGACCAGGGTTTGTTTTGTATGCCTAGGAAATAATGTAGTTCCGATTCTACAATTTTTGACATGTTCAAAATTCACATGTCATTATTAAAATGCACCTAACTGATGTCCATACAGTCTTTACTTCTTACATGAAATTTCATTAGATAATGGGTTAAAGTAAAAATACAAAGAAGACGGAAATAATCTGATCTGGATTTCTATGATATGAAACAATAACCGATCTTAAAAATTCAACGCTGAATTGTGAATGGACTATTCCAAACATTTACCATGAATATTCAGGTGTCTTTGTTAAGAAATGGGTATCTTGACAAACAGTGTAAACCCTGATGAGGGAACCCTCTCATCTGGGTCTACATTGCTTGCAAAATACACTCGTTTCCCGCACTCAAAGGATTAACTAACACCAACTGTTATAAATGTATATCTTCGAAATCGCTTTAGATCAATGCAATATGAGAATTTATATAAGGAATGATTGATTCGCAGTATCAACTGAACCGATTGTCTCTGGATTAGGTTACACCTTATCCGATAAAAAACATTTTGGTAAAAAGTTCAAGTGTTAGAATAAATCACAGTTGTCAAATGCCACCAATGGAGCAGAACAAATGTGAGGAATGGATACATACAAATTCAAAACTCTTCGACGAACCGTTGGCATCTGTGAGCTTGATTAGACCGTGTAGGACAAGCGAAGGTGAACGCTTTAAACGGTGAAGCTTTTGTTGACGCAGATCATACAAGCGCTTAGCTCTATCTGTATCATCTGGAAATCTCGTTTACAGCCCATGGTCGACCCCATCAAAAGCCGGATTCCGCCATCACTTTCAAGTTCTTCCCCAATATTTACATAAATTCTAAGTATCTGCAGAGTAATAAAAACATTTGTTTTCCTTGAAATAACGAATGATAACAGGTGATCACTTCCGTTTCCGATGTCGTCTGCTACAGATGAGCCGTGCGCCTGCGCAATTACGCGGACCAATTGTCGCTATCCGGCTCATTTCACGCGCTGCTCCCTGCTTCTACGGTATCAAATATTTCATTATAAGAATAAGCCCTTATCCCCCTAATTAAGATTTCATATATTGGCATCTTCAGAATAACCTATGGGCCTAGGATTGGTGTCTGTTTTTTGTATATTTTGGTTGGAGGCAAAAAGTCGGGATAGCTTGTCAAAATGTGGCTAAAAGATTATGATTGTTGGGAGAAGCACTCAAAAAAGAAAGAAAACCCGTCAGCAAGTTAATTAAGGTAAACAAACAGTCAAATTATGAAACATCGTGCAGGTGAAATAACTTTTCTAATAGAGTTTTATGTTAGACACACAGTTATAAAAGACTACAGGTGTAGGACTAGTACGAACCAATGTCGACTGCACAAACAACTAATTACAGAATTAATTTTAAAGGGAGAACACCAGTTCGCGCCTCCATACTTAATTACTTATCGAAGTAGTAAAGCGTTGACTCGTGTTGCTATTTTCAAGGTTTTGAAACAGTGGAGGAAGAAACTTCTTTCAGACAAACAAGTACACAGTAGAACCTGTCTTAAGCGGTCATCAATAAGGTATGTAAGGCAGGTGGTAGCTTACTGCAGGTCAAACGTAATGCAGAAAGCTCCTATAGGAGCTTTCTGCATTACGTTTGACATGCATTAAGCAACCACCTGCTTTTAACACTCCTATGTTCAATAAATAAATGGCTGCTTAGGACAAACTCTACTGTACTTCTTTGTACTGCTTTTAACAATTTACCTAATGAATATTCATGAAAGAAATAGTGACTATGAATATTAAAACAATCTGATTTATAACTGCTTTAAAAAAGGGGAATAGTTTGCCATAATCATAAAAGTACAGCAGAACCTCTCTAAACCGGAATTCTAGAAGAGAAGAATTTAGATACGTTTGTGCAGGTTGCAGGTGGCTGCTTAACCCAGGGTGAAAGTCACGCAGAAAGCTCCTAGAGGAGCTTTCTGCTTGACTATCACCCTGCATTAAGCTGCCACTTGTCTCCAAGACCAATATTTATACTAAAAGGAATGTCCAGTCTAGAGGGGTTTTACTGTACATTGAAACGGATTTTGTTAAACATGTTGAATAACTTTTTTCAAAACTATGGACGAATCTGTTAACCCTTTCACCACCGACGTCGCATAAATGCACCACGACAAATAGTGCAGTCCCAGATCAGACGCCGCCTTTTCAAGGCGGCGTCTGATCAGGGACTTCACTATTTGTCTCAATCTCTATTTCTATATATGTGCTTTATTCCTTTGAAATTTGCATTTATTTATCTCATTTCCTCATTTTACTGAATGATTTAACAAACTTGGATTGCAGACGACAATTAAAAAGTTGGCGCCGAAAGGGTTAAGACATTTGCTATCAGTTTGAGCACATATGAGACGCCAGGTAAAGCGACGCCTCGTCGGGATTCATACTGTATGACACTTTGACAATGAAATTAAAGAAAACTGCATTTTTCGAATTGACGCTGAAGATAAATGTTGCGGAACCTGAAAACGACCACTAAATCATTTTATAAATGGTATAGTTAAACCGTCACTATATTGATTGTCTTTCAGATTTTACCCCCATCAGCAATACGATTTTCAAACCGGTGTTTCTTACAACGCCAACATGTGCTTTTAAGCTGTTTCTTAACACTTTACTCCATAGATATGCCGTTTAACGTTATGGCAAACAGAATGGATCCAGATAGGATACTATAGGATAAACAGAATCTGCTCTGTTTGCTTATGGACAAATCTAAATCTGATTCCACAGTTTTCACCATTCCTAGTGTTCACGTGCCACTAAGGTCAAAAGGGGAAAAAACGTTATTTTAAAAAAGAAAGCAATGAACGTGACAATTTTTCAGGCTTACGATATTACAACATTCCAGTTGTTAATTTCTCTCACTGCAGAAACGATTCCATCAATCAATCACTAAATCAACTATAATTCGCAAGAGCAGCATATACATGTATAACACATTTGGCCTAGTAAAATATTACAATGTTAAGATAGCAAAAGCATAATACAAATATACAAACGTCAAGTCAAGTACTAATTGGAAGGAATTGAGCTAATACAAATTCAAACACAAAATGGTATACACATGATTAAGTAAATACATAAGAAGCAACAGTGTCTATACATTATTTACGTTTTAACATAGCAAGGTGATTATTATATATTTCTGTACCATCTATATGTCGGCTTCAATTTCTAAGATGTGTGAACAAAGTCTGATTCATAAAAAGATAATTCTGATTTTATCATCATCTAAAACATTATGGTGTTGTTCAAATTCAAACTCCCTTTTAAATTATCTATAATATTTTTCTGTATTATTCCACATTTGAATTGAACAGACTACAAGCATTGGACAAACAGGAAATAGTTGTGCTGGAACTAACAAAACAAATGAATGCCATTCATGCAGGCGCCCATTTGTGAACTTAGACATTTCCAGACGACTTGTGAAACAGTAAGGTAATTAGTGAGCACAATAATTATTTCCTTTGGAGTATAGATAGAAACAGAGACTGACAGAGGAAAATAATCATTGGCATGCCGGGGAAAAATCGCGGTAACCGTGAGCAAACCGTTGAGATCCTGGTGTCCTTTGCAAACAGGGTAGACCCAGATGAGAGAGCTCCTAGAGGAGCCCTTTCATCAGGGTCTGTACTGTTTGTCATATTACACTTTTCTTTAGAAAATCCCTAAATCTTCACCATAAGCTTGATATGTTTGAATTTTGGAATAGTCCCATTCGAAAACTCAGCGTTGTAAAGGTTAGCCTTTTACCTCAAGAGACGCCTTTCTGGCACATTTAGAAACCGGCTAAAACAGGTACAAACGACTCCTAGGAGCCGTCCAATCGGTGTCTACTGGGATTGCTTGACTCTTTCGGCGCCAATGTCACCTGTTGGCACCATTGAAAACGGTGCAGTCGGCATCTGACCTGGGACTTCACTGTTTTCTGTATTATTTCAGCCCAAGCATACAGTTTTTTAAAAACAAATGTTTTACTAATATACATGCACCTTTATTATTTAGTTTAGAATTATATTTAATATGAAATTACTATTGCAGACGACACTTTTAAATTTGGCACCAAAAAAAGTTCAGAAATCCTACAGATCTAAATAGATCTGATTCTACATTTACTGCCATGATACTAAAATACTCTTTTGTTCATAATGGCACTATAAACATCAGCTAGTAAATATTCATGATAATTATCATTATTTCTGACATGAATATTCATGATAATTATCATTATTTCTGACATGAATATTCATGATAATTATCATTATTTCTGACATGAATATTCATGATAATTATCATTTATTTCTGACATGAATATTCATGGAATAAACAGTAGATATTTATGTAAATTTTATTGTCAATGCTTGGTGTGGTTTTATTTCAGCTGACTGAATGCTAAAGAACCATAATTCCTTTGAACATTAGTCTTTGAAAGAAAATGCTCTATCCATGAAAAACAATTACATGCGACACACATCATACTGATGCATTTTGCAACAAAAATGCGTAATTAATATAGCATGTTTCATGTGACCTGGTCGGCATTTGCAAATAGCTTAAATCCAGATAAGGCGCCGAGTAACTCAGCATCTCATCAGGATCCAAACTGTTTGGCACTCGTTCAATAGTTTATTAAACGCCTGAATGAATTAGAAGTAAACATTCGAAACGATCACAAGTTAACTCTTTCATTCATATATATGTATACGCATTTTCACGCATTTGCAAGCAGAGTAGACCCAGATCAGACGGCTCCTATAGGAGCCGTCTGATCAGGGTCAGTTCTGTTTGCTTATGAAAATAAATAAATATGTTTCTTTAGTTTCTAAAATGGCTACAATGTTCTACCTTCCATATTGTATTATATAACTAGTGTGTACATGAATATCCAGTAGGTAATATTACAGCAGAATAATGGCTACTTTTGAACTTTACTCAGTGTAATGCATCTGCATGTGCAATTTAGTTACGAGATAAAACAGGTCGCAACTTAAGTCATAAACATTGCCTTTTTAGAACGGTTGCAAAAATGAAATTTTACAGAGGCGTCAAAAGGCGTCAATACGAGTGGATGGGTCAACCTGTATCAGCCTTTAAAATAATTATTTTTAGACGGTTAAACAATGTGGTTTCTGATGAAAGTTACTCGGCGTGCAACAGTCATCACAGCTTCGGTCCATAAACTTTAGTTAGTAAGGACAATTTTGTAATCGACCCTCATATTGGTTTAATTTGTTTTGCTTAGGTAATGGTTGAGCATTTCTTTTTGTTTGTCTTTGTTTGATTTTGTTTTCGTTCTTAAATACAATCAGCCATTCGTGTTCCTATAATACTACATACATTTTTGGTGTATCAATATGCATATAATCAGGGAAAGGTTTATAGATATCATTCTGTATCATTTCATATTTTCTGTTTTATTTATTGCCGAATTTTACCCTTTACTTCATACGCATTTTACCGTCTTTGAAAATAGAATAGCCCCAGACCAGGCATCTCATTTAGCAGCCGTCTAAGCAGCGTCTGTTCTGTTTGCTTATGAAATAACACAGGTCTGATGCTATAGTTTTTGCAATGGTATTTAACATGCATGTGTTTAACCCATTCCCTCATATTGACGACTTTTGACGACTCTGTAAAAGTTTCTTTGTGAAACCATTGTGATAAATAGAGCATTTGCTCCTCTAAAATTTTCCTTTTCTCTAGTTAATGCTCCTTTTTTGGTAGATTTATTAAAAGCGGTTGAATCTATGAAAAAAAATAGCTTATGAGGGAAAGGGCTAAATACCATTATAAAAAATCGAAGTTAATTAATGATAATAATGATGTCACCATTTCATGCATGAACATTCATGGATTCAAGGCCTTTTTGTATGGGTAAGAAAGAACTGTCGTCAAATAAAGCATCACACCCTCAGTATCATTTTTGAAGTTGATACATGACGTCACACCCGATCAACCGACGTCTCATATTTGTTGTTTCTTTAAACAAGTCGTTATTTCTCTGCTTACTACAGACAGTGTATTTGGCACTCATCTGGTATGGGTCCCTAGTGCCCTCTACTGTTTGTCCGTGTCCTTTTGGAGACACTATTGACAGATGAGTTAACCCTGTACATAAAAAGACACCATTTAATGGCACAACAGACAGACGAAAGGCAAGTGTGAGTATTTCATAAATACACATGTACGGGAAACAAAAATGTGTAATGATCTTGCCCGCGCGTTTATAACTCTTTCCCTGCCATAGGCGAATCCATGGAACTCTTTGTAAACGTGTCCTCCGGATCCAAAATGTTGGAAAACTGATTATATACATGTATTTGTAAAGAAATTGACGAAAAACGCCACTTTGAACCTGAAGCAGACGATAATCTTATCAGATGAAATTTTCTTGGCGCTGAAAGGGCTGAAAACATTCAAAGTGTGCCATCAGTTATAACACAATTAAACCGCATAATATGTTAATTTAATTTTAACCCGTTGAAAAGTGAAATTTGAAATTGGAATGGTCCATCATTATTTAACAATAGAGTCCATTCAGTATAATAGGGGATAATTTGTGAGAGGATTGTGAATGTCAAACAGTGTTCTTCTTCCAATCATCTGATCTGGTGTACACTGTTGGCAAATAACAACTAAGTCGTTTCTCGCTTTTAAAAAGGATACACTGTCATCGGATAAACAAGATCTTAATTGGCAAACGGAGTCCATCATAAAAAGGTGAAGGGAGCTGACAGGATATAAATAGTAAATATGTATATCCCTTACTGTCCGAATTGTGTGGCTAAATAAAGCTCCTTAACCCTGAACGTGCTGAAAGAATTATACATGTGTAACATGGTGAAAAAGTTGTGACTCGACTGGGACTCGGGCTTACCATGCCAACACTCTACCGACTGAGCTACCAAGCCACACAGTACAGCCTATCAACTTAATTCACCATAATCTCTACCCGGCTACACATGCCAAAACTCTGGTCTGTTGCAGTTTTCCCTTGCTTCTGATTCGTTATACACGAAGCGTTTGCGAAACTATTGACAAAATATCAAACAGTTTGGATCCTGATGAGACGCCGAGTTACCCAGTGTCTTATCTGGGTCCAGGCTGTTTGCAAATGCGAGTGAGGTCGAACTTAGTTTTTTTTTATATTACTGAAACTGGGTGAGCATTTGACGAGACACAGCTCGATTAAAGGGACATTACTCGAAGTGGTATGTTGTTTGCCAATTTCAGCACTTATCTTTCATTTTCCTTTTTAAATCATATTTGGTGGGTTCGGTGTGTGGTGGTGGTGTATGAGCTGTATGATCTGGGTCTACTTTGTATGCAAATGTTTTAACCCTTTCCCTCATATAAACGTGTTTTCACGCATCTGCGAACAGAGTAGACCCAGATCAGACGGCTCCTGTAGGAGCCGTCTGATCAAGGTATGCTCTGTTTGCTATTGGATTTTGATGGACCCGTTTCTTTAGTTTCTAAATTGGCTAAAATGATCCGCCTTCAATATTTCATTAAAACTGTTTTGTCCATGAATATTCAGTAGGTATTGAATTTTGTAATAAACACAGAACAGGGAAATAGTTAAGGCATCTGTACAAGGGTTAATACTATTACTCCCAGCGTGTTATTCAATTATCGCAGTGATAATCTACATGTATATTGTTTTCAAAATATGGATTTGTTTTAATAACTCCTGTCTTGTAAGAGCGATCTGTTTGGCACACGGTCTTGAACGATTCGCCAAGTTTAACCATTTACTCCATTGATACGCCTTTAACGCCTTTGCAAACAGAGTAGACCCAGGGGCCGTCTGATTATGGAATGATAAAAATCTGATTCTACAGTTTCTGTCATGGCCAACATTTAATTTGCTTACATGTCATTATGTAACAAATTCAACCTATTTATATTCATTACGCTATTAGTATTATTTCTTACATGAATATTCATGGAGTAAATTGTTTAACCATTTCCCTGTTCAATATTCATGTAAGAAATAATGACATCATGACTATATCTACCAACTGAATTTTTATCATGCAATTTTTCAAGTGGAATGTTTACCTATACAAAAACTTTAGATTAGATCTGTATCATGTCAGAAGCAAAAAGAGCAGACCCTGATCACACGACTCCTATATATAGGAGCCGTCTGATCAGGATCTACTCGGTTTGCAAATGCGTGAAAAGACGTTTATATGAAATATTGAGGAAAGGGT
This sequence comes from Azorinus chamasolen, assembly GCA_963576725.1. Lineage (NCBI taxonomy): Eukaryota > Metazoa > Mollusca > Bivalvia > Cardiida > Solecurtidae > Azorinus > Azorinus chamasolen. The sequence continues at coordinate 20,184,065 of OY755238.1, forward strand.
TTAAACACAGACCTTTTTTCCAGCAGGAAAATGGTACAGTTATTCATTAGGGAATTGGATGTGACGGTGATTAATACAATCATCTGAATATATGATAATTATTATAACGTTGTACATAGCATTTTAGATTGATACTGTAATTTTTCTTTACAGTGACAAACACCACTAAAAATCGGTTACTGGGGAACAAACCGTTGTGCGGAGAGCTTTAAATTGAATATTATCCTTCTACTTCTTGCTTCTTAGATGTCAATCGCCATTTTCAGTGGTCGTCGGTATAGAGACACTTTATGAACTGTATTTAATTTTCATGCTTAATAAACAATACATGAGCTTGCAAATTGATCGATTGTCAGAATGATTGTTAACTTTGGACGAATGAATTAATGAATAAATGAATGATCATTCATTCATTCATTGAATTGATGATTTAAAGAATTGAATACGAAATGAAACGAACGCATGGAGTGAATGAGCGAAGGAATAAATAAATTAACGGTCGACTGATTGATCAAATGATCGAAATAATGTTCGATCGTTCACCCTTTCCTGAATATTGCACATAAAGTATTATTACGGCACACCGTATCCTTGTGCGCATGCGCAGTAATTTGTTTACAGTGGTTGCAGGATTTGAAATGGCAGCGAAGAAGGGACGGAGAAGGAATGATGCGGTGGGTAACTCCTGAAAATGCAACCCCAAATGCTCACAAAATTAATATGTACAATCATTTACAATCTCCATGAATCAATTTCTGTAATGGTCCGAAAGCTGTAGTGCATTTTAGGTCTGCAATACCTGTGCGATTCAAGCTTTGACATGTCTGCAGAAGACCAAATTTATGGCAGCCAATAATACGGTATCGATCCCGGTGAATTATTTATGACCAAACATAAGGCACACCTTTAATTATTGATAAAATGCACATTCCCATCTTTCACAGCATCTGTCTACTATTGGTTAAGAAACCTTTGATTCAATTTCGTACAGGGGAAGGCACATAGTCATAGGTCAATATCAGGTTTTTAATTGGAAATTAACCGGATAAAGTTTAAATGTTTTGTCTTAGAAAGCCAAGAAAAGTTGGGGTAAGGGACTTTCTTTTATCATTACCGATTTCTTAATTAAGATTTTGCGAATTAATAATAAATTTCACTTGACACAGCCTATTCTCGAATTGGTTTCACCATCAGTATACCATCGCATAGCTCAGTCAGTAGAGCACTCGCCCTGTAAATGAGGGGTCCCTGGTTTGAGCCCAGGTCTGACTGCATGTTCTTTCACCAGTCCTGTTACAGATGTTTTGAATATGTTTTGGATATTTATTGTGGCACATAAAACACGGAAATTTTCTGCCACAGCAGAAACTACAGTATATCTAGAATCTATTGTTTCATGAGCGAAACTACAGTCGTTCAAGGCAGCTATATCAGCACTATGCTGATCCATACATGTGATAACTACCGACGGTAGGTGAAATCTACCGTTTTCAGAGGTGGTTTACCGTTCTATTTTACCGGTCTACCGTTTTGAAATTTGACTAAGGCAATTTTTTTAATGACATATATTTTCATCCCTGATGGAGTTTATCTGTTAGTTCTCTACACACACAGACCACCTTTAGCTTGTTATCATGCTGTGATCCACGCTTGGTCTGTTTTGGTAGGGACCAATCAAGGGAATCCCCTGTGGAGACCATGGAGAACACCCGAATAACATAATCACGAGGTGGTTCCTGTTTTCACCCTACTACTTTACCAAATAAATTGTTCGGGAACCAGTCGTGTCAAAATGCAAACGTCTACCACAATATCACATGCAGCAGGTTTATTACTCAAGCGAGGCGACATGGGAGTGTCATGACCCTATAATAGGAATTATATTCTCATAATTAAATTATAAGACATAGAAATGCTTCTCTGCTTCCTTGTCAAAGACAGCTGTGCTTGGTCTCGTTGTTGCAATGGGCCGAAATACTTCGAAAATAAGACTGCTTCAACAGTGCTTGGACTGATAATCATGAATTTGATTTGTACACTAAATTATTTTTCATTAATATAATAAGTGGTAAGAAGTAATTGAAAACACCATGAATTATTATCTACCATTGCAAACTCTTCAAAAAATAACTATATCAAGTTGAAATGTCATCAGTTTTCGCGACGATTGTAGATACGGGCTAAAACACGGACTCTGGACCTGTTGGATTTCAACATTTCTGTGACTGCTCAATGTTTGCAGTAACTAACTTGAACTGAGTAAAGGTTTAATTAACTTGAACTGAGTGAAGGTTGTCCTTGGGGAGTATAGCTAAATAGGGCTATAAAATAAGCAACCCCCTAAAAATGTTATTATAAAAATAAGATAAAATAGAATATCTTTTTCATTATATGATAAAACAGTAATAAATCTTGATTTTTTCATGACATTATTTGATAAGGAACCCAGTGTTTTGGGCTTGAGACCTTTTGATTTCAAAGAGTCCTTTTGACCCATGAAAAAAATCTAGAATTATTACTGCATGTCAATTACTAGTATTTGTTTTTAACCCTTTCCCTGTTCCATTTTTATTCCAAATTCCAGTCCCTACTGAATATTCTTATTCTTAAGTAATTTTAAAGAAATACAGAGATTGGAACTTTATAGCCATTTTTGAAAGTACAGAAACATTTTTAAAATTCCTAAAGCAAACAGAGCAGACCCTGATCAGCTGTCTGATCTGGGTCTACTCTGTTTGCAAATGCGTGAAACATTGGTTTATATGAAGGAAAGGGTAAATGGGTGTTTTAACACCACATTGGATTTTTTTGCCAAACCTGAAAGTGTAGAATCATTCATATATCATAAGCAATCAGAGCAGACCCTGACCAGACAGCTCCTGTAGGAGCCATCTGATCTGGGTCTATTCTCTTTGCAAATTTATGCGTGAAAAAGGTGTTTATGTGAGGGAGAGGGTTAAGTGTGTTAATGTTATGTGTGTAATGTATGGTTTATAATGGTATGATATGCATTTATGGTAAAGTATGAATGATAATGTGAAAAAGTATAACAAACATAGGTATCAAGCAAATTTCTTTTTTCTCCTCCATATATTTTGTCGCGTCAGTAAAATCTACCTGACAAAAGTCAAATCTACCTGACAAATTTCCTAAATCTACCTGACATGCCTCAGCAGGTTATCACATGTATGCTGATCAGATATTAACATGTACATAGTTTTATTAATAAACTAATTTCTTAGAGAGAAAAAGTATATATATAGTCACTTCCTGTTGCATCCAGCACACACCTAGTATATTGGCATAATCTTCATCTAGTTGAAGGCGGCCGATAACGAAGTAGAAGTAGACCCTGATCAAACGGCCCCACACAGGAGCCGTCAGGCGTATTTATGGAGTAAAGGATTATAACAGACAAAACTACTTTATTAAAGTCGACCAAATCATGAGTTTTGCATTTTGCTTTTGAGTTTGTTGATAACAGATCATAGTGGGGTAAATTGTTGCGGGTAGTACTAAATATTGTACTATGTGACATCCTGATCCTGTTACATTTGTCACAAACTCACATGCTTCAAATAGTAAGGTGAGACTTACAGAGGAAGTCCCTACAATGAACGCATATTTTCAATAATATCATAAAACTAGGTATTTGTTATGCTGAATCATTATTTATTTTATTATGAAGATTAGGCATAATTTAAAGTTTGTGCCACACCAACCCCCACTATCCAGTGAGGATATCAAGCAATTTTAACAAATCAAAGATGATTTTGTGTAAACATAGAGAGATCTGCAAAGTAAATCTTATTGACCTCTTCCATTCTCATAAACCAATTTATTCTTATGAGTTTGTTGACACTTAAAAATACTTATTCCACCATTTTGGAAAGATGGTGCTGACCCATACCCCTGAAATTGGGAATTGTGTCTAGTTTAGGAATTTTTTAGCTGTAAGAAGATTTCAACAAATTCCCACTAACAAATTTCCATTGCAAACACAATACATAGCTGTCAAGGGTCAGAACATGTTAAGAGTGAGACTAGAATAGCTGGGGGCCGCAAGGGCCCCCGATGGGTCCAGGGCAAAGCCCTGGTCAGGGGTCCAGGGGGCCGAAGGCACAGTAGACCCAGTCAGATCAGACAGCTCCTGTAGGCCTGAGCTGTCTGACTGTTTATGAATTTTAGAAGTTTTTGGTCTTACTGAATTTTCTGCCTAAATATTTTTATCTCTGAATTGGGAAATTTTTCAATCTAAATTAGGAAAACAACAACCCATTTTACGTCATTGGAAACATAGTCCAATAATGGCTAGAAAATCACTTGAAAAAAAGACTGTTATCTGAACATTTGCATTGACCTCATCAGGTCCCGAAACTATTTTTATGCCTGTGGAGTATGATAAAAGTTAAAGTTTGGGCAATTTTGGTATCTGTGAGTGTGAACTAGACTCAAAAATTTGAATCAATAATCAGCACATATTTGGGATCTTTAATCATTTAAAAATCACAATTGAATTCTAATATGGCAGGCTTATAAATCCCCATTGATGGGTTGCAATCAATGTATGTCCAGACCAGCCTCTGTCTAAATCATGACATTTAATAAGGGTAATCTGAGATTACAAAATAATTCTGTTCAATTAAAACAATATTAGATGTTTGAGCTTGTCTGGCTTTTACTGGGTGTCCAATCAAGGTGAAGGTCATACTTGGAAGTCACAGACCAAAACTGGTTTTCTATTAATTCTTTACTACATTTGCAGACAGTTTTGATCCAGATAAATCACTTGATTACTCAGAATCTCATTGAAATCCAAACTGTTTGACATTCTATGATGGACAATGGTATTGATACTTGATGTAGATAACACTTTTCAAGGTGACATTTTGTAAAATTTTGACATTGTTCTTGGTATGCTTGACATTTTACGCTTTTGCAATTGTTCTGTCTTCAGAGTTGTCTGATCAGGGTCTCATCTGTTTGGATATTAAGCTACAGATCTGTTTAGGACTCTGCTGTTTGCAATGACAATATTTTACCCCTTTTGTTGCTATTTATAAATAAACAAATCACTTCAGTTCATAATGACTTTACCAGAAGTGCATGAATATAGTTCATTAATAAAGGGTAACAAATATGAATGATGAATCTATTTGTAGGCTAACATCAGTCCAGCTCTTGTCCCCAGTGTAGCTTTCTCTGTGGTTCCAAGGACTCCAGCACCGCAGCCAGTTCCAACTACAGGACTTGGTGGTTCAGCTGAGGTGTTAAACTCATCACTTCTTGGAAGGCCGTCCATACCAGACATCAGTCAGGAGGATGAGTTATTCAGTGACCCAGAGAGTAGTCTGTTTGACTATCAGGTCATGGAGGAGGCAGGGTGAGTATTGAGGATACCCAAATCAACAATAGCAGAATCTGAGTGATAAAGCCTATTAATGCTGTCGTTCATATAAACGCCTTTTCACGTATCTGCAAACAGAGTAGACCTAGATCAGACAGCTCCTATAGGGACCGTCTGATCAGGGTCGGCTCTGTTTCTTTATTTTTTAAAAAAGCTACAATGTTCCTCCTTCCATATTTCATTATAACTGTTTTGTCCATGAATATCCAGGAATTGAATATATTGGAATTTTGAATAAATATAGAACAGGGAAAAGGTTAAATGTTTGTAAAACTATTTAACCCTTTCCCTGATGAATACACATATAAGAAACAATGGCATCATTGATATAGTTTGTCTGAAGTTTTGTAACGGCATAATTATGTACACTGGATATTTTGGAATTGGTAGAAACTGTAGAGTCAGATGTGTTGTAATTTCATAAACCAATAGTGCAGACGCTGATCAGATGGCTCCTACAGGAACTGTCTGATCTGGGTCTGCTCTGTTTGCAAAGGCATGAAAATGCATATATAACAGGGAAAGGGTTAAAAGCCATTTTGTTACTGTCAAATGATTTTAAAAGGCACTTGAATCTGTTTAATCCTTTAATTGATGGAATTTATCATTTTGCAAACAGAGTTGACCCAGATCAGACAATTCATGTATGAGCTCGTGTTGAATGCATTTCATACTTGCCCAATCATGTACTTGTCGAGGAATGAAATGGGTCAGGAATTAATCCGTCCAGTCACTCTTATGGCCTCCTTACTGATATTGTTCTTGCAGCTAGTCACTCTCTGAAACTGTGTAATATTGATAAGAAGTGTTATGTATTACTATTTCAACCATTTTCTTTTTCCACAACAGTAACACTGTTCTGTGACCTTAGGTCCTAACAAGTACTTGTCAGCAAACAATCTGTTGAAATGGGTGAAACACCACTTAACCCTTCCCCTGTACTATATTTAGTCCAATTTTCAATGGCTACTGAATATTCATGGACAAAATAGTTATAATGAAATATAGAGCCATCTGATCAAGATCTGCTCTATTTGATTAAGTATAGATCTGATTGAACAATTTCCATCATGGCTAAATTATCATGTGTTTTGTATGCCAGACTAAAGATATTCCAATTAATAATTATGATGTCATCACTTTTTACATGAATGTTCAACAAGGAAAGGATTAACCCGTTACATCATAAATACACCTAAGTGTCCTTTCTACGCCTTTGCAAAAGGAGTAGACCCAGATCCTATAGGAACCACCTGATCAGGGTTTGCTCTTCATAATGTCATTATTTCTTAAAAGAATATTCATAGTCTTTAGAGTAAAGGGTTGAGATGGGTCATTACACCAGTTTTGCACTTATCTCTAGATAAGTATTTTAACCCTTTCCTCCATAGGCTATTTTTAGACCCTACCCGGAAATTTCAGAGATGCTTTTCCGTGTCTCCCACCCGCACATCCTCTCCACCCAGGGGTTAAAATGGGTACCTGTGAGGGTCACTCACTGGTACTGCGGCTGCATGATTGCGCCATATGTTAGCAGTGCTCAATATTGTAGACCAATGACTCAATGACCAGGGGAGTAAATGTATAGTCAGCTGAGCGGTCATTCGGAAAGTAGACTATAACTAGGTACTTTACTTTTTTACCTCTTTGAATGAATCTACCGAAAAGGAGCAATAACTAGAGAAAAGGAAAATGTTAGAATTGTATAGAATTGAAACCATTTTGATTTATCACAATGGTTTCAAGAAGTGACTATTACAGATGCATAGAAAGGCGTATTTATGGAGGAAAGGGTTAATTTTTCACATTTCTGCTGTACATGTATATGATTATTTTTTATGATTAAAGATATTCCTCCGTGGATATGCTGAGTGTGTCAAAAAAGAGGCGGAGCATGAGTGACCGAGATCCTGTAGCCACGCCTTCACAACAGGGTAGAGAGTATGACATAGAGGAACACCAACAAGGTTTGTATACTTGATGATACCTAATGATTGTTGATATAAGATATAACAATATTAATTAGATACCTTATGTTAATGGCATATGAACAAAAGCAATTTTGGCCGTAGCAGAAAAAGCAGAATCAGGATGTATTATTTATAAGCAAACAGAAAAGAACCAGATTAGACAGCTGTCTGATCTGGGTATACTCTGGTTGCAAATCTTAACTCATTCCCTTATATTGACACCTTTTGACGTCTCTTTAATAGTCACTTTTTGAAACTATTGTGATAAATAGAGCATTTGCTCCATAAGGGCAGATGCTCTAGTGATCGCAATAGTTTCAAAATTACACACTTCTAAAGTATCCCTCTGGTAAATGCTCGTTTTCGGGAGATTTATTCATATAGGTTGGGTCTAAACATAGCCTATGAGGGAGTGGGTTAAATATACACCTATCCAGTAAAGGATTTATCCTTGCAACATTATTTGGTAATTAGTGATAATCTTTGCAATGTTCGAATTCTAAAGATAAAAAGCTTTTAACCAGTCCGTAACATAAGACCCAGTCACAATTAATAATAAGACCAGGGGAGTACTTCTGGTCTTATATATTTTCTTATTATCGGGTATTGTTCTGTGTTACTGTTAAAGGGACTTCACTTCCTATTAAAGTGTACAATGTTCTCTGATTTCCAGCTGCCATGATGCAGGCATTAGAGTCCCCAAACCTGCAAAACCCAGAGTCACTCTACTCCAAACCCATCAAGAGAGGACAGCAAGGGGTAAGCAGAGGTCCAGATAAGATGCATAAAGATAGACATTTTCAAGAATAGCTCCTTTATTTCTCGACCAAACCCTATACTGTGACTATTCTTTAGAATCGTCTCGAAGAGACGATTCTAAAACGTGGTCACAGTATAGGGTTTGGTGGAGAAATGAAGATTTTAGTATTTGTGTACGCATCTAAGTGACCTTTATCTGTAGCTGTGGGTAAGGACTGGTGTAGATTGTGATTACATTAGAACTGACACTCGAGAACATTTATTTGATAACCTTTTCCCTGTTCAATATTCATGTAAGAAATAATGACAGCATGAATATTAAATGGATTAATATTTATATTGGCATATGAACACAGGACATTTTGGGGTAGAAACTGTAGAATCAGATCCGTATTAGACCATTAGCAAACAGAGCAGACCTAGATCAGACGGCTCCTATAGGAGCCATCTGATCTGGGTCTACTCTGTTTGCAAATGCATGAAAATGCGCTTATATGAAGGCCAGGGTTAAGTGAAGTTTTTTACATTCTGTAAAAAATGTCATCTGCAGCAGTGCTACAATTTTTCAAAAGTTTTTTCTGCTTTTTTAGGGCACCAAACTTCTCTCCACCTGTGTACAAAGCTGTATAATCAATATGGCATCGTATTGATAAGTTAAAATGAAACTATTGGATTAATATACCGTATAGTATAGCCCCTGATCAAACTGCTCTGCCAGGAACAGTCTGATCTTTGTCTATACAAATTTTCTATGTTTACATGGCCAAAAATAGGATAGTTTGGGTACATTTAATTACTGTAATAAATGCATTTGCAAACAGAGTAGACCCTGATCAGATGGCTCCTGCAGGAGCCATCTGATCAGGATCTGCTCTGTTTGCTTATGGAATTCTATAGATTTCTATAGATCTGATTCTACAGTTTCTGAAATGGTAAAAAAATTCCATTCTTCAGTCGTTATAAAATTTAAGTTAACAATTATTCATGAAGTCCTGAATTCTTATCTAAATATTTTTAAGGTAACGGTTTAATGCTGGTAGGTTGTTTGTTCTGCCATCTTGAAGATATCTTCAATTTATCATAAACCCTTTTAAATATGACAATGTTGATTCCTTTACTCTACATGTATGTACCTTTTTACGTCTTCGCAAACAAAGAAAATTTAACCCTGACTGTGCGGGACACGAGTCACTATTGTCTTTTGCAAACAGTGTAGACCCAGATGAGAGGGCTCCTAGAGGAGCCCTCTCATCAGGGTCTGCACTGTTTGTCACGTTACAATTTTTTTCCAGAAAAATCCCTAAATATTCACCATAAGCTTGACCTATTTGAATTTTGGAATAGTCCATTCGAAAAGTCAGCGTTGTAAGGGTTAAAGTAGATTCAAATCAGATGGCTATCTGACCAATATCTGCTGTATGCTATCTGCTGTATTTCTATGTTCATATGTCATTAATATAAACATTCAGCTAATTGGTATCCATGATGTAATTGTTTTTTACTTGAACATTCATGGAATAAAGGGTTAACCCTTCGCTTGCTGAATTTTAAAATACATGTCTCCTTCTTTACCCATGCCCTGTTGTATAATAACATATATCTTCACTGTGTACATGTACACGTATTTCGCTGTGCAATCACTGCTGTGGAGTGCACTGGTTGCACAATCAACTTGTAAATAGTGCAGACCCTGATGAGACAGCTCCTGCAGGAGTTGTCTCATCTGGGTCTTCACTATTTACAGGTACGTATATTGACGTGAATAGCAAGCGATGGGTTAAAATGTACAAGTTTTGGAAAATGATAATCTTCACAGCAAGATTTCCTTCATATAAACACCTTTTCACACATCTGCAAACAGAGTAGACCAAGTTCAGATGGCTCCTATAGGACCTGTCTGATCAGGGTCTGCTCTGTTGATTTGATAGATCTGTTTCTTTAGTTTCTATAATGGCTACAATTTTCCACCTTCCACATATATATTCCATTGTATTTCTTATATTTAAGAAATGAATGACGTGCCTCCGGTGTTCATGAGGTTATGCAACTTTCCTTTTAGAATAAGGTTATATAAGGACGTTGCAGGGCGAATGTAAATATTTCATTATAATAATTTTGCTCATGAATATTGAGTACACATTGAAAATTTGAATAAATATAGAACAGGGAAAGGGTTTACTGGTATTTTCAAATGCTCAAAGTCACATAAAACATGTTTATCTCTTTGTAAACTAGGTGCGAACTGTGATTAGCTATGCAAACAGTTTGAATCCAGACAAGATGCCAAATAAATTAGCATCTCAACAGAATCTAAACTGTTTGACACTTTTGTTGTACATTTGAAGGGAAATTGAAGAAAAAATACTTATTTAGAAAATAATAGCAGTGACAATATTTTGCACACATCAATTTGCTAACATGCAAAGAATTGAATTAACCGATTCCTTCATAGGCTATTTTTAGATCCAACCTCTTTGAATAAATCTACCGAAAAGTAGTATTAACTGGAAAAAAGGAAAACTTTAGAACATTTTAGTTCTGAAACCATTGTGATAAATAGAGCATTTGCTCCTATGGAGCAAACGCTATATTTATCACAATGATTTCATAAAGTGACTTTTACAAAGGCATAGAAAGGCGTATTTAAGGAGGAAAGGGTTAACAAAATCTTCAGATTTGCATTTACTTATTCTACGACACTGTTTAATGATTCAGCTGGCCCTGGCATCACATCAGGTAAATGTACTGTTAGCTAGAGTGTTTCATATAGAGATATAGCATTGGAAAGGGTCATAGTAAAATATGTTATATAGTAGAATCTATGTAAGGGGACCACTTAGTGACTATTCATGGGTTTTTTTTCAAGGCTGGTTGCTTAACTCTTTATTGTATGAATATTTATGTGTCAGATAATGATGTCATGAATAGTTATTGGATTAGTTTTTAACCCTTTCCTCCATTAATACGCATTTCTACACCTCTGTAATAACCACTTCTTGAAACCATTAAGATAAATAGAGCATTTGCTCATAAAGGAGCAAATGTTCTATTTATCACATTGGTTTCAAACTACAAAATTCTAAAATCTTACCTTTCTCTTGTAAATGCTCCTTTTGGGTAGATTCATTCAAAGAGATCGGGTCTAAAAATAGCCTATGGAGGAATGGGTTAAGCTTCTTCATTTGTACAAATCTTAGAGACTGGCCTGTACAGCTCCTTTCAGTGGTCTCTTCAGAGAGATAACTGTAGTTTAGGACTGAGTCTGAACTAGTACAACAGTGTAGACTAAATACTGCTAGTCAACTTATCTCTTTACTTCATGAATATGCATGCAAGAAAAAATGACATCATTAACTTAATTTTGGTAATGGTCCTATGAACAAGGGAGATTTTGATCTTGACAGAAACTGTAGAATCAGATATTTATTATGACAGAGCAGACCCTGATCAGACGGCTCCTACCTGAGCCATCTGATCTAGATCTGCTCTGTTTGCAAATGTGGAAAACCGTATATAATTATATAGAGTAAAGGGTTAACAATATTATTAGAAAAGCATACAGAGCCCTGTATTAGATAAATCGAGAGAAATCTTCTTTTTTTTTGTCTCCCCCAAACACTATCATGCTGGTATTCATTAGAATCAGCAAACAGAGGTGATCCTAGTGAGTAACAAACAAGTTAGGGGTTGACTGAGAAATAAAAAGTTCTCAACTGAGAACCTAGATTCTTTGCAGAAACATAGGATCTCAGTAAAGACCATATATCTTGTGAGAACTTAGGTTTTTGGTTGCATTTGCTCAATAGTTCCAAGAATATTGGTTCTTGTTTGATATTCTGTGATTACAAAATTTATTGTGGGCTTTAAATGTAACTTAAAAATGCTATTTAAACAGAAAATCTAGTTAAATGTCACACCATAAATATATGCATCCAAATTATAAACATGCCACTTCGCAGTAGTAATGATAAACCTCCAATCTCGTTTGAGAACCTAGGATCTCACCATATCCACAGTAAATAGCAAGAACCAAGGACCATTGTTTCTCAATAGAAACATGTGATCCGGAGTGAGATTTTGGGTTTTCACATTAAATATGCACTTGACATGTTTAGGACCTCAGTTCTCAATTAGTTGCCTTGAAGATCCAGACTTTAAGATGTACATGATCAGAGCTACAGATAAGATGCGTAAATTAAAACATTTTCAAGAATAACTTCTTTATTTCTCCACCAAACCCTATACTGTGACCAATCTTTAGAATGGTCTCTTAGAGACGATTCTAAAGAGTAGTCACAGTATAGGGTTTGGAGGAGAAATGACGATTTTAGTATTTAGGTATGCACCCTTATCTGTAGCTCTGCATGGTAGTTGGGTTATAACAGTAGCAGTGATTGATTAGAAAAACAGTCATACTTTGTGTTCAGCAGCTAAGAATATAGAAGTTATGATGTGTGTTTCATATATACATGTAGCTCACCCTTTGAATGTGGAAATATATGTAATGGACATACTAAGACAAATAGTGCAGAGCCAGATTAAATGGCTCATGAAAGGGGCCGTTTGATTAGGGTCTACACTATTTGCTACTGTGTCAGTCTAATATAAAATGGTACCAAGTTCAACTATTCAGCTTAACCATTTCCTTCATATAAACGCATTTTCACACATTTGCAAACAGAGTAGACCCAAATCAGATGGCTGGTTTATGATACATGTAGTTAGTGAATTTAAAATGTAATACAAAGTATGACTGACAGACCTTTTGACTAGTGTAGAGAGTTCTAGAGCTATAGTGTTCTGTTTGCCAGAAAACCCCACCCTCCCAGTCCCTCCGCTCTGTACAGGCTGTGCGAGAGGCCATGCAAGAGGTACATGACCTGTCGTCTGACGAGGAGACAAGACCAAAGGTAGGTAGTTCTGTCTGTAACAAATGTACATCTCTCTAACAACTTCATATCTTGTTAACCTTTTCCCTGTTCTATGTTTATTTCAATTTTCAATACCTGCTGAATATTCATGAACAAAGTCTTTATAATGAAATATGGAAAGTGGAACATTGTAGCCATTTTGGAAAGTAAAGAAAAAGGTCTATTTAATTCCATTAGCAAACAGAGCAGACCCTGATCAGATGGCTCCTCTAGGAGCCGTCTGATCTGGGTCCACTCTGTTTGCAAATGCGTGAAAACACGTTTATATGAGGGAAAGGGTTAAGTAGAAGGAAATACCACATAGCCTGTTGTACTAACTGTACAGAGGTGATATGTTAGTATACTTCCCCTCAATGAAGTTACAAGGGTATTGGTGAATCACGTTGACTGTCAGTCTATAGACATAATTTTATTAGCTGCTTCTTCTACAGTTTTTTTGTGAAACATGTCAAAAGCTTGTAATTATTCTTACTGTTACAGAACTTACAGGAGCCTGTTAACCGACAATTTTATTTTTGGATGCAAGCATTTGTCACATTAACCCTTTCCCTATTCTACGTTTAATCCACATTTTCCAATAGCAAACAGAGCAGACCCTGATCAGGCGGCTCCTTTAGGAGCCGTCTGATCTGGGTCTTCTCTGTTTGCAAATGTGTGAAAAGGCGTTAATATGAAGGAAAGGGTTAAGATATCAGATTCTTTCATAGAACATGTATATGAATAAGGACTGATGGTTTTATTTTCGTTTGCCTTTCGTTTACAGTCCTAATTTAATGAATATGTATAAAAGCAAAGTGTCTTTATTTGGCAGTTCTGATAAAAAATATTTAGCTAGTTTATAATTAACAATTTGTGAATCATTTCAGCTAGATGTTTAGACACAATATTTCTTAACTTTTAATGGAGATCCAAATTAATTTTTTTGTGTTGGACCCTGTGCTTTTTTCATAAGAAAACAGGGTAGACCCTGATCTGATGGCTCCTATAGGAGTCATCTGATCAGGGTCTACCCTGTTGAGGACTAAGTGGTCATTTTAGAGAGGTTTTACTGTTCTTTTAGATATTAAAAAAAAGTAATTTGATATTTTTCTTTTACTTTTGCTTATACAATCTCTTATTATATCTCTTCACTAAGCTTTACTTTTGTCTGCACAAAATGTTGCCTGCTTTTTTAAAGAAATTCAGTAGCTTTTAGAATTGAAAATACAAAAACCAAACAGTGTCTAGAGTTTGCAACATTTTAGATCCTGATCAGACACTGAATGACTGTGTTAACTCTGGATCCAAACAGTTTGCATAATGTTATCACAAAAGTATGAACTATTTAGTACTCATGCAAGAAAAATAACATCATGAATATTCATTAGCTGAATTAGTATATGCGCACAGGATGTTTTGGTATTGACAGAAATTGTACAGTCAGATGTATTGTAATTTCATAATCAAACAGAGCAGACCCTGATCAGATGGCTCCTATAGGAGCCATCTGATCTGGATCTCCTCTGTTTGCACATGTGTGAAAAAAGGTGTATATATAAAGGAAAGGGTTAAATTCTCTTTTTGCTGTAGTGTCTGGTAGTTTATTCCTGCATTTTCTTTCCTTATGCTTGATTATAAAAAAAAATATAGAATGTTATATAATCATTGGATTTCCAACCGTAACAATTACAAAATGCTTAGGACTTGATATCTTGCCACATTGAAAATGCAACATACTATCAGGGTCTACACAATATGCAACTCATCAGAACCAGTTCTTGTTTACTGACATGACTGACAAACAATGTAGACCCTGATGCTGTATTTACAGTGTGACTGCTCTTGATCTTCACTGTTTACATTGTCCTGTGGCTGGTAATCCCGTAGTAGTACTCACTTATACTTGTTATTTTATTACTTTCTGTTTTACATTTTTTTCTGTTCACGTCGTCACCAGTTCAGGAACATCCCTCGCTTTAGAAAACGGGTAAACACTATGCTGCACTGTGTTCTGTTATTATCAGTCTTGTTCTGCTTGATCATCTTGTTTCATTGGATTGTGGTTCAGAACCATGGATAAAGGAGCATGTTTCATATATAAACCCTTTCCCTTTTCAATATTCATGTATGAAATAATGACATCATTAATATTTCTTAGCTGAGTCTGAAAATTTAGAATGCCATATGCATACTGGATTGTTTTGGTATTAGTAGAAAATGTAACATATTGTATCTATTATAATTTCATAAGCAAACAGAGCAGACCTTGATCAGATAGCTCCTACAGGACCCATCTGATCTGGGTCTACTCTGTTTGCAAAGTTGTGAAAAGGTGTT
This sequence comes from Azorinus chamasolen, assembly GCA_963576725.1. Lineage (NCBI taxonomy): Eukaryota > Metazoa > Mollusca > Bivalvia > Cardiida > Solecurtidae > Azorinus > Azorinus chamasolen. The sequence goes on from OY755238.1 coordinate 20,199,448, forward strand.
TGTTTGAGGGAAAGAGTTAATACTTCTTGTCTGTGATTCTGTGGTTACATTATTTCATTTGTTGTCTATTTCATTTGTTGTCTATTCTGACATTGTTCCTGTCAATATGATAGTGGAAGGAACGATAAGTACCCCTATTACCATAACCTTTCGAAATAGACAAACTTAAGCTAATAGTGCATACCCAGATTGAATTACTCCTGAAAGAGCAGTTTGATCATGGTCTACACTATTTTCCATTGTGCAAGTACATTTAACATCTTCAACTGTTATTACCTATCAATTCATTGCTACATTTCTATCTGAATTTTGATTTTGAAAGGATGGAGTTATTCAACTCTTTAGATGGTGAATTTTCAAGTTAGAATGGTTCATTATTGATTAATGGTAGAGTTCAGTCTGAAAAGTTTAAATTTGCTAAAATATTTTGAATAAAACAAACAGAGCAGAATGTGATCTTGTCTAGGTCTGCACTGTTTGCAGATGTCAATTAAAATGTTCTGGACTATGTCCCTAACTTGATTCTGTCTCAGCGGTAACTTTCATTTCAGTACATATGATTGTAAACTTCAGTACATGTATTATAGATGTATAGAGAGAAAGTTGTGTCACGTGCAATACTGATATATATGTTACTTTAAAATGATAAAAAACATGTGTATTTTTATGCCTCTAAGATTTATTATTTTGGCTCTTATTATTTTTGGTGTGTCAATTTGTCCAAAGTATGACCTTGACCATAGGTTTGAACTATTAGAGACAGAGACTACATACCTCAGGCATGCAATACAGTAACTTCTGAGTGGAGCTATGTGATGGTCAAGGTCAAACCTCAAGGTCAACGGTTAAATTTCTAAAACTTTAACCTCAGCCATAACTAAGAGCAATTAGAGATAAAAAACTTCACATTTTGCATGCTTACCTATCTTGTGAAGCTTCAACTTTTGAGTGGTGCCATGTCAAAGGTCAAAGTTATAAGTCAAAGTGCCTGCAACAGTGGCATAGTTTCTCCCACATACATCTTGTTCATGATGACATTTCCTGCTATTGTGTTTTACATAATTCCACTGTGAATTCAATGTTCATCTAATTCTAATATATACCTCTCAGCAAGACATCTTAAAGACTGCATATTTTGTGTGTCAAGTTATTTTTTTTCTTTTCTTTGTAAATGTGTGCTTTTCTTTCTAATTCTGTCACACCTTGTTCATTTTCTGAACTTTCTGTTCTGTGTTTGCGTGAAGTCTATCTAGACTGTTCTACATCAGTACTAGCACATGCACCCACAGTGTGCAATAAATAAGTTTGAAATGTGACAAGATACCTATACGAAGCTATCTGTTGTCAGGGTCTGCTCTGGTTGCAATGGTGTGAAAAAGCATATGTTTGAAGTACTGTAAAACAGGTTTTATTAGCGACAATATATATTTCGTGCTAATTCGCGAATGCGTTGCCTCGCGAATTCAATATTTTCGCTAATAAATCAGTAACAAGTATAAAATGGAGTAATGTCCGAAATTGGTATATCCGGAATATGGTAAGTTTTATCACGTAGTCGTCCATGTGTTTACTGCATTAATTCAATTATTCGTTAAACACAAATATTGAATGAAGTGTATTGCTTCGATAAAAAGTTTGTTTAGTAAACAAAAAAGTGTTTAAATAAAAAATACAGACCAGAAAATGGAAGAATGTTTCTCTTCTTCATTGATCTCCGTGAAAAGGGGAGTAACTCTTATATACATACATGTACGGCAAGTGATAAATTACATGTACAATTACTGACTTTTGAAGCAGGTTTGACTCTATGTATTCGTGAAAAACAATTCACTCATTTTGACTACTGAATACCGGCTTATCCCAAGCCGCGTTTAACAGATCAACACGTATACACAAACTTGTCAATTTGTTTTCACACGTTTATCATCCTATTCCAAGTTTCAATAAGGACACGGATTTAACCTTTAGCCTCATAATGGACAACTCGTGATAACCATTTCATTTGCAGACAGTTTTGATCCAAATAGGACCCCGAAGTTATTAAAGAGTAGTAACTTTGTGGCTTACATTTCCAGTGTTTTCCACCATTTCATCAGTAGACAGGTGTGTCACGCTGTGACATGCACCCAATTTTTGAGTAAAGTTCTCAAAACAATTACAAAATTGAATACTGATAAATACAGGCCTGGACGCATGCTATAAAAGCCCTAGACTTTGTTCACAATTATCGATTGATAACCCCTAAATTGCCGAAGGCAGTTACATACAGAAATTTATTCTTTGCCCTTTTTACAGCATTCGGCAGAGTTTTATACGATTCTATTTCCGTTATGTTAATTTAGCGAGATGGACGCCGTAGCGAAATCATCATGACGCGAATTAATACAAAATCACATTTACGCGAAATAATCATGACGCGAATATAATCTGTTTTACAGTAAAGGGTTTTCTTGTTGCGTGATTGATTTACATATATTTACATACACTCAGTTTTAATTGTCAACATTCTGATAATGTCTTTTTTTGTTGTTGTAAACAGCTTTCATGGTTTGCTTTCATTGTTGAATAATAAGAATATACATGTACCAGAGCAACAGCTAAAGGTGCGTACTCAAATACTAAAATCTTCATTTCGCCATTAAACATATGTTGTGACCACTCTTTAGAATCGTCTCGAAGAGACAATTCTAAAGAGTGGTCACAACATAGGGTTAGGTGGAGAAATGAAGAAGTTATTCTTGAAAATATTTTAATGGATGCATCTTATCCAGACCTGATGTATGTATGCATTGTTGGGTTTACTCAAAAGTACTAAGGTTTATAATGCCACCTTCCCGCATAAACTGTTGACCCTTTCCTTTATATAAACACCTTTTCAAGCACCTGCAAACACAGAAGACCCAGATCAGATGGCTCCTAGAGGAGCCATCTGATCAGGTTCTGCTCTGTTTGCTATTGGAATTTGATAGATCTGTTTCGTTACTTTCTAAAATGGCTACATTTTTCCACCTGCCATATTTCATTATAACTATTTTGTTCATGAATATTCAGTAGGTATTGAAATTTCAAATAAACATAGAACAGGGAAAGGGTTAACTTAAAAGTGGAATGGTCCATCATTGTTTAGTATTAACTCTTTCCCTGTTCTATGATTATTACAAATTCCGGTACCTACTGAATAGTCACGGAAAACATAGGTAATAGAATTATGGAAGGTGGTACATTGTAGCCATTTTAGAAAGTGAGGAAACAGATCTATCATATTCTATTAGCAAACAGAGTAGACCCTGATCAGACGGCTCTTCTAGGAGCCGTCTGATCTGGGTCTACTCTGTTTGCATATGCGTGAAAACACGTTTATATGAGGGAAAGGGTTAAAGTCCATTTAGTATGAAATGGTGTAATTTGCTTTAGGATTTTGAATGACAACTTGTACAAATCCTTATCAAATGCCTCTTATAGGAGCCAAATAATCTAGGTCTACACTGTAGCCTTCTTATTAGTGATTGCTATTTTTTTCTGTTGTTTATTACTCTTTAGCAATAAACTTTATTTTCCAACACCTTTCAGTCATAAATTCTGGTATTCTGTATTTAATTTTGTTCTGATTAAATACATGAGTGTATTACTGTAACTATTTAAAGGGGAAATGATCGTTAGATTTCTTGTTTAGTGATTTTCCTGAATAATTATACATCAGTATGTTTACTCTCAGATGTTTTGTTACAGGGAGCTAGACAAGCAGAAAAACAACACAGCGCCAGAAGCTTGCATTTTCCAGTGGAGCATGAAACTATTGTGAAAGGTACATTTAAACAAGAGTGTAGAGTTTCAATGATGGACTTTTTTTTTCACACAAGCCATCTTTAAAGTGATAAGTTTATTTCATTTTGAAAAGTTTGGGTTGGGGGTTTTTTGTATAAAAATGGAATTTGCTAAATTTGATAATCACAAGTGTGAAGTCATACACAGAGTGATAAACAAAGCACTCCCTACACACCATAAACATCATTCTGTTACCATAGTTACCCTCAATATTAGAACCTCAATCTCTCTATTATGCACTGATTGGCAAAGTTGAATAATGAAAATTTGGCACTATTTTTTATAACATTAACCCTTTCCCTCATATAAACACCTTTTCATACATTTACAAACACAGTAGACCCAGATCAGACGGCTCCTATAGGAGCAATCTGATCAGGGTCTGCTCTGTTTTCTTTTGGCATGATATAGATCTGATTCTACAGATTTTGTTGTAGCAAAAAATTTCATTGAAAAGTTTTACATTATAAAAATAGAGCTACGAAATATTCATGTTGTCATTATTTCTTACATGAATACTGAACAGGGAAAGGGTTAAATGAAACAAAAGGAGTGACAAATAGTGTATACCCTGATCAGACTGGTCCTGCATGGTCTGCACTGTTTGCCTAAGATTTTCTGGCAGAATATTTAGGATAACTATGGTATTCTACTCATATTTTCTCATGTTGTTTTTTAATAAGTGTCACTATTGAGAGGGTTTACTGTACAGTAGAATCCCTCTAAACTGGAATTGGTTGAGTATTTTTACTAAGTAAGCCTTTTAGAAGATATTCAGATTAATTTCCTTTATTTGAATGTTGTTAAACAGGATGTATTTGATGAAAGGTCTATAGATGTTAGCTTGCAGCTGAGTTCATGTACAGTATTTTTGGTTTGCTTTGATTTCATTTTTCGCAATATCTTGGTCTGAATGTGGTATTGTGCAACTATCTTCATTATCTTCCAGTAACCCTTTACCTGATGAATAGTCATAAAAGACTCCACCCATTAATATAAATATTCATTAACCCTTTCCCTCATATAAACGTGTTTTCACACATTTGCAAACAGAGTAGACCCAGATCAGACGGCTCCTATGGGAGCCGTCTGATCAGGGTCTGCTCTGTTTGCTAGTGGAATTTGAAAGATCTGTTTCTTTACTTTCTAAAATGGCTACAATGTTTCTCCTTCCATATTTTTCGTTGTAACTATTTTGTCCATGAATATTCAGTAGGTATTGAAATTTGTAATAAGCATATAACAGGGAAAGGATTAACCAATTTCCTTATATGGTTATATAAAACAAGTGAATACATTGCTATAACAAACAGTATAGAATTACATCTAAAATGTTGTATAAGCAAACAGAGCTGAACTTGACCAAATGGATCATACAGGAGCCCTCTGATCTGGGTCTACTCTGTTTGCAAAGGTATCAAAAGTTTTCTCTTTCCGGTAAAGGGTTCAAGGTTTAACAAGATTACAATTTTACTCAATGACTTTTGTTCAATAGGCAGATCACTGTCGGATCCCAGTGTGTTTTTTTTAGTGAATCATTAACCCTTTCCCTCATACAGATACTCTTTTATGCCTTAAAGCTTAAACCTCTCTGTATAATTTCTTTAAACTGCATTAACCCTTTCCTCCATAGGCTATTTTAAGACCCAACCTCTTTGAATGAATCTACCCAAAAGGAGCATTAACTAGAGAAAAGGAAAATGTTAGAATTATGTAGTATTGAAACCATTGTTATAAATAGAGCATTTGCTCCTATGGAGCAAATGCTCTATTTATCACAATGGTTTCAAGAAGGGGCTATTACAGAGGCACAGAAAGGCATATTTATGGAGGAAACGGTTAAGCTATCCATTGGTCTTACAGACCTGCCATTGGATTTATGCCTTAAAGCTTAAACCTCTCTGTATAATTTCTTTAAACTGCATTAACCCTTTCCTCCATAGGCTATTTTAAGACCCAACCTCTTTGAATGAATCTACCCAAAAGGAGCATTAACTAGAGAAAAGGAAAATGTTAGAATTATGTAGTATTGAAACCATTGTTATAAATAGAGCATTTGCTCCTATGGAGCAAATGCTCTATTTATCACAATGGTTTCAAGAAGGGGCTATTACAGAGGCACAGAAAGGCATATTTATGGAGGAAACGGTTAAGCTATCCATTGGTCTTACAGACCTGCCATTGGATTTCTTATGTTCCTATGTTTATATGCCATTATAAAGAATAATATCAATGGTGTCATTATTTTTACATTAATATTCATGGAGTAAAGGATTTGATAAATAATTGAAAATCACAGACAATGTAGACTCCTAATGGCCATGACTTTTGAAAACAGCATCTGATCTAAGATAATTCTAAGGAGTGGTCTCAACAATGTGTTTTGTGGAGTAATGATGATTATAGTATTTACAATATACATGTGCACCTTCATCTATGGCTCTGCTTAACTCTTTCCCTGTTCAGTACTCAATTAAGAAACAATGACAACCTGAATATTTATTAGCTCAATTTTTATCATATAAACTTTTCAAGGAAAGTTTTTGCCTTGACAAAATCTGTTAGAATCAGATCTATATCATGTCAAAAGCAAACAGAGCAGACCCTGCTCAGAAGGCTCCCACAGTGTTTGCAAAGGCATGAGAAGGTGTTGGTATGAAGGAAAGGGTTAACTCTTAACCCTCTTTATTCATGTAAGAAATATTCACATGAATATTCATTAGATGAATCATGTTATAATGGCATATAAACACAGGGAATTATTTGCCATGGCATGAAATAGAAACATCTATATTACCCAATAAGCAAACACAATAGATCTTGATCAGGAAGCTCCTGCAGGAAGTTGTAGGATCTGGGTGTACTCTGAAGAGGTGTGAAAAGGCATCAGTATCAGGTACAGTGTTAGACCATTCATTTATCATACTCTCATCAAGCACTTCTTATATCATTGTGATCTGACTGCTGTGTGGATTTGATTTGTTGTACTATTTACCCTAAATATTAGAACAGTCGACTTCCTCTTGTAAAGCTGAATAAGTCATTTCTATACTATTTGAAAATTTTAACCCTTTCCCATTTCTATATTTAGTCCAAATTTCGATACCTGCTGAATAGTCTTGGTAAAAAAAGAGTTATAATGAAATGTGGAATATTGTAGCCATTTTAGAAAGTAAAGAAACAGGTCTTTCAAATTCCACTAGCAAACAGAGCAGACCCTGATCAGACGGCTCCTGTAGGATAGGAGCCATCTGATCTAGGTCTACTCTGTTTGCAAATGCATGAAAACAGGTTTCTATGAAGGAAAGGGTTAAATTAAACCAATATAGTAGCAAATATTGTAGACCCTGATCAATATGCTCCTTCAGTTTGATCTAGGTCTGCACTATTTACTTAAGTTAATCTGGTTGAATATTTGGGGTAATTACAGTGCTGTGTTTTGTTTATTTCATCATGACTTTGTGCACACAGAACCTCGCACCCTCTCTGCCCCCACATCTCCCATCCACACTCCAAAAACCAAAGACTCCCAGAGCCAACAATCTATTCAGGAGGAAGCAATAGAGCCTGTGCAGATGAGAAGAAAGCAACAAGTGGCACCCCCAGTTCTAGATGATGGTAAAGTTACCTCCCCTGAACAGGGTTAACCAACATTACACCATGGTATCCATTTTGGGTTTAAGGGTATTCTGTGATGGTTTCCATTTAAAAAGATTTTTAGGTGGGGTGATATATAGGAGACACCATGTCTGTAGGTCTATTGGTATTTCTTGTGAGTGTTTTTTCTCAGCACCAATTTGAAGGATTTCACGAAACTTTAATGGAAGCTTCATTATAGAGACATGGTCATAACATTATAATGTATTTGTCAGATGGTTTTTACAGAGTTATGGCCCGTGATTATTCAGAATATCACATACTATGAAAAGAGCTTTTTGTGGGGTATTAATTACATTGATGATTCTAGTTGCAACTGCAGTATTGTATTCGTGTAGGATTAGCACATGTGAAATATGAACCCAGCAGGAGATCATCTTGATTTAAAATATCAAATTTCAGGTTGAGGAGCAAAATGATGACTATATCAGTACAATCTCAATAAATCAAACTCTCAAACAAGTATTATTACTGGTTTTTAAGACAGGTGGCAGCTTAATACAGGGTGAAAGGCATGCAGAAAGCTCTCTAGGAGATTTCTGCATGACTTTCACTCTGCACTAAGCAGCTACCTGCCTAAAACATTCTCAATTCTTCTTTACTAAAAAATGTAAGTTAACATTATTTAACTGTATGTATAATAAGATCAGTATGGTGATGAAAGTATGATTTGATATTTATTCTATAAATCGGTGTTGTAGCTTCATTTATTTTGATTTCTTATACGGTACATGTCTTATACAGTACATTCATTTCTTGTCCTGCTTTAATTGTTGTAAATCAACTGCTGCATGAAGAAACAATTTGTAGAATTATAGTGTTATATATATATATATACATGTACATGTATATGAGGAGAAAATTTTTTTTTGCTACATTGATTTAGTTCTTCCCATGTTAACCCTTTATCTCGGATACAACTTTTGACGCCTTTGCAATTAGTGTAGACCCAGGTCAATTTACTCCTGTCGGAGCTGTCTGATCAGGGTCTGCTCTGTTTGCTTATGAAATCATATTAGATCTGACGGTATGGTTTCTACCAATATAAAAATACACATGTACATATGCGATTATAAAAATGCAGCTAATAGTGATAGATATTCAGGATGTTTTTATTTCTTACATGAATATTTGACTGGGCTAGGGTTAATGTTCTAATATTTTACATGGGAATAATCGTCAGTTAAATTGATAAGACAATCATTACAATTTATCTTGTACATGTGTAAGACTATATTTAATGTCATTGAAAACATTATACAATATCGTGGATATTCGGGTTAAAATCATTTTTACTCTGAGCCTCACTAATTTGGGGTGCAATTGTCATCATTTATGCATCTAAGGACTATATAGTTTAGCATGTATTCTTTTACTTCAATTTCAAATTGTTCATTGAAAGTATCTACAGTAAAACCTGTCTGAAGCAGCCATCAAAAATAGGTCTAAATGTGGATCTGTAAAGCAGGTGGTACCTTAATGCATGTCAAAAGTGATGCAGAAAGCTCTTATATGGTATAGACTCCCATGTCTAACAAATGAATGGTTGCTTAAGACAAGTTCTACTGTAATACTCAAATACTGTCAAAAATGTCTTTCTAGAACTGGTCAGTGCCAGGTCTCATACCCAGTCTGCACGCAGTGTCAGCATGTCAGATGACAAAATGCGAAGCCTGGAGGCTGAAAAAGAGCATCTGACAACTTTAACACACCAGCTTGAGACTGAGGTCCAGACGTACAGAGAGGTTGTGTCAACATATGAAAGTGGAGGTATGATTATTCCCCTATCAATTTTGTTATATATCTTATAAGGCAAAAGTGTTAATAACTCTACAAACAGTGTTTAAGGAAGGTATATAGGAGTCATCAGGTTGGTCTCTAGGTCCTTCGATTTTTGGTTAATGGTCCATGCTATTTCTCATTGTCTAGATTGCCACAAAACTTTATGGAAAGCTTTATTATTAACCCATTACCCCATAGGCTATTTTTAGATACAACCTCTTTGAATAAATCTACCGAAAAGGAGCATTAACGAGAGGAAAGGAAAATTTTAGAATTTTGTAGTTTGAAACCATTGTGATAAATAGAGCATTTGCTACTATAGGAGCAAATACTCTAATTATCACAATGGTTTCACAAAGTGACTTCTACAGAGTCGTCAAAAGTTGTCAATATGAGGGAATGGGTTAAGGGGAGAAATGCTAACATAACGTTTTGGTGAGATCATTTTTATGGCCCCCCTTTAGGCGACAGGGGCATTAAGTTTTACCCTTGTCCGTATGTCCATCCATATGTACATGCGTCCATACGTCCATCCTGTAAAAGTTTCGTCAAAGATTTCCTGGCTTGTGTATGCTGGAATAATTTAATATTTGGTCTGAAGCATAATCATAGTGACTCTTTTCAGGTCTGTCATGCTGGGGCATCCATGTCCCATGGACACATTTTCTTTTATTTACAGAGTTAACACCCCTTGATTATTCAAAATATTGTATATACCTGACAAGTGTTTGTGTAGGGATATTAATCACATTCAGTGAGTCTGCTCCGTTTGCTTATTGACTAATATAGATCTGACATTACAGTTAGTGTTGGAGCCAAACCATCTTGTATTGATAAGCCAGTATTAAAATCAATGTACATGTATTTAATATACATGATGCCATTATTTCTTACATGAATATTCATGGAATAAAAGCTTTACTGGCGGACATTTTCAAATGGTTATTCGAGTGGCTTCGATCCCCCGCCAAACCAAGTCCTTTTGATGAAACTTTATAAACCAATGTATCAGTGCTTTACACTCGGTATCTAAAAGAACCAGAGAAACTTGATATGTAATAAGAGTAGGGCATCGTGCCTTGGTTTCCCTTATCTGCTCCCCTCTCTCAGGGCTGTCCATTTGGCCCATAGTTGGGTGTTAATCAACACAACCAACAAAACTTTACAATCTAAGTTGAGATTTAGATATTGATGTGTTTGGAGGCATAGAATAAATAATACTCAAGTTTGGGGTTTGAGAATTTGTTAATACTTTGCTCCATGAATATTCATATAAAAAATGAATGCATCATGAATATTAATTAGGTATATTTTTAAATGGCATGTGAACACAGGAATTTTTGGTCAAATTAAAAACTGTAGAATCAGATCTATATTATACCATAAGCAAACAGAGCAGACACTGATCAGATAGCTCCTACAGGAGCTGTCTGATCTGGGTCTACTCAGTTTGTAGAGGTGTATTTAGGTGTATCTGTGGAGTAGAACTTTGGAAGGTTAACACTTTCCTCCATAGGCTATTTTCAGACCCAACCTCTTTGAATGAATCTACAAGAGGCATTTACTAGAGAAAGTAAAATTTTAGAATATTGTAGTTTGAAACCATTGTAATAAATAGAGCATTTGCTCCTATAGGAGCTAATGCTCTATTTATCACAATGGTTTCAAGAAACAGTTATTATAGGCGTAGAAAGACATATTTATGGAAGAAAGGGTTAATGGAACCTCTGGTCACATGATACAAAATATAACAGGGAAAAAAGATACACCTTTTAACTTATTTTTATTTCTTCCAATTTCAGACAGTGGGACAGCCCAGTCTCTTCTCACAAAGAAGCAGATAAATGACTTGCGAGAAGAGAATGAATCACTGAAGAACTCCATACAACGGCTTAACTCAGAACTGAGCGGGTACCAAGCCAGATATAGAGCTACAGCAGACGACGGCACGGTGAGTAGATGGCAGTCTTAGGGATGTTTGCATATATTGAACATCAATTTTGGCATTGTAGTTTAATATCTAAGCTCCATTATGCAAAAACCAATGTTTAAGTTTTACAATCATCTGCCATGTTTTAAACATGTTTTGAACTGTCTGCCGCCACTTAGACCCTATTTAGGTGTACTGACTTGTGTGACAACAGTGCAGAACCTAATCAGATTCTTCTTTTTATAATTTACATTGGCTGATATGGATGAAAGATTAATTTTCGTATAGCTGGACTCATCTATATCTACTTCCAATTCCATAATTAAACTTGAGATACTCTGTTGACAGGGTATTAATCCCATTCCTGCATATTGACGCCTTTTGGCGCCTCTGTAAAAGTCCTTTATTGAAACCACTGTGATAAATAGAGCATTCGCTCCATAGGAGCAAATGCTCTATTTATCACAATGGTTTCAAAACTACTGTCCATTTCAATTTACTTTGTCACTGAATTTTAGTCGATATTTTTTTCATTTCGAGTCAGACTGACCTTAAATATACTTCATTTGATCGCATCGTTTTTCACGAACTCCCATGCTAAATATCCCTCAATATCATGCAGTAACAAGGAATAATATGCCGAAAATGCATTTTCTACATGCTAATTCGATCAGCTGTTTCTTTGCAAATACCGCCGTATGTATGGATCGTGGAGCGTATCATTTTTCAACAGGGGTGAATTGCATACAAATATGTAATAAATGACGTAATTTCGTGTATGACGTCAACTTTTAAGAGCTATAATTACCCGTAGTTAAATTCGAACGTTCCACTCGACGTCAATCGTCCGCCATTTGCAATTTAAAATGAACGTGTTTACAATGGGGAAACATTGTTTTTATGCATAAAATCTTTATTTAAAGATGGTTTAAAAGGAAACTCGGGCACAGAGTTCGTGAAAAACGATGACACAAGTGGTTTAAATTTGATCTCGATCTGGTAAGAAATGAAAAAAATTCTCGATTCAAATTCAGTGACAAAGTAAATTGAAATGGACAGTACCTAATTCTAAATTTTTCCTTTTTTCGAGTAAAGGTTCCTTTTCGGTAGATTTATTCAGAGGTGCGGTCTAAAATAACCTATGAGGGAATGGGTTAAACATCTTGGATTCTGTTGAGACACCATGTTACTTTCGTCTCTTCTAGATCAAAGCCCTTCAAGTGCAAGTGTGTGTGAGAATATCGTTTTTGGTGTATCTTATGTCTGTCTGAAACTTTAAACTTGGCTATATGTTTTAGATATAGATTTCATATTCAGAATGCATAGTCATCTCATGAATCTGCCATTTTAGAGTAGTGTCGTCTTTCGATCAGGGTAAAATATTAAAATCAAAGGTCAATGTGCCTGTTGGGACCTTAGTGTTTCACTATGTCCTGTTTAGTTTCATTGACATTAATTCAAATTTGTATACGGTACACCTTCTTTTCCAGTGTTACATATTTGAAGGTTGTGAAAAGCCTAACTGCGCTTTTATCCCCATACTTGATAAATATTCATGTAAGAAATAATTACTTTATGAATATTAATTAGAATAATGTTGATAATGATCATAGACTTTTTTGGCCATGCCAGAAACTGTAGAATCAGATCTGTATCATTTCATAAGCAAACAGAGAGGAACCTGATCAGAGAACTACATGTATTATAGAAGCTGTCTGGTCTGGATCAACTCTTTCTGCAAATGCATAAGTATGCATCTATATCAAGGAAAGGGTTATTCAACTTTCATTATTGTCACATGCCTGTCATTTCCAGGGAGACTTCACAGGAATTCCCTCTAAGGGACCCCTCCCATCTTGGCTGGTAAGAAATTTATTAGCTACACTGTTCAGCTATGGCATGAATTAGAGGCACCAAAAGGGGAAAACTGAAATAAACAGATTTTTGCTCATGGAGTCTCTTTCATGTTGTGCTAAGTATTTGTATCCCCCCACAATGTTACCTTAATAGTTTTAGCTTGTGTACAGAGCCAAACCAGAATTCTAGTTCCATAATGTAGTAAACCCCATTTAAATTATACAGGGTTTTGGACTGTCTATACTGCATTTTTAATCAGCTTAAATAGAAGGAATGAATATAAATGTTACTTGTCTCAAATATTGAAATTTTATCAGTTGGGTTATATTCATAAATGTCAATGTTATTGGATCCTAGTAACAGTATTAATTACCTGTAATGAAAAAGAAGTTTGAAATTTGGTCTGGCTATGAAACATTATAAACTGTTGGCTATCAATACAGGTGGTTAGTGTAATTTGTGAAAAGCGAAGTCAGTCATACTGTTCATTTTCTAGACTGAGTTAAATCAGTATTTCATGTAATAATTTTTGTGGCTGATGAAACAGGCATTCAGATATTTACAAACAGTGCAGACTTTGCTACTGCATTTTCAAGCATCATCAAGTGAGGTGCTCCACTGTTTCAGAGAATGTAAATCAAAAGTTTATTTCAAATACAAAAATCTTTATTTTCTTCCCCTAACCCCTTGTCGTGACAACTCTTTAGAATGGTCTCTTTAAGCCAATTCTAAACCAAGGTCACAGCAGAGGGTTTGATTTGGTGGATAAAATAAAGAAGCAATTATGTAATATTAATATATAAACTTCAGACCCAAAAAAAGCTTCATGGCTGGTATGTCTGACTTCAAAATACTTTAATGTTCCACCTGTATTGATGGTGTCCGTTCTGTTGTATTTCCAATGGTTCTTTACATTTTTGTATGTTCCTTATGTCTGTATATACATGTATATACTAAACAAGCTTGTATATATTTATCCAGTCTGAAAAGGATGGCAAAATAGATGTCAAGTCATCAAATTCTTTAACCCTGTACTCCATGAATGTTCGTGTAAGAAATACCAACATAATGAATATCAATGAAAAGAATTTCTATAATGGCATGTGCACATACTAGATTAAAAATATTATTGCAGTGGCAAAAGAAATAATCTTTAATCTTTATATTTAATGTATAAGCAAACAGAGCTGATCTTTATCAGACAGCTCCTGCAGAAGCTGATCTGGGTCTTCCTTGTTTGCGAAAGTGCATTCGGGATTTGTAGCAGATGACATTTTGTAGAAGATTTCGCTCAGGAATATTATGGTTAACCCTTTCCTCCATAAATACACCTTTCTACGCCTCTGTAAAAGTCACCTGTTGAAACCATTGTGGTAAATAGAGCATTTGCTCCTATAGGAGCAAATGCTCTATTTATCACAATGGTTTCAAACTACAAAATTCTAAATTTTTACTTTTCTCTAGTTAATGCTCCTTTTGGGTAGATTTATTCAAAGTGGGTGTATCTAAAAATAGCCTATGGAGTAATGGGTTAAAGTATGCCTGTATAAGATTGCTTTGATTGACAGCAGTAGATTTTGTGATATCATTTTGCCACCTGAAATGTTTGTATTCACTCTTTTTTCCCCATGTTTCCCCTTACTGCAATTACTGTAAACATTTGGACAGACAAACTTAGGTAAATAGAGAATAATAGGTTAGTGCCGTAGATGGGACGCTTTATCCGACGAGGGGAGAAAACATTGAGGCGAGGCTTGCCGAGCCTCAACTGTTTTCTCTCCGAGTCGGATAAAGGCGTCCCATCTACGGCACTAACCTATTATTCTATTTATCCAGTCAATTTAGTTATATCTTTTTTCATAGACTCATAAAACATACGAATATTGAAATAATTTGCATTGAAAATGCGGGTTTTCGATCAACGGACCTCCCTTTTCATTTCCATTCTAGAGACGTAAATAATGAGCTACCGCAGAGGAAAATAGTTTCGATACTTACATTACAAGAGGGGAAAACGTGGTTGAATTTGAAAAATAAGATAATTTGAGTCGAGAGTCGATATGTAATTCAAACAGACATGATAATATTCTCCCGGAGGCTGTCTGGTCAAATTCGAGTTCCGTCGACTCGGTTTCTATTTTTAGATAGGGCTAACGTCACTCATAAATCGATGGAACTGATCAGGCTATATTTAGGTCTATGTCAATCACCGCCCCTGTAAGAGCTTATCAAACAAATTATTATGAGAGTGAAAAGAAAACATTTACTATTTATCTGTAAATATTTGCCCCCTGACTTGATTTTTATCAAAAACGCGTTTTGCCAGTGATGAATTAAATTAATAAAACTGATGAATCAACGTCCCTTTGTATGTGGCCTCAGTGGCGTAATCGGTAAGCACGACGTCTCAAGAGTGATCAGATTTGGCTTTTGTAGAATCAGGCGTGGGTTCGAATCCAGCTATAGCCATTTTTTTTCTTCTCTTTTTTTATTTGAATAATTATATTGGTGATTTTTCTGTTAGATCTATTCCGTCAACATGTTCATGCATATTTACAGAAAATTAAAATAGTTCCATGGTTATAGAATCATTCCGCCTATCTACTAACCTAATAAACCTTCTACTACCGGAAGTAACCTAATAAACCTAAGTTTATTTGCACCCCCTTTATTATGTCACTAGAGAAGCCTGGTGACTGGATAAATAGTACAGACCCAGATCAAATTGCTCCTTCAGGAGAAGTTTGATCTGGGTCTGCAATATTTGCTTCTCAATTAGTTTCGTTTAGATTTATGAAATTGGTGCCACATTTACTGATTCAGATTTACAAACCAGTGGATATGGGAGATTGGGTGTCTGAATACATGTAGTTATGGTAAATGCAGTAATACTTTTTTTACAGCTTCACAATAGTAGAGTAGAAAAATGGCTTTTGAGTATTTTCCATACATTTATACTTAAACTTTAATATATTTGCATCAATCTCAACATTTCCAAACTTGATATCAAATGATTTCATTGTTGTATTGCACAGAAATTGTTTCAAACTATTTTTTTTGTATGCACGATTTAACCCATTACTCCATAACTACAGTAGAACCCCTCTAATGCGACCACTTAATGAATAAACGTGGATGTCTTTATAAGCAGGTGGTTGCTTAAGGCAGGGCAAAAGTAATGCAGAAAGCTACCACCTGCCTCTTCACCCAGAATTATACTTCTTTTAGGTGGTTTCATTTGAGAGGTTTTACTCTATGCTGTTTTTTACACCTTTGCAAAGAGAATAGACCCAGATCAGATGGCTCCTGCAGAAGTCATCTGATCAGGGTCTGCTCTATTTGCTTATGGATCCGATTTTATAGATCTGGGTCCGTATTCATAAAGCTCCTAAAAAATTCCTAAGACGCTTTATGAATACAGCCTTAGGTATTTTTTAACCTAAGTGAATATTTCCACTTAGTTAAAAAAAATCTTAGGAAAATCCTTAGGAGCTTTATGAATACGGGCCCAGATTTATTTCTCTCATGAGCAAATATTCTTGTGTTTATCAGCCATCATAAAACTTAATATAATTAGTATTCATGATGCCATTATTTCTGACATGAATATGCATGAAGTAAAGAGTTAAGCATTTAAGGATTAAAAACTAGTTTGACAAATTTGGAAAGTTGAAATCTCAAGAATTTTATGACTCAGTGCTCAAATTAATTGTTTTTAACTACCATCATGCAATTGATAAATCAGTCAGGAAAATCTTTGGAAAATACTTTCACTGCTTTAGTTCCCACCCAGAAAATGTTGAAATAGAAAAACAGACCCTGTTTCTGAGAAAAATTAAGGTAGTGTGACTAACTACAAGCAGAACTGTTATAAAATAGTTTTAGTCATACAAATTGTAATTTGGAATAAATCAAAATAAGGGGAAAACAATGGTTAATAAACATGAATGGTCTGTTTTTCTATTTCATGATATTTTTCTGGTATTATTAGTATTATCTCATCAAAAGTCTCTACAAAAAGATATGAACTGTCTCAGGACTGTAACAATTTGATCAATGATAATTGTTTGTACAAGAACTGGACTTAAATTCATAAACTTTCAAGTGTTCTCAGACTCAGATCCTCAGAAATATCTCAAATATGTTTGTTTGGTACCCAACTTCTTAAATACTGCTAGAAGCTGGATACCAAGTGAACACATTTTAAAAGATCATGAAAATTTTAAAAGTTAGTGATTTTAACCCTTTCCCTGTTCTATGTTTATTTCAGTTTTCAGTACCTACTTAATATGCATGGACAAAATAGTTACAATAAAGTACGGAAGGTGGAACATTGTTGCCATTTTAGAAAGTAAAGAAACAGATCTATCAAGTTCTATTAGCAAACAGAGCAGACCCTGATCAGACGGCTCCTCTAGGAGCCGTCTGATCTGGGTCTTCTCTGTTTGCAAATGCGTGAAAACACGTTTATATGAGGGATCTGAAACATATAATCAAACAGAGTTGACCCTCCTCAGAGAGCTCCTACAGGAGCTGTCTGATCAGGGTCTACTCTAATTGCAAAGTTATAAAAATGTGGAATTATCATTTAACAGGTGAAAGATTGCTTTTGATTAATCCAGAAAGTTTATCCCTTTCCTCCATAAATACGCCTTTCTACGCCTATATAATAATCACTTCTTGTCATTGAAACCATTGTGATAGATAGAGCATTTGCTCCTATAGGAGCAAATGTTCTATCTATCACAATGGTTTCAAACAACAAAATTCTATAATTTTACTTTTCTCTAGTAAATGCTCCTTTTGGGTAGATTCATTCAAAGAGGTTGGGTCTAAAAATAGCCCATGGAGGAAAGGGTGAATTACATAGTTGCATGGCTCCTCATTTTGACCAATCCTAGTAATTTTACAATGAAATAAGTCATTAAGAAAAAAACAACATTTTTGATATTTACTTATCTTTTGATTTATCTTTATTTTAATCTTTTGACTTTTGATGAAATGATACTTGGATATGTTTGCAAGATGTGTTAGCAACACATTTAACATAACATTGTGTTGAGACTATGAGTTCTGGTAACTATGTGCTACTATGATCAACAGCACTATAACAGCGATCCGTTCTTGGATCACCCAGTCATTCGGGACGTAAGTAGCTCAGTATAGGGTCCACACCTTTTGACATTATTTTGGTTTTATTTGATTCACTGGTGTAATATTTTCATCTATTTGATATTCACAGATGTACATAAGCTTCACATTAGGAAAATCAACATTAAGACTTTACAAACAGTGAAGAACCAGACAAGACACTATGTTTAACCCTCACAACACTGAATTTTCAAATGGACTATTCCGAAATTCAAACAGGTCAAGCTTATGGTGAATATTTAGGGATATTTTTAGAGAAAAGTGTAGCATGACAAACAGTACAGACCCTGATGAGAGGGCTCTTCTAGGAGCCCTCTCATCTGAGTCTACACTGTTTGCAAAGGACTTTAGTGACTTGTACCTCACACTGTAAGGGTTAAAACACAGCATCTAATCAGATTCTATTCTGATAAACAGTGCAGAACCTGATCAGGTGCCACATACTAAACATGGCCATTGATCTGGTTCAACACAGGTTGCAAAGCCTAAAAGTTTATTTTCATTGAGCTTGGCTCAAAGGCTCTTACATTCGACATGCTTTTAACACTTTGAATGTTGGAAGTAAGTGTATTGGCATTTGTAAACAGTGTAGACCTAGATCAGAGGGCATTCTGGGAGTCCTCTGATCAGGATCTACCCTGTTTTCAAGGTCTGCACTGTTTGTCATAAACTGTAAAACATTATTTTCTTCAATGATACAATTCTTTGTTTAGTCAATATTATCTGAAAAGAGGGAGCCAGTTTGAATTATTCATCAGATTTAGTGTTGATAAACAGGTATACTGTACAATACTTCTCAACAATAAAGTATTGACTATTACATAGGTTTGACATTTGCTGAACTGTTATACTTACAACTGAGGTCCAGATAAGATGTATAAATTAGAACTTTTTCTATAAATTAAAACTTCTTTCATTTCTCCAGCAAACCCTATGTTGTGACCACTCTTTAGAATCGTCTTTTCAAGACGATTCTAAAGAGTGGTTACAACATAGGGTTTGCTGGAGAAAGGATGATTTTAATATTAAGTATGCACCTTTCTAAATCTGTTGCTCTGCTTACAAGCTACAAACTCTGAATAATTATACTTGTGTGAGGTGTAATTGACTTAACCATCAGTTTAATAAACATACATATTCATTACCATTATATTTATCATCATATTCATTATCATACTTATTATCATATTCATTTTCATTCCTTTCATCATATTCACAATCATCATTGTCATCATCACCATAGAGTTTAATCTCTCTATAGCAACTAACTTCTTAGTGAATAAACAAGGACTCTTTAACCCTTTAATCCATAGATCCACCTTTCTATACCTTTGCAAACAGAGTAGACCCAGATCTGAAAGCTCCTGTAGAAGCCATCTGATCAGGGTCTGTTCTGTTTGTTTATGATATGATACAAATGTGATTCTGCAGTTTGTGCCATGGCCAAAAATTCATGTGTCCATTTTACCTTTTTTGGATTAGATATAGAACAGGGAAAGAGTTAATCCTAATCTTACTGTAAAAAATAACGACTGCTCAAACTCTGTCCTGGACCAATTCCAAGTGTCAAACAGCATGGACCCCTGATGAGATGTCAAGCAGTTTGGCATCTCTTCTGGATTCAAGCTGTTTGCAAAATACAGAAATGTTTGGTCCTACCTTAAGGTTCCATTTATAAGTTTGTCTGTTTTTCGAAAGAAAGAAATCAAGATATTGCCATAGCCTAATTATCATAGTTATTGTCCTCGTGGGCAACATGCAAAAACCTTGACATTTTGCCATAATGTCAACATTAGTGCAGCTATTCCTATCAAACTTCACACTTTTGTTACCATTACAATGGCTACAATCTGTTGATGGACTGTTTCTCTGTAATTAATGATTTAAAAATGGTTGCCCTTTAAACTCTGAATATCCGGGGACAGATGAGTGTTGGCTTTCACACGTAGTGCTCATCTTAAAGAATCATTGGTAGATGTTTTTTCATTGCTGATTTAGAGAGATTTTACTGTATTTTGGTCATCAGTATCATTTCCATGGTGATTGGTGATCTACACTATTTACACATCATGCCATTCGCCTCATATTGTGATGGTACTTTTAACTCATTCCCTTATATTGACACCTCTGTAAAACTCAGTTTTTGAAACCATTGCTATTAAAAGAGCATTTGTTCCATAGGAGCAAATGTTCTATTTATTACAATTGTTTCAAAATTACGCATTTCTAAATTTTTCCTTTTTTCTAGTAAATGCTCCTTTTCAGTATATTTTTTCAAAGAGGTTGGGTCTAAAAATAGCCTATGAGGTAATGGGTTAAGAGTTTTGGTACATTATGCATGTATGTACTCTTGGATAATTTAGACATTCTACTTTTGATTTTTTTTTTCTGTGGACCCTATACTATATTGAGTGTGGCTAGCTGGTTTTACAGAAAGCTAATTGTTTGTGTGTGTTTCACATTTTCACAGCTGGGTATCCCAGTTCTTAATCTGTAGGGAGTATGAAATGAGAAAGGGCAAGGCATGGGTTTTACATTTTGCTGATTATATGAAATGATATTGTATTCCTTAAATCATTGACCGCATTAAAACAAAAGAAAGAAATACATTTGTTTGTTAATTTGAATAAATTATATAAAGAATAATTCAAACTTAAGTAAAGAATAATTGATGATTTGTTGGCAGGTGGCTGCTTTTTAATGATGGGTGAAAGTCATGCAGAAATTCTTCTGAGAGCTTTCTGCATTACCTTCACTCTGCATTAGGCTTCCACCTGTTATAAAGATAAAGCTTGTAGTGTTTAGATTAACAAGTATTTACATTTTGTACTATATAAAGTGTCAAGTAAAAACCAACAATCATGTTGCAGACAAAACTGTGCCACTCTTTACATAAGATATACAGTAAAACCTGTCTATAACGACCACTAAATTGTGTTCATTAGTTGGTATTTTGGGCAGGTGGTTGTTCAAAGCAAGGTGAAAGTAAAACAGAACGCTCCTATAGGAGCGTTCTGTTTTACTTTCACCTTGCTTTAGGCATCCACCTGCCTCTAACATAAAATACTTGATGTAATTTAGTGGTCGTTATAGAGAGGTTTTACTGTACCTTGTTCTGTTACTAAGTATTTTCTCTTTGCAGCAACAATGCTTGTAAATTCTGCTCCAAGGACAAACTTCCTTATTTTCGCATTTTAAGTTTCCACATCTTATGAAATTTATTGATGTAAGAAGTGAGGCTGCTAGAAATTAGTTCTTTGAACGTAGAAGTATAGGTATAATTAGAGGCATAGAAAAGGTATATGAAAAAGTGTTTATACGATCGAAAGGGTTAACATAGCTCTTTAATTGCTTCATTAAACTCCTTGTTTTGACCCCTCTGTAGAATTCTCTTGACAAGATGATACTAATGGGCGGTCATAACATAGAATTGGTGGGAAAATTTTAGCAATTTTAGCATTTGAAATATGCCTCTTCTCTATGGCTCTGTGTATAATTGCTTGTATGTTGCTGTCCGGCTTACAAAGCTGCTTTTACAACAAGGATATTAAGAATTTTACAAAACTGTTTTCTGCCGAATTGTTTAATGTTTAATTGTACAAAAATTCAGATGAAACAAGGAAGAAAATTCCAAATCAGAGTTGGAAATATAGTCCTTTTTAGCGACACTTTTTCAAAAAGTGGAGCTATTGTCATGACCCTCTCGTCGGCGTCGGCGTCGGCGTTGGTTAACCTTTTTGTTAAGGTCCTTTTCTCAGAAACCATCAAAGATATTTGGTTCATATTTGGTATGTATGTTAACTATCACAAGGGGAACCCATTTCACAAGGGTAGGTAACTCTAAAATTAATTTTGCCATAGTTATGCCCCTTTTTCGACTTAGAATTTTCATTGTTGGTTAAGTTTTATGTTCAGGTCCATGTCTCAGAAACTGTCTAAGATATTTGGTTCATCTTTGGTATACATATTAACTATTACAAGGGGGATCCATTTCACAAGGGTAGGTAACCCTAAAGTTAATTTTGCTGTTGTTATCTCCCCTTTCTGACTTAGACTTCCACTACACTATCCAGCACTAAAGAAAGTGGAGCGCGCTGTCTGCGGACAGCTCTTGTTCCCTTTGTTTTGAAAATATAGAATTTTTAAATTTTAATTTTATTAAATTCTAATTTAATTTTTTTGTTGTAATTTTTTATATTGAAGTTTTTAAAAATGATACATGTACTTAAAATTTTTAAAGAATTATACTTGAAGTTTTTCAGTGACTGCTGTTTTACTGTGTAATTCTTGTCAAAGATTTCTTAATCCTCATCAGATGTTCATGTTTATTGCAGCTAAATATCAGATACCTAAATCCATTATTTCTTGCCTATGACGATAGAATCAGAGAACGGGAAGAGACTATACGAAAAGCACAGGTAAATCATAGTGAATTGTTTTATTGAACAATAATGGTAATGTAACGCTTTCAATTTTTCATCTAATTGCCATCTTCAATTATTGTTAACCAATTACCTCATAGGCTATTTTTAGATCCATCCTTATTGAATAAATCTTGTGAGTATTTTCTAGAAAAAGGAAACTGTTAGAATTGTAGTTTTGAAACCATTCATGATTGTAAAAAATAGAGCATTGGTTTCAAAAAGTGACTTTTTGTGTCAATATGAGGGAATGGGTTAAAGGACACTTTTCATCTATTTCTTTTCAAAAACAGTGTTTCCAAACAGTTTTTCTTTGCAAAGTTAAAAAACGAGAACGGTTCTCCTTTTGATGAATATAAGAATGATCATATCTATGATATTGATCCATAACTTATAAATGATTTGCTGTATAATTTCATTTTTAAAAGTATTGAATGAAGTGTTGCACAGTACAATTTTAGAAAGCTATCTGATACAGTAATGCAATGTATACTTTGACTCAACAGGATGAGCTAGAAATATTACGACAACGAACGCTGGAGGTAGTTAAAGAGAATGAAAGGCTACATTCTCGTATGGACCAGGGAGGATCTGGGCCCATAGACAACACAGAATGGTAAGAACGCCAATATTTCTATCTTCCAAGTTTCAGAAGCATACAGGTTTATCCATTAATCTGATGAATATTCATGTGAGAAATAATGTATGAATGATAATTAGCTGATTTTTCACAATGGCTTTGTGAACGTAATAGACAAAAAGTGTCCGTTAACCATTCCCTTTTAAACATAGCATACACTAGAATCAGGTAGTTATAATTCCAGAAGCAAACTGAGCACACTGTTCAGACAGCTCCTACAGAAACACAATGGAGAAAAGTTATTTCAAGCATTCATAGCAGAAAAACATGTTGTACAGAAGACAATTACTTAGCATGCAAAGAGACAGAGTGAGATTTGTCCAGGATCTTATTTTCAGACTATAAGAATATAATCAAATATGTTTGTTTGGTTCCAGTCTTCTAGGAGATTGGTAGCAGCTGGAAACCAAGTAGAGATGTGTTAGGATGCTCATGAGTCTTAACCCTTTCCCTCATGTAAACGTGTTTTCACACATTTGCAAACAGAGTAAACTGAGATCAGACAGCTCCTAGAGGAGCCATCTGATCAGGGTCTGCTCTGTTTGCTAGTGGAATTTGATAGATCTGTATGTTTACTTTCTAAAATGGCTACAATATTCCACGTTCCATATTTCATTTTAAGTATTTTATCCATGAATATTCAGTAGGTATTGAAAGTTGGAATAAACATAGAACAGGAAAAATTTAATTTTATTGATATTCATTATGTCCTTATTAAAAAAATTCCTTTATGGATATTCATCAGGTAAAACGTTGAGTGACTGTTATAGACAGATTCAACTGTATGATTTATTTTACAGGAATCAGATGAAGGAGAATGCTCGTTTGGTGCTAGAAGAAAATCAGAATTTACTGGAGCAGATCAATGTAAAAGACCAAAAGGCTCAGGATTTACACCAGGCCCATGTCAGGGAAGGTATAAAACACAAGCCAAAACTAACCTGCTAATTCATTCAGAGACAGCTGTCCTTTAAGACTTGTTTGACCAAGTTTTATTTGCAGTAAACATTGTTTACACTTTTGTTATTGCCCCAAATATATGCATCTATGCATCTTAATGCCTATTCCAAATAGTAAACCAAGAGCAGATGGCTCCTTTAGTGCAGGGGTTATCTGATCAGGGTCTGCTTTGTTTGCTTTATGGAATTATATAGATTCAGATCTACATTTTTTGCTAGGACCAAAACTGTTCTTGTTCAAATGCCATTATAAATATTAAGCTAATTAATATTTAATTATTTACACATACATGTATATTATTTCGTACACAGGGTATTAATTTGTCAGTCTGTCTGAAATGTCTAATTCTGCAGTAAATTAAACTGTGTCTTAACTAGGTTTGTCAAACTTAGCCCTGTCCCTTTTGAATATTCGTAAAGTGGAGCCCATTTATTTGCTGATGACTGAGACCTCTACTATGATTGTGTTCCAGTTTCAAAGTTGTCAAAACAGTTGGTGCTAGTCAAAGCTGAGAAGACGGAAACAGAACAGGAACAATCGGAGCTGCGACAGTCGCAACACGACCTGAAACAGAAATACGACAAGCTGGTGCTAGATAGTCAGAGCCATGTGACCAAGGAGCAACATATCAGGGAGATAGCTGAACAGAAGCAGTAAGGAAATAATTAAAATGTTTAACAGAGCTACAGATAAAGGTGCGTACTACTAAAATACTAAAATCATCATTTCTCCACCAAACCCTATACTGTGACCACTCTTTAGAATCGTCTCAAAGAGACGATTTTAAAGAGTGGTCACAGTATAGGGTTTGGTGGAGAAATAAAGAGGCTATTCTTAAAAATGACTTTATTTACACATCTTATCTGGAGCTCTTTGTGTAACCTTGGTCACTCTATGGGCAAATCTTGGTGTCTTTGCAAACTGTTTGGATCCAGATGGGACACTAACATGTAAAACAAATGCTCTTTGAGCTTGAAATACATGTAAACAACAATTTTTGGAGATATTATCTTTTACTTTGCAGTGTGAATGTTTAAGGAATTCTAACTACTACTCAGGTAGCTGAAATTATCACACATTCTAGTGTGTAGTAATAAAGGCTAAACTTCATACGACAGAAATTATTGTTGATTAGTTATACAATGATCACACTAGGAAGTTAGAACTTACGATAATTTCTGCCATACGATCTGTAGTCAAACGGGACCCTGATGTGTGTTTGTAAAGAGCTTGAACACAGATGGATGCTAAGATACTAGGTATCTCATCCGGATCCTTGCTGTATGATATTCGGTCAATAGTTTAAACCTTTCCCTTTTCAATATTCATGTAAGAAATAATGACATCATGAATTATTATTAGCTGAATTTTTATAATGTAAACTTTTCAAGGAAATGTTTTGCTATTGCTTTGACAAAAACTGTGGAATCAGATGTATAGCCTGTCAAAACAAACAGAACAGACCCTGATCAGACTACTCCTATAGAAGCTGTATGATCTGTGTCTACTCTGCTTGCAAAATTAATATGAGGAAAAGGGTTAAACTTAAAAGTTTGAATGTATCAGAAGTTGCAGAGTTCAAAGTTTGAGCAGATACCATTTTTACGGCATGATAAGGGCTAATGAAAATAATGTTTGTGCTAATTCTTACAGAAAACTAGTAGAAAAGGAAGAACAGTACAAACAAGAGGTGGACACAATAAACAACAAGTTACATGCCTCCCAGTTAGAACGAAAGTCAATGGCATCACAAGTTATAGACCTGTCTACACAGAACCGGCGATACCAGACAGAAGTGAAGTCAATGCATAAAGCCCTCAGGTAAGACACCTTTACCCTTTCCTTCATGTAAAGGCCTTTTCACACATTTGCAAACAGAATAGAGGAGCCGTCTGATCAGGGTCTGCTCTTTTTGCTAGCAGAATTTGAAAGATCTGTTTCTTTACTTTCTATAATTGCTACAATGTTCCACCTTCTTTACTTCCATTATAACTATCTTTTCCATGAATATTCAGTAGGTATTGAAAGTGGGAAGAAACACACAGTGGGGGAAAGGCTATCACCTCCCTTCAGAATTTTTAAACAAGTGGTTGCCTTTCAAGTTAAAGAATGCTTCTTGCTCTGAATAAGTTGAAGGTGAATTTAATTCAGGAAGCCTGTTGAAAGTTGTTTTTTTTTAAAAAAGTCATATTTTAATCCTTTGCTCCATGAATATTTATGTAAGAAACAATGGCATCATGAATATAATAATTAAATGAATTCTTATAATGGCATATGAAGACAGACAGTTTTAGCCATGGCAGAGACTGTAGAATCAGATCCATATTATATCATACCAGTAAGCAAATACTTCCAGCATAGATTTTGATCAGACGGCTCCTATAGCAGCCATCTGATCTGGGTGATTTTTTATCAGACGGCTCCTATAGCAGCCATCTGATCTAGGTGATTTTTTATCAGACGGCTCCTATAGCAGCCATCTGATCTGGGTGTTTTTTTTAATCAGACGGCTCCTATAGCAGCCATCTGATCTGGGTGATTTCTGTTCACAACGGCGCTCAAAGGCATATTTATGGGGGTGAAGGATTAACCCTTTACTCCATAAATACACCTTTGCAAACAGCGTAGACCCAGATCAGACAGCTCCAGTAGGAGCCCTCTGATCAGGGTCTGCTCTTTTTATGCCCCCGCCTTTAGGCGACGGGGGCATAATCCATTAAGTTTCACCCTTGTCCGATGACCTTTTTTTTTACCCTTTCCTCATATAAGCACCTTTACCTGCATATGCAAACAAGAGTAGACCCAGAACAGATGGATCCTATAGGAGCTGTCTGATCAGGATCTACCTATGTATTTTTGACATCATATAAATCTGATTTTATTGGTTTTGTCAGAGCAAGAAATTCTCTTGAAAAAGATATACATTGTACATGTATTTTAAAAACAGAACTACTAAATAAATGATGTCATTATTTCTTCTATAGATATTGAACAGGTAAATGGTTAAATAAGGAGAAGGGGTGTACTGACATTTGTAAGCAGTGTACATGTAGACCCAGGTCAGACGGCTCCTAGAAGAGGCCTTTGATCAGGCTCTGCACAGTTAGTTATTCAAAATCCTGTACCAGATTTAATCCCTTCAAACTGAATAGACTTAATCATTAAGAAGATCCAGATCAGACAGATTCTTTAAGAGACATCTGATTAGGCTCTGCTCTCTTTGCTTATGGAATAATAAAGATCTATGATTCTACACTTTCTGTGATGGTCAAAATTTTCTGTGTTCACATGCCATTATAAAATATTATCTAATTAATATTCATGATGTCATTGTTTATTACATGAATATTCATTGAGTAAAGCGTTAACCCTTTCCTTCTTATAAACGCATTTTCACACATTTGCAAACAATAGACCCAGATCAGACGGCTCCTATAGGAGCTGTCTGATTAGGGTCTGCTCTGTTTGCCAATGGAATTCTATAAATCTGTTTCTTTTCTTTCTATAATGGCTACAATGGTCCACCTTCCATATTTCATTATAACTATAGATTTTGTCCGTGAATATTCAATAGGTATTGAAATTTGAAATAAACATAGAACAGGGAAAGGGTTAAACAGTGAATGGTCATTCCACTTTGAATAGTCAGTGTTCAAAGGATTAGAGGTGGGTGTAATTATACACTTGACAAAGATTTTTTTCCATTTATAGGAAAGCCCAGAACAGGATGGTGCATATACAGCAAGCCATAGAGCAGTCGGAGAGTGCCCAGGACCACATCGCCTCCATAATAAAAGTGGTAGGTCTTATACATAGTAGGTCGGTCACACATCTGTTTTCTATTCTTTTATATTTTCAATACAAGAATTAGATTAATACTAGTTACTGGCAGTCTTGCTTAACTCTTACTGGGAGGGACACATGTCACTGATGTGCTTTGCAAACAGTGCAGACCCAGATGAGAGGGCTCCTAGAGGAGCCCTCTCATCAGGGTCTGCACTGTTTGTCATGTTACACTTTTCTTTTGAAGAATCCCTAATATTCACGATATGCTTGACCTGTTTGAATTTTGGATTAATCCATATGAAAAGTCAGTGTTGTAAGGGCAGGGCTCAAGCAAGAGGGTGATTTGGGAGAAAAAGTATCCCTAACCTTGCTGACTTCTCCCTACTTTGAGCTGAGGGAGAAGTTTTGATATACAGAACATATAGGGAAGTACAAAATCAGGACCAAAACTTCTCCCTCAATACCATTAAATTTCTTCCTGTTGGAGAGCTCCAGCTTGAGCCCTGAAGGGTTAAATGCTCATTACGTAAAAGGATAATGATATTGTTTGATTTAACTCATTACCTTATAGAAACATTTTTGCACCATTGCAAGCAGAGTATACCCAGATCAGATGGCTTCTGTAGGAGCTTTCTGATCAGAATCAGCTTTGCTTGCTTATCACATAATATAGATTCTGCAGTTTCTGCCATGACCAAAGAGTTGTGTTCTTATAAACCATTATACAGATTCAGCTTATTGGTATTTATATCATTATTTCTCAAATAAAGATTAATCAACATAGCCTTTACCTGTTGAATATGTATGAAAGAAATAATGACATCATGAATATTGAATAGATTAATTTTTATGATGGCATATGGACTCAGGACATTTTGGCTTAGGCAGAAACTGTAGAATCAGATCTATATCATATATACCATAAACAAACAGAGCAGACCTATAGGAGCTGTCGGATGTGGGTCGACTCTGTTTACAAAAGCATGAAAAGGAGTTTATACAAAGAAATGCTTAAGGGTTAACCCATTCCCTCATATTGATGACTTTTGATGACTCTGTAAAAGTCACTTTGTGAAACCATTGTGATAAATAGAGCATTTGCTCCTATAGGAGCAAATGCTCTATTTATCACAATGGTTTCAAGCTAAAAAATTCTAAAACTTTCCTTTTCTCTAGTTAATGCTCCTTTTGGGTAGATTCATTCAAAGAGAGTGGCTCTAAAATTACCTTTGGAGGAATGGGTTAAACCACAAATCTTTAATGGGCAAATACTGCAGAGTGCAGACCCAGATCAAGATTTCATTTAAGTTATTAAAATTGAGCAGAATTTACTTGTACTAATTTAACTAACTATTCCGACAAAGATGGTCAAATAGTGTAGACCTAGATCAAGTTGCTCCTGAAGTAGTCTTTTGATCAGGGTCTACAATATTTGCTACTATGTCAGTCAAATTCAAAGTTATCAAAGGGGTGCCAAATTCAATTATTCAGCTTTACAAACAAATAGAGAGGGGAGATTGGGTGTCTAAATATTTCATATTATTTGTGTATTCAACTTTACAACCTTTTGAAGAGGTAAGACTGGGTTGGAGACTTAGCTATCTAAGACTCAGCATGGATGACTCAGCGTAGATGACCAAATATTAACCCTTTCCTTCATATAAACACCTTTTCTCGCATTTGGAAACAGAGTAGACCCAGATCAGACAGCCCCAACAGGAGCCATCCTACAGGAGCCGTCTGATCAGGGTCTGCTCTGTTTGCTAACAGAGTTTGAGAGATCTGTTTTGTTACTGTATAAAATGGCTACAACTTTCCACCTTATATGTTTCATTATAACTATTTTGTCTGAATATTCAGATATTGAAATTTGGAATTTTAAGTTTGCTGGTAACAATTGTTTCATCAGATTACTCTCTCTGTCAATTTTCTTTGTTTCCATATTTACCAACTGAATTAATTACCAATTAACTGTTTCCATTTCAGGCAGAGAAGAATGCATTTGAAAGGGATACATACGAGAAAATGGTAATGAAAATGCATTGTACAGTAAAACCTCTCCATAACGGCCACTAAATTACATCAAGTATTTTGTGTTAAACACAGGTGACTGCATAAAGCAAGGTGAAAGTAAAACAACGCCCCTATAGGAGCGTTCTTTTTTACTTTCACCTTGCTTTCAGCAGCCACCTGCCCTAAATACCAACTAATTAACACAATTTAGTGACCATTATAGAGAGGTCTTACTGTATAGGTCTCATTCTCCAAGTATAGTAGATCTCATGATCTCTGCATTACAGATATTGTATGCTCTTTACCAAATATGGTTTAACTACTAAATAGTGTGAACACCGTGACTAATTGAAAAAAGTATCTAGTGTGTTGATGAATTGGTAGAAATGCAGTATTGTTTACATTGCAGAAGCTATTTAACTCCTAGTGTATCCTTTCTGCTCAAAATAGTTTCTTTACTGAACACATGCATGAATCAATTTGTGTACGATTCCCCACTGATTATTTAACTTACAGGCCAAAGACAACGAAATTGAGACCAAGAAAGCCATGAAGAAACTTCTACATGGGAATATCACAGTGGGCAAAATGGAGGAGAAACTTAAGGTGAGTAGTCACGGTTAGCCTCTAGTTTGCTGTACAAAAATTTATTGATAGCAAATGTTGTCTACCAAAATTACCCTTTCAATAGCAAACCGGGCAGACCCTGA
Organism: Azorinus chamasolen; assembly: GCA_963576725.1. Classification (NCBI taxonomy): domain Eukaryota; kingdom Metazoa; phylum Mollusca; class Bivalvia; order Cardiida; family Solecurtidae; genus Azorinus; species Azorinus chamasolen. Next base: position 20,230,180 of record OY755238.1, read on the forward strand.
CCAAACGGCTCCTACAGTTAGTGTGATGACGTCAAATTCAGTGATGTTACATCCATATTTCAGGAATTAAAGACATGCAATGATGTAGCATGCTCATAACCCAATCATATTTTGATGAGCACTGGGTTTGTTAGTTCCTTAATGTAAAAAGATGTCATAAAATGTTCTATTTGTGATTGTAACTTTTTATTTATGCAGGTAAATGCACAAATGACTTATGGAGAAAACATGCATATTTATTGAAAATTGATGTCGGTTCCAGAGAAAGAAGGTTTGTCTACATTTTGGGACAGCCCTCGTATAAATTTATTTGAACTGCATCATTTAAATTTTAGAAGGCCAAGATACTGTGTAACCAACTCTTTCATTTTAATTTAAGAAATACTTTCAACACTCTCTTTTATCAAAACAGATATTAACAAAAACTTATTCATCCTGGCATGTGATTTCATTGTTTCAAATCTGTAACTTGTTCACAATGAATTTTAGATGAAGAAATATGTTTTGAAGGTAAACATATCTTTAGTGATTCCTTTAGGAGGTGATGTTTTGGTAATGGTGATAGTTGTCTCCTATAATAGTAACAGAGCTACAGATAAGGGTGCATTCTCAAATACTAAAATCATCATTTCTCCACCAAACCCTATATTGTGACCACTCTTTAGAATCGTCTCGAAGAGACCATTCTGAAGAGTGGTCACAATATAGGGTTTGGTGGAGAAAAAAAGATGTTATTTTTACGCATCTTATCTGAAGCTCTGTAATGGGGATACGGTAGTTGTCTCCTATAATAGTACTCTCAACAATAACATAAACTGTCTTTCATGGTGTTCATGATTACCATATTAAGTGTTATATTTTTAGCTTGTCTGTTGATTTAGACATTGCCATAGACTAGGTGTCCTCATTGTAGGCATTGTGAAAAAACTTTAACATTTTTTTTTTCATAGTGCCAATATTAGCGCAGCTAGCTCTGTCAAACTTCTCACAGTTGTTTATTATTACATGAGTTATGTCCCTTTAATCCTTTCCTCCATAGGCTATTTTTAGACCCATCCTCTTTGAATAAATCTACCAAAAAGGATCATTCACTAGAGAAAAGAAAAAAATTAGAATTGTGTAGTTTAGAAACCATTGTCATAAATAGAGCATTTGCTCCTGTGGAGCAAATGCTCTATTTATCACAATGGTTTCAAATTGTGACTTTTACAGAGGTGTAGAATGGCAAATTTATGGAGGAAAGGGTTAAAATATTGATTTTCTCAATAATAGACAAGCTTTTGGCCTCTGCTTTTGGTGCTCTTGTTATGGAATGATATTTATACAGCTTTTACAACCCTATTGTCCCTTAGAATTTGAAAGGACAAACTTGGGCAAATAATGCAGACCCAGATTAAACTGCTCCTTTAGGAACAGTTTGATCGGGATCTACATTATTTGCTACTCCAAGAGCTCCAGATAAGATGCGTAAATTAAAACATTATCAAGAATATCTCTTTTATTTCTCCACCAAACCCTATACTGTGACCACTCTTTAAAATCGTCTCGAAGAGTGACCACTCTTTAAAATCGTCTCGAAGAGACGATTCTAAAGAGTGGTCACAGTATAGGGTTTGGTGGAGAACTGGCAATTTTAGAATTTGGGTACACACCATTATCTGTAGCTCTGTACTCCTTTAGTTTTATTTAGATTAACCAAATGGTTCCAAAGTTACTGATTCACCTTTTCAAAGCAGTTGATATGGCAGATTGGGTGTCTGAATATTTAGGGTGACAACAGTATTTATTTTGTTACAGTTTCACAATAGCAGAGTAGGGCTTATACTCCTTGGAGTACTTTCCATAGATTTATATTACAGCTTTGCACAGGTTTTACACTACAGTAAAACCCCTCTAAACCGAACATTCAATTTAGTATAAGTATCAGTCTTGGAAATAGGTGGCACCTTAATGCTGGGTGAAAATCATGCAGAAGGCTCCTCTAGGAACTTTCTGCATGACTTTCATCCTGCCTTAAGAAGCTACCTGCCTTTAAGTATCTAAATTTTTCTCTACTAGACTTCTGGTTTAGAGAGTTTTACTGTGGGTTTGCATCTTTGTCTGTCTAAGATAACCCGTGACTCCGTGAATATTCATTTTGGAAATAATAACAATGAACATTAATTATACCCCATACAGTGAAGTTGCATGGGGTATATCATTTTTGGTCCGTCAGTCAGTCCATGGGTGTATCCTAATACATTGTTGCTCATCTAGCACTTTCATTTCTTGACCAATTTTTCTCAGATTTGTTTTAACAATTGTCATGAATAAAAAACAACATGAATGTCATGAATAAAAGCGTTTGCTTTTCTGAGGAATCTGTCATGGGGAACCACTTTATTTCTCTGACAATGTGGTGGCGTGGGTATGTGGGCTAGCTCACTAAAGTTCTTTAATTAGATTAATTGTTATACTAGCAAATGGACACAGGCATTTTTGGCCATTAAAGAAACTTTGGAATCATATCTATGTTATATCATAACCAAACAGAGCAGGCCATGATCAGACAGCTCCTACAGGAGCCATCTGATCTGAGTCTACTCTGTTTGCAAAGGTGTAGAAAGGCGTATTTATGGGATAAAGGGTTAAAAGTTATCATTGGTGTTAGGTGTATAAGTGTACAGTTGAACTTCGATATCTCAAACTTAGATAACTGAATCTTCGAGATAACTCGAAGTAAATGTTTGATCCTTCCAATATTTACAATTCAAAAGTGTTCTAAAAGGTATCACTGCGCATATCTAGAAACACATTTGACAGCTTAATGCAGGTCAAGAGTAATGCTGAAAACTTCTGCAGGAGCTTTCCTCAATACTTTAGACCTTCATTAAGCTGTGAACTTGAGAAATTGTTTAGATTAGAAATGGGATGACTCAAACCTTTTTTATATCGAAGTAATTTGTAAGGTCCCCTGTAGTTTGAGATATCAAAGTTGAACTGTACATATGCGCCATTGAATGATCTTGTCCTGGGAAATAGGACACTGACATTTGAAGACAGTTCAGAGTATTAACCCTTTCCCAGCTAAATATTAATGTAAGAAATAATGACATCATGAATATTTATTGCCTGAATTTTCATAATGGCATACTTATGTGCACAGGATTTGTTGGTATTTGTAGAAACAGTAGAGTCAGTTCTACTGTAATTTCTTAAGCAAACAGAGTAGACCCTGATCAAATGGCTCATACAGGAGCAGTCTGGTCTGGGTCTGCTCTGTTTGCAAAGACATTAATAAGCATTTATGGAGGGAAAGGATGAAAAGGGTTAAGTTAGATCATGGCATTTTGTCAGGTATCGTACTGTTGGCAACATAATGCCTGTAAGTATTCTATATTCTACTAGAATTCCGGTTTAGAAGGGTTTTACGGTATTCGGTACGGTATTTGCTTTTTTCTTGATATTAAATCAGTAGTTTTAGCCTGTAGACTATATTTCAAGGTATATTTGTGACATAAAGGTATATATAATTATGTTGTTGCATTTTCCAAAAAAGTTTTTGAAAAAAACACAACACAAAACAGAGCATGTAATGCAGTCATTGTGTGTGTGTAAATAAATTGTGTCTAAAGTATTTACTTTTGTAAAAGGATGAAGTTGTGACCTGGCCATGTTACAATTGTTTGTTTTGCTATCTTATTTCAAAAGACTGAATTTTTTTGTACATAAGTTCTGCAGTTTACGAGGGGCTATCCAGAATTTCGTGGACAAATGTTAAGAAATTAACAGAAATCATTTGATTCGCCTGAAAATTTGTGAGCATGAATTGTATTTTGATATCTTTGTGAATGGTGTTCAAAATTTCATTCAAAAATACAAACTAATAAAAAATTTACATCCAATTGATTGATGTCATGTACAACGATGTGCCTCACGTCAGAAATTCAAATGACGTCGCGACGTTAGTTTTTCTCAAAGAACGTTCCTTGGGATGCTATGCACTTGCGATATCGCTCGGTCCACTGACGATACACTTGATCAAACCACTCCGTTGGATAAGAATAAAGGATTTTGGTTGATTCCAATCTTAGTTCATCCATGTCATTAAAGTGTTTGCCTTTCAACTCGCATTTCAATTTAGGGAAAAGTGCGAAATCACACAGCGCGAGATCTGGTGAATACAGTGGATGAGTAAGAATTTCCTTCTATAGTTGAATCTGAATTGTCTTCTGCACTTCCTGTGATGCGTGCACTAACTCTACTCATGTGCAGTACATCTTTCAGTATCCGATGTACTGTCCCGTAACCCATGTCTGAATCATTGCAAAGTTCATGCATAGTTACGCGCCGGTCCATATCCAGACGAACCTTAATCAACGTAACGTCACTTGTTCTGGATTTTGACACTGGGTGGCCGGATCTGTTATCGCCCATTATCGTTTCCCGTCCTTCACTGTACCGCTTATGCAATTTGCACACCAAAGACAGCGCAACGGATTGCATCTTGGTTGATCTGTTTAACATTTCTATGTTTTAACTGGCGTATATCCAAGACCAACGCAGAATTGAATAATTGCCCGTTGTGTTAGCTTTTCTTGCAGACGACATTTTTACGTCAAACTGCGTTTACCGCTTGAATTCAAAACTCTCTGTAACTAGATTGGATGAGCGTAATAAAGAACTGAGATGATGTTTGCAACCGCTAATGACGTAACGTCAATTATAATAGTTTGCCGTGGAATTTAATGAAAAATTATGAAATTAGCTAAGATTATAACCAATAGCATTGTTTGATTTTTTTCTGGTGCAGCACTGTCCTTATACGGACGTTGCTATGGTGAGTGTAACTTCTGTATGACCATTCCGAAATATTTGATTTTATAAACGTTGGTGAGCAATATATAAATGTTTAATATTTGAAGTTTTCGCTAATATGTGATATAAATAAAAGAGTTATTCAATTTAACAACAAACTTCTGGATAGCCCCTCGTAGTCTGAGCTTAAAGTATGCCCAGAAATGTTTCAAGACCAAGAGGTCCGGAGCCTGCCTTAATATGTAAGATATAAATACATTTATCATTAGTTATCTAGAGTGATTTATCATTATAGTATATATACAACAATCTTAGCTGGATGTTGTAGCTGCCAATTGCAACTGTACTTGTTTAAACATTCAATGCTGAAATTTAACACTTTCCTTCATATAAACTCGTTTTCAGGCATTTGCAAATGGAGTAGACCTAGGAGGAGCCATATGACCGAGGTCTGCTCTGATTGCAAATGGAATTTGTTAGATCAGTTTCTTTACTTTCTAAAATGGCTACAATGTTCCACGTTCCATATTTCATTATAACTATTTTGTCCATGAACATTCAGTAGGTATTGAAATATGGAATAAATATGGAACAGGGAAAGGGTTAAATGGCACTCAAGAATTATCACTCTAGCTTCACCTGTTTCTGAATAACTAAACTCCTTTTCCAAATATCCAATATGAGTTTTGTCTGCACCTGGGCTCAACATAGTGCCTGCAGGCACATAATTCAAAGCTTATCACAGAAAATGATAATGCTTTAAATGCTTTATATTTCTGTATGGGATTTAGGAAGCATAAAAATGATGTTTTCTTATGCTTATCATATGACTTTGTTTCTTTATTTGGTACAGTTATATAAGATGAAGGCTGCAGCAAGAATCAGCACGGTGGCAGAGAGGTGAGTATTATTATACTTAAATGTTGTTCTCTCTAAAAAAGTGTAGATATGTCCCTTATCGTCAACCACTGAAAGAAATTCTGAGTTATAATTAAGATACATCATTGTTCTTTGGAAATTGAATTAACCCTTTCATTCATATAAACGTGTATTCATTGAATCAAGCATTTGCAAACAGGGTAGACCTAGATTAGACAACTCCTATAGGAGCCATCAGATTAGGGTCTGCTCTGTTTGCTAATGGAATTTGATATTTCTGTGTCTTTACTTTCTAAAATGGCTACAGTATTCCACCTGCCATATTGCATTATAACAATTTTGTCCATTAATATTCAATAGGTATTGAAACCATAGAACAGGGAAAGGGTTAAGGCGTATTTAGGGAGATGATGATTTTGATATTGACACTTGTCAAGTTTGAGTAAGATGTTGTTTCTGTTACAGGTTAAAAGAGCAAGAAGAGTTGTTTAACTCTCAGAAGAAAGAGTATGAAAGGGAGATAAATCATTTACGCAACATCATCAGGGAAAAGGAAGAGTTACTTCAAGAAACAGTACGAGACAAAAGGTAAGTTGAAGATATATGAAACTGTACAAGCATGGATAAGAATTACAAGGAAGACTTCGTAACCCTTTTCCTCCAAAAATACACCTTTGGAAACAGAGTAGACCCAAATCAAGTCTGTTCTTGGTCTGCTGTTTGCTTATGATATGATAAAGATATGATTCTACAGTGTCCGCTTTGGTTAAAAAATGTCTGTGTCCATGTGCTATTATAGCAAATTAATCTAATTAATATTCATGATGTCATTACTTCTTACATGGATATTCATGGAGGAAAGGGTTAAAAAAGAATTTCGTTATTGATACATTATATAGTTATATGTTATATTAAAAGCAATAACAATTTTTTTTAGGGTATTGACCCTTACAGTGTGGGTCACTAATGTCTTTGGCAAACAGTGTAGATCCAGATGAGAGGCCTCCTAGAGGAACTCTCTTATCAGGATCTGCATTGTTTGTCATGTTACACTTTTCTTTAGCAAAATCCCTAAATTTTCACCATAAGCTTAGCCTGTTTGAATTTTGGAATAGTCTATTTGAAAATTCAATGTTGTAAGGGTTAATCACGTTGATAATTCTGGTTTTCTTAGGTTAGATAAGTATAAATGATTAACACATGTATATTTATGGGTTTTTGTGATATTCTTAAGGTATAGAGAATAGAGACTGTTGGGGTAAGGTGTTGCTTGATGCGTGTTAAACTCTTCTGTCACTTCCTCATTGGTTATACGTACGATATTCTTGTAACCCTTCCCCTGATAGAGACAACTGTTAATAAATTAGCAAAGAGAGTAGACCCAGATTAGATAGCTGCTGTAGGAACCATCTGATCAGAGCCTTCCCTGTTGCTTCTATGTGTTTTTTAGATATGATTATACAGTTTTTGCTATGGCCAGAACATCTTGTGTTTCTATCAGAGCTCCAGATAAGATGCGTAAATGAACATTTTCAAGAATGGCTCCTTTATTTCTCCACCAAACCCTATACTGTGACCACTCTTTAGAATCATCTCGAAGAGACGATTCTAAAGAGTGGTCACAGAATAGGGTTTGGTGGAGAAATGATGAGTATTTGGCATTTGGGTTTGCGTCTTTATTGGTAGCTCTGGTTCATATGCCATTATAATATTCATGATGTCATTATTTCTTACATTAATTCTCATCAGGTAAAGGGTTAAATCAAGAGGTTTTTTTATTATCATACATGTTGGATATAAAAACAACTTTTTTAAGATAAATAATTTTCAAAGACTACATTACGAGGGCTTGGTGCAAAACTATTCTAACTCCTTCACTTTGTGATGGAGTTAGAATAGTCTTGCACCAAGCCCTCGATTAACACTACATAACTTGTCTGCAAAGATTTGTTTTGACTTCTTCACATGGTTTGTGTCATCTACTTTAATACGTTGACACTTAGGGGTCAATTTTTCGTTGTCTATCCATCTGACTGTCTATCCAAATTTTCATCACATGTGTGCCAGCAGATGACACATGTATTCCCCTGAACACTCTTGTTGATTTTTTTTGCAAAAGATGTGTCACTGTATCAAACAGTTTGAATCCTGTTGAGGTGCTGATGAAACTTGGCATCATGATCCAAACTGTTTGACACTCTTACCGTATTATCTCTGATAAATGCCCCCTCCCCCACTCCCCTTGGGGAAAAGCTAGGGGGTGGGGATAACATTTTTTAAAAGGAGCTTCTTGCATTTTGTAAACAGCTTGTTTCTGCTTAATGCAGAATGAAAGCAGTGCAGAAAGCTCCTAAGGGAGCTTTCTGCATTGCTTTCAGTCTGTTTTAAGCTACCACTGTATTTTAAAAAACCTATATTTCTTTATTTAATGAGTATTATATAAAGTGATAGTTGTTTTAATCATTGTCAGACTGTCAGTTTCCCCAGAAGTAAGATTACATTTATTAGAGTGGAGATGTTTATTAAGGACAGTACGGTATGATGCTTTTGAAATGAAAAGGAAGGAAAACATACATTCAGATCTGAAGCAGATGACTTTTCAGACATGTGTAATTCTTTCTATTGAATGTTGACGTTTAGATGAAAGAAAAGTGTTTGATCAGTTTTAGGGTACTTTTTTAAGGACCAGGCAAGTTTATCATGTTTCACTCATTGGGTGTCGGTTTGGGCTGAATCCCTCAACAAATTCTACACAAATTCTGGGCTTGACAATTCTCAAACATGTTTTATGGTTCCCAGCTAGCTTCTTCTATACTGATAAAAGTGGGAAATCATTTAGAAATCTTTGAAATTGTTCTTGAGTTTTATGTCTGAAAACATTTTGGTAAATTCAAGCCCTAGTTTGAAATACAGTGAAACCTTCTTACAACAACCACTACAAAGATGTCCAAATGTTTTAAAAGCAGTTGGTAGCTTGATGCAGGATGAAAGCTCTGCAGTAGGCTCCCATACTGTTTTCATACATTAACCTTTTACCTGATGAATATCTTTGTAAGAAATAATGAAGTCATGAATATTGATTAGATTAATTTTTTAGCTTTTTTGTTTCAAAGAAAAGTCGAGCTATTGTGACCTGGCTCGTAGTCATCGGTGGCGGCGTGCAAAAACTTTTATGTAGGATTACTCGAAAAAGTATAAGAGGTATGAAAAAGTATAAGAGGTATAAACATGAAACTTCATAGGTAGGTAGATCTCATTGAGGAGAGGGACCCTACATAAGAACCATAACTCTTGATTTCAAAATGTTGTAGTTATGGCAGATTTTTTTCTCAAAACATTTTAACCCTTTCCCTCATATAAACGTGTTTTCACGCATTTGCAAACAGAGTAGACCTAGATCAGACGGCTCCTAGAGGAGCCGTCTGATCAGGGTCTACTCTGTTTGCTATTAGAATTTGATAGATCTGTTTCTTTACTTTCTGAAATGTCTACAATGTTCCACCTTCAAGAATTCTTTATAACTACTTTGTTAATGAATATTCAATAGGTATTGAAAATAGGCCTAAATATAGAACAGGGAAAGGGTTAATTTAGCTGGACAAGCATGGAAAGGTTCTCCTGTTAATGATTTAGAATTGAAGCCATTGTGAAATGATAAAAACAAGAAAACCAAAGTATTCATAGCCTAGTTTGTTATCGGTTTAATGGGTGTAAAAGTTGTCTATCTGAGTTATGGGCCTTACAGTTATCTTACTTTCTTTTTAAAACACTGCATATATACAGGGAAACATTGTTGCTGTGTCTTTCACATGTACACACCTTCTGTCATCTCTTACATTGGAATTAATGCTCTGATTTTATTCACAGACTTTTGTTGATCTCTCTCTCTGGTTACAGGATTTTTCACTGAGTGAACTTTACATCTAAATGGTACAGGGTCCCAAATCAAAATGTATTAGCCTTTTAAGCTTACCTGAATAAGCTCCGGTGAGCTTTTGTGATCATCCATCGTCCGGCTTTCGTCTATCCATTTGTCAATCGGATCCATCTGTCAACAATTGCTGTAAACAACATTTCCTCTGAAACCACAAAGCAGAATGTAATCAAGTTTTACATAAATTATTTTGGTACATTTGTATCATGCTTTGTCAAAATTGTTAAAAGAATATGCATCCATGTTGATTTCCTTATATATAATTATGTAGAATACCTTTTTAAAAAAAAAAAAACAGTGGTCAAGTTTGAACGGAGTGTGATACAAATACATGTAGTCCTCTGGTGACTTTCTACCAATATTGCTAAAACTAAGTCGATATCTCAAAAACACAGCCACCAGGAACAGGGCTGAATTTCCTTATATGACTATAGGGAAAACTGAAAAGAATTCTTCAAAACAAGTTGTTCAAACTGAATGGTATTTGGTAGGACTAGTCCTTTGGAGACCCTCTACCAATATTTTTTAAAACTAAGCTGCTGATATCTCAAAACACAGAGCGACCAGGGACGGGAATAAATTTGCTTATATTACTACAGCGCTCCCTCTCTACAACGACACCCTTTGGGATACGAAGATTGTGTGTGTTGTTAAGAGGGAGTTGTTATAGGGAGGGAAAATCAAACATAATTAGCTTGGTTGCAGATCCCCAGATAAGGTATATTTCGAGAACTAAAACCGTTATCCCTCCATCAAACCCTATGTTGTGACCACTCTTTAGAATCGTCACAGAGTGACGATTCTAAAGAGTGGTCACAACATAGGGTTTGATGGAGGCATAAAGAAAATACGATGGAAAAAAGTTGTTTCTGGAGCCTTGTTTCGGAAACAGTGACAAGCGTTGTTGTAAGGAGGGAATCGTTATTGAGAGGGTCGTTGTAGGGAGGGAGCACTGTATATAGAAATACTTTAAAAATCTTCCTCTCAAAAATCAGTGATCCAATTTGAATGGTTAATTGACAGGGGTGTCCTCTGGTGACTCTCTACCGATATTGCTAGAACTAAGTTGATATGCAAAAAACATGGCTGTCTTTGACAGGGCTAAATTTCCTTATCCTTATGTCTATATAGATAACTTTTAAAAATCTTCTTCACCAAAATTAATGGTTCAGGGGCAGTGCTAAATTTACTAATGTGGCTGTACTGGAAAACTTCACAAATCTCCTCCAAAACTGATGGTTTAAATTGAATGGTATTTGGTAGGAATATTCCATATTGAGAATTAATTATGGTATCCATGCATTTTGAACAAATTGAATAATCTTCAGTTGAAAAAGTTAAAACTCTTATGACCCTCTTATCTTCATTTTCCTGCAAACTAATTCATCTCTGTCTAGTGGTATAAATTGCATGTGAGCAATATAGGGCCAATATGGTCCTCTTGTTAATAATACAATTATGTATTAATAGATCCAAACAATCTGTGACTTTCAATAAGGGCATTTTATTAGGCTATACACCTTTTATTTGTCCTTCAGTTACATTCTGTCAATTTTGACTCCTCAGAATGTTTGTGCTCAATTTTCTACACTGACATAAGATTCCATTTTGAAAATTCAATGTGCAACAGATTAACCCTTTCCCTCATATAAACGTGTTTTCACGCATTTGCAAACAGAGTAGACCCAGATCAGACGGCTCCTATAGGAGCCGTCTGATCAGGGTCTGCTCTGTTTGCTAATGGAATATGAAAGATCTGATTCTTTAGTTTCTAAAATGGCTACAATGTTCCACCTTCCATATTTCAGTATTACTATTTTGTTCATGAATATTCAATAGGTATTGAAATTTGGAATAAACATAGAACAGGGAAAGGGTTAATAGAAGATTGGATCAGAAATTGAGTTAGAATTGTGTTCTTGAGTTTCTTTGCTGAAAAACTGTATGTTTGCTTTCTGTTTATGATTTCTTTACAATTATCTGATCTCTTCTTGATGAATAGTCACGTAAGTCTCTACCGATTATGAATATGAATTTAACCCTTCGCTTGCTATTCATGTCAATATACCTACCTGTAAATAGTGAAGACCCAGCTGAGACAGCTCCTGCAGGAGCTGTCTCATTGGGGTCTGCACTATTTACAAATTGATTATGCAACCAGTGCACTCCACAGCAGTAATTACACAGCGAAATACTTGTACACAGTAAAGATATATGTAATTATACAACAGGGGATGGGTAAAGAAGGAGACATGTATTTTAAAATTCAGCAAGCGAAGGGTTAATTCTTGTATATAAAATATTACATTATGAAAATTAATTTCCATGACAAACAGTTGTGAATCAGATAATATATCAACCAATTACCTCATAGGCTATTTTTAGATCCAACTTCTTTGAATAAATCTACTGAAAAGGAGAATTTACTAGAAAAAAGGAAAGTTTTAGAATTATGTAGTTTTGAAACCATTGTGATGATAGAGCATTTTATCCTATGGAGCAAATTCTCTATTTATCACAATGGTTTCAAAACATGACTTTTACAGAGGCATCAAAAGGCGCCAATGTGAAAGAATGAATTAACCCTTCACTTGCTGAATTTTACAGAGGCATCAAAAGGCGCCAATGTGAAGGAATGAATTAACCCTTCACTTACTGAATTTTAAAATACATTTCTCCTTCTTTACCCCTGCTCTGTTGTATGATTACATATATCTTCACTGTGTACAAGTATTTCGCTGTGCAATCACTGCTGTGGAGTGCACTGGTTGCACAATCAACTTGTAAATAGTGCAGACCCTGATGAGACAGCTCCTACAGGAGCTGTCTCATCTGGGTCTTCACTATTTACAGGTAGATATATTGACGTGAATAGCAAGCGAAGGGTTAACATACCTGATCATGATCTATGATCTGTGTCTACTCTTTACAAAACTAATGTTACAAAACTAAAAAGGCTAGATTATCTTTTAACCCATTACCTCGTAGGCTATTTTTAGATCCAACCACTTTGAATAAATCTACCGAAAAGGAGCATAAACTAGAGAAAAGGGCACTTTTAGAATTCTGTAGTTTGAAACCATTGTGATAAATAGAGCATTTGCTGCTGTAGGAGCAAATGCTCTATTTATCACAATGGTTTCAAGCTGCAAAATTCTAAAAAAAATCCTTTTCTCTAGTTAATGCTCCTTTTCGGTAGATTTATTCAAAGTGGTTGGATCTAAAAATAGCCTATGAGGGAATGGGTTAATTTAGGGATTTGCTTTGTAATTTCAGGTCTGTGGAATGTGATCTTGAAACCGTGTGGCAAGCTGCTAATTCGGAAAACTTTCGTATGCGAGATGAAATGAATAAGACTGTGACAAAACTGCGGCAGCATAAAGGACTGTCAGAAGCCATGGACGAGCGTGCCAAATTAGATCCACTGTATCTCTCTTCTGATGATGAAGCTGAAAAATCAGTGTCTTGATAGCTTGTCTGTGGAAGATGTAGATTTTGCCAGTCTAGTGTCCGTCCCTGACTAGATGTTCTCCCCCCAAAATGGAGATAATTCTGAATACCTATCTAGTATTGATTACTGTAGATGGGCGAACAAGAAATTAATGATCTTAACCTTTTACTCCATGAATATTCAAACAAAAAATAATAACATCATGAATATGAATTGATATTTCAATTAAAATGGCACGATGAAAAAAAAAAAAATTGCATTGTGACAGAAACTTGAATTAGATTTATAGTATATTAGAAGCAAACAGAGCACACCTTGATCAGATGGCTCCTAGAGGAGCCATCTGATTTAGGTCTTCTCTGTTTGCAAAGGCGTAGAAAGGCGAATTTATGGAGGAAAGGGTTAAGGCATTAATTTTCTCCCTTCTGATGATTTTTTTTCGCAAGAAGGGTGGTAATTTTTCAAGAAGTTTCATGTGATGGGTGAAAAGTAAACGAAGAGTAGAAACTTTCCTAAAGTTTGCACAGACAAGGATGGTTTTAGGTTTGTTAGATAGACATAGACATGGTAGAGAGATGTATAATGTATTAGCTTACATGTTAATTTATATATTGGTGCTTTTTATACAACAAATGGCAGGCTAGAATACATATCATTCAATATAACAACATTGCCACATTGCACAAGAAGCCATGTTCGTTGATGCACATTGCCATGAAAATTTCGTTCACTATGCATACAGACATGCATCAGAGCTACAGATAATGGTGCATATTCAAATACTAAAATCAGAGCTACAGATAAGGGTGCATACTCAAATACTAAAATCGTCATTTCTCCACCAAAACCTATGATGTGACCATTCTTTAGAATCGTCTCGAAGAGACGATTCTAAAGAATGGTCACAACATAGCGTTTGATGGAGAAATATAGAAGTTGTACTTGAAAATATTTTAATTTACACATCTTATCTGGAGCTATGATAAATGGTGATACTATAGGTGAAATGTGGACATACAGGATGCAAGAGCTTTCTACATTTTTTAGCCCTGAATTAAGCAACCACTTGCTTTTGTAGACTCATATGTTCAATAAATGAATGGTCACTTAAAACAGGTTCTACTGTAAGACTATCCCTTGAGAGAGACAGTAGCTAGAAATTTCTCTAGCCTGAAAATTCTGACAAGAGAATCTAATCCATGTTGTTGTACATAGTATATACATGTACTACTTACTGTAGTTACCGTAAATACTTTAGCCGAAGTGACTGCCTAATGTAGGGTGAAAGTTATGCAAAAAGCTCCTTTAGATCATAAAAAATTGAGTTTTCGGTTTGGAGACATTTTACTGTAAACAAATTTATTTTAAAATTGGCAACTGTATGCAGGATGCATTTCTTCAATACAGATACGGTATTTGTATTACTCATAGAAACCTCATGATAAACATATATCTTCTCATAACAAACAAATCAACCTTTTAAAAATCTCATTTTAGACAAAGTGCCATCTACAACACCAAAAAAAAACCCACCAGAAAATATTAAGATCTACTGGAGTCCGGTTCTACAGTAGTTACCCTAATATCCGGCCAGACAAACTTGGGTGTATAGTGTAGACCCAGATCAAACTGCTCCTAACAGAGAATTTGATCTGGGTCTACACTATTTGTTGCTTAATTCCGTTACAAGTTTTGAGAACAGTGCAGATTTGTCTTATTCTGTTGTACAAGCCAGTGGAGCCGTCTGATCTGGGTCTACTCTGTTTGAAAATGAGTGAAAATGTGTTTATATGAAGGAAAGCGATGAGGTAGTTGTGGTTTTTACATTCTGTAAATCTGGAAAAAGATTAGCCCTTTATTCCATAAATACACCTTTGCAAACAGAGTAGATAAATAGGACCATGATCAGATGGCTCCTATAGATGTCATGTGATCAGGATCTGCTCTGTTTACTGATACAATTATATTGATCTGATTCTGTAGTGTCCATGTGGTATTATAATGATTAGTATAATTAATATTCATGACATCAGTTAATATTTCTTACATGAATATCCATGGAGTAAAGGGTTAATTTGTAACTTGCCATAACATAAAGACTAAAGTAAAAAACAACAACATTAAAACAGCAATAATACCCAGATCATGGTCTGTGCTTTCCAAATAAATACACTGACCTGTCTACAACTGATGAAAGAATCGGATAATGGATGAAGTGTACCATTACTGAAGTGTACCATTTTTGGTCAAAGTGTACCACTAAAAAAAAATTGATTATGATTGGTACATGAAAATGTCAAAACAGTGATTAAATATATACATGTAGTTGGATGTAATTAACCCTTTACTCCACAAATACACCTATCTTCGCCTTTGCAAACAGAGTAGACCCAGATCCTATAGGAGCTGTCTGATCAGGGTCTGCTCTGTTTGCTTATGATAAAATATAGATATGATTTTATAGTTTCTTCCATGTGCTATTATAACAGTTAATCTAATTAATATTCATGACATCATTCTTACATGAATATTCATGAAGGAAAGGGTTAATAAAGTCTTGACATGACATAGAGCTAACCTCTTGATATCCGAGTCTCAATAGATATATCTTGCAGACTAAAGGTTAAGTAGGGGAATACTTTAGGTATATTTTACATAAGTGTTAAATGGTTTTGTCATACTGTTTGAAACCATTGGGGTATAAATTATTTATATACATGTACATTGTGTATTTCAGTCAGTGTCATTTATTTTCCTTGTAGCCTTTTTATTTTGGTCTAGTGTAAGATTGTGAACATATATTTATCTTCATCATACACACCAGTGTACAAGTACATTACAGTAGAGCCTCTCAGCTGGAGCTACATAATCATTTACTCCGTGAATATTAATGTGAGAAATAATGACATCATGATTAGTAGTCGGTGTGGACCCAGATCAGCAGGTGTATTGCAGATCTGTCAGACTTATTTGTGCCAAGGGTCTCTTAAACGGGACACAGGCAAACAGTGTAGACCCAGGTCAGAGGGCTCCTAAAGGAGCCCTCTGATCAGGGTCTGCACTGTTTGCTGGAGCCATCAATGTCAAAGGCTTATATAAGCAAATATTTTGTTTGCTTTGTCCCCTCAGCATGAAAGATGGATGGGTTCCAAAATAAGATTTGGGAGAGTTTATTAATATAATGTGGGAATAATTGGGTTAACCCTTTACTCCATAAGTACACCTTTCTACGCCTCTGTAAAAGTCACTTTTTGAAACCATAGTGATAAATAGAGCATTTGCTCCTAAGGAGCAAATGCTCTATTTATCACAATGGTTTCAGAACTACAAAATTCTATTTTTTTTCCTTTTCTCTAGTTAATGCTCCTTTTCAGTAGATCTATTCAAAGAGGTTGGCTCTAAAAATAGCCTATGAGGTAATGGGTTAAGGGATATCCCCATTGTACTGCTAATAGGAGTCTTACAAAGGACCTGATTCCTTTACCCTCTACTCCATAGATAAACCTCAACAGAATAGACCCAGATTAGGAGTAGGAGCCATCAGATAATGGTGTATTCTGTTTGCTTATGGAGTAGTATAGATACTATTCTACTGTCTGTGCCATGGTCATAGAATATCTGGTTCAGCTAGTTTATATTCATTATGTCAGTATTTCTTTCAGGAATATTCATGGAGTGAAGGGTTATTGGATTTTATTCCCTCCCATTAGGTGACTACCTGCCATTAGATTTATTTTGAGTACAGTAGAACCTGTCTTAAGAGGTTAAATTATGGGTGTGTAAGGCAGGTGGTAGCTTAATGCAGGTCAAAAGTAATACAGAAAGCTCCTACAGGAGCTTTCTGCATTACTTTTACCCTGCAGTAAGCAACCGCCTGCTATTTAAGATTTCTATGTTCAATAAATGAATGACTACTTAGGAATCAAATAAGAGGTTTTGCTCTATTTATGACATAGATGTAAAAAATTATCTTTGTCAATAGGCAGCTGACCTGGATCTATAGTGTTTGCAATGTTCTGTTATGTCTGATTTGACTTACATGTTTATTTTTACTGCATTTCTCATATGACTAGCATCACATGGATAAAGTGCTCTTTGACCGTACTACCAGTCCCAGATGGGTCTCTATGTTGAAAAGTGGAGTATATTCAGGGTCTGCATACTTTGTTTGTCTTAAGCAATTTTGTTTTTAGCTTTTCCATTGTTTTGTTTTTCAAAGAAAAAAAAGTCAAAAGTATTGCTATAACCTTGATATTGTCATGATAGTTGGCAGCGTCATCATTGTTGTGGTTGTACAAAAACTTTGGCACAGTTTTCACATTAGTATAGATATACCTATCACATGCTTGTTCTTCATCACAAGGGCCACTTCTGATAAGGGGCCATTACCCTATCAATTCATGTATATATTTAAAGAGTAATGGTCCTTTGTGACATCCGCATGTGGCGTTCTTGTGTTTTTGACTACTGCAGACAGTGCAGACCCCGATGCCTTGTCAAACATGGCTGTACACTAGAATCTATTTATAGCAGTCACTTCATAATTAAACATGGTTGTCATTATAAACAGATGTCTGCTTCATGCAGAAAAAATAATGCAGAAAGCTCCTACAGGAGTTCTTTGCTTTACTTTAGTCCTGCAGTAAGCTACCAGCTGTCTTAACCCATTACTCCATAAATATTCACATAAGAAATAATGACATCATCAATATTAATTAGGTTAATTGTTAAAATAGCACATGGACACAGAAATTGTGGCAATTACAGAAACTATAGAATCATGTCTGTGTTGTATCATATGCAAACAGAGCAGACCCTGATTTGCAAAGTATTTATGGAGTAAAGGATTAAAATTTCAAAATTAAACATATTTTGAGTTGCGACTGTTGAGAGGTTATACTGTATTAATTTTTTTTAGATTTCCCCCCCCCCCTCTCCCCATGATGCTGGCCATATAATATAATACTGCCTACATTATTATTATTTTTTCTTTTTTTTTGTTCAGATTTTATATCTATCCTTGCTGTGCAATCATTATTAATCTTTTGTTTGTTTCTTTATGCTAGAGATACTGTACTATGCTATTTTTGTATATAATGCCAGTAACGTCTAAGTACTTCCTCAGAGCAACAGATATAATGTGCATACTCAAATACTAAAATCGTCATTTTTGAACCAAACCCTATGTTGTGACCATTCTTTAGAATCGTCTGTTTGAGACGATTTTAAAGAGTGGTCACAATATAGGGTTTCGTTGAGAAATAAAGAAGTTATTCTTGAAAATGTACTCATCTTATCTGGAGCTCTGCTTCAAGTTACTAACAATCAGGAGTCCATTTTACTAGAGATTGAACCACTGAAAGTACATGTATTGTAAGTTTTTACATATGATGATTACAGTTGGAAGTTGTGATTATTTAGGATAATTTCTTATATACAAAGCCTTAACCTTTTCCCTCATATACAGGCTTTTTCACACCTTTGCAAACAAAGTAGACCCAGATCAGACAGCTATATGATCCATCTGGTCCAGGTCTTCTCTATTTGCTTATGGAATAGCTCTGACTCTTTCTACCAATTCCAAACAATCCTATGTTCATATGCCATTATGAAAATTAATCTCATTAATATTAATGATTTCGTTATTTCTTACATGCCTATTCAACAGATAAAGGGTAAATCCTTCCCTTGCTCTTTGTTTATTCCAAATTTCAATACCTACTGAATATTCATGGACACAACAGTTTTAATGAAATGTGTAAGGTGGTGAATTGTAACTATTTTAGAAAGTGTTAACCCTTTCTCTGTTCAATAATAATGTAAGAAATAATGACATCATGAATATTTATTATCTGAATTTCTATAATGTAAACTTTTCAAGGAATTGTTTTACTTTGACAAAAACTGTAGAATCAGATCTTTATCATATCAAATGCAAACAGAGTAGTCCCTGATCAGTAGGCTCCTATAGGAGCTGTCTGATCTGGGTCTACTCTTTATGCTAATGCCTGAAAATGCGTTTATATGATGGAAAGGGTTATTAGCTAATTACGTATGCAGGTACATTCAAGGTGTCATGTCAGCATATGTCAGCTGATTACTCACTGCATGTTCATCTGTCTCACTTACCTGTCCGTGTGAAATGAGTCAGTTTCTAATTAGCATACTAAGAGTTTTGCAACAGTTTTTATGGTGGATAAATTGCAAAGGTGTTTATCTGTCTCACCACCAATGGCGCATCTGTGATGGACTTTGTAAAAGGTTTTATTCCAGATGAGATGCAGAGAAGCTCAGTGTCTCATTAGGATCCAAACTGTTAAGATACTGTGGTGATATTTCTAACACAAAATGAATGACAAGTTTGCAATGACAATTGCAGCAGGTGACCAATTTTGCAGAGGACAATACGAGGGCTTGGTGCAAAACTATTCTAACTCCTTCACTTTAGTGAAGGAGTTAGAATAGTTTTGCACCAAGCCCTCGAAATTATTATACATGGCAGATAAAGTGTTAAATCTTTAGACTGCTGATCAACCTTTTATTGATGCAGTAAAGTCTCTCTAATATCACCACTCCAAGGAAGCTTAATTCTGGATTTTTAAAACAGGTTGTAGCTTAATGCAGGACCAAAGTAATGCAGAAGGCTGTGTTACTTTTGCCCTGCATTAAGCAACTACCTGCTTATGTTTATAAATTATGTGGTCACTTTAGTGAGACTTCGCTGTAGAAAATGTGTGCTTCAGCTGCAAATGTGTTGGGTGTTTTTTTTTTGTCATTTCTTTTCACGAGCATGATCCGAGCGTCAGGCATTTTGGAGTCTGATGACACATTGAGTTACTCAATGTCTCATATAGATCCAGACTGTTTGGAAAGGTGGTCATAAGTTCACCTTTGGTATGCTAATGGTTATAGTTTGACCTTGGGATAACCTGCTACAGACTTCACATACTTTTGCTACCATTGTAAACACAGAATATAGATATGCAGCTATGGTCTGGTCAAATTCTATGCTTGTTTTTCATTTTAAGCCTTTGCTTCATATAAACGATTATTCACCCATTTGCAAACAGAGTAGACCCAGATCAGACGGCTCCTATTGGAGCCGTCTGATCAGGGTCTGCTCTTATTGCTAATGGAATTTGAAAGATCTGTTTCTTTACTTTCTAAGATGGCTACAATGATCCACTTTCCGTATTTCATTGTAACTATTTTGTCCATGTCATGATGAATATTCAGTAGGTATTGAAATCTGGAATAAACATAGAACAGGGAATGGGTTGAAAATAAGTGTCAAACTGTTTAGATCCTGATCAGACACTGAATTACTAATTACAATGCTGACTTTTCAAATGGACTACAGTAAAACCCCGCTAATGCGACCACCTAAAATAGGTGTAATCCTGGGTGTTACATGCAGGTGGTAGCTTAATGTAGGACAAAAGTAATGCATTACTTATAGCCTACATTAAGCAACCACCTGCTTATAAAGACATGTATGTTTATTCATTAAGTGGTCGCATTAGAGCTTTAGATATAACTGTATTTGCAAATGCAAATGAGGTTGGTCTTAGCATGTTTATGGGTTAAACTAATGGTTTTAATGGTATTTGAACCTCTATCATGTAATCTGATTGAATTTTACAAACAGCTTGAGTAATTTAGCATCTCTTCAGGATCCAATGTGGTTTGCACCTGGGTTAACTGTTTACTCCATAAATGTGCCTTTGCAAACAGAGTTGACCCAGATCAGATGGCTCCTATAGGAGCCATCTGATCAGGGTCTACTCTTTTTACTCGTGAAATAATATAGATATGATTCTATAGTTTCTGCCATTGCCAATACATTTGTATTTCTTGTGCCATTATAAAAAAAAATAGCTAATTAATATTGATGGAAGTATTTCATACATGAACATTCATGGAGTAAAGGATTAATAGTTTTCCAAAAGTTTAAACAAATTGGAAATAACTGCTGTATAACTGCTTCAGATCAGAGTTTGAGCAGACATATGTTTTACAGCTTGATAAGGGTTAAACATTTAACCCTCACAACACTGACTTTTCTAATGGACTATTCCAAAATTCAAACAGGTCAATCTCATGTTGAATAATTAGGGATGTTTCTTAAAGAAAAGTGCAACATGACAAACAGTGCAGACCCTGATGAGAGGGCTCCTCAAGGAGCCCTCTCATCTGGGTCTACATTGTTTGCAAAGAACATTATTGACCCGTGTCCCTCACTATAAGTGTTAAGGTATGAATTATGTATGTGACAAATGGAGGGAAACCTTTGATGTAATGGGAAGACGGTTATCATCCATTGATTTTCCATTATACCACATTAACAAGGGTCTGGTTGAATTTGTCATTGTTCTTTGATTTTTAAATAAGATGAAGACTTTCATTTACATTTTTAATGCTTTGCACACTTATAGCAAATTTGTAATTACCTATTCAAAGAGTTTGGATCCAGGTAAGATGCAAAGTAACACGATGCTTCATCAGGATCCAAACTGTATGATATTCTGGTACAGATTTTTGAGAAGAAAGGAAAGACAAATACTTAAGAAAATGCAACATACAAAGAGATTCACCCTTTCAATGCTGAATTTTAAAATGGACTATTCCAAAGTTCAAACAGGTCAAGGTTACTGCGAATATTCGGGGATATTTAAAGGAAAAGTGTAACATGACAAACAGTGCAGACACTGATGAGAGGGCTCCTCTAGGAGCCCTCTCATCTTGGTCTGCACTGTTTGCAAAGGACTTGTTTCCCACACTGAAGGATGAATGTTTTGGGGGGGGGGGGGGGGGGGGGGGCTATGGGCTTACCATGGTGATTCGAATTTTAAAAGTCTGGTATCTGTCATTAACCCTTACAATGCTGAATTTTCAAATGAAGTGTTCCAGAATTCAAACAGGTCAAGCTTATGGTGGTGAATATTTAGGTGGTTTTCTTAAGAAAATTGCAACATGACAAACAGTACATACCCCGATGAGAAGGCTCCTTTAGGTGCCCTCTTATCTGGGTCTACACTGTTTGCAAAGAACATAAATGACTTGTGTCTCGCATTGTAAGGCCTAGTCAAGTGTTGAAAAGCTATTATTGAGTTTATATAAATGATTTGAATTTTGACAATTTGTCTCTGTATTACAAATAACTCTTGGTACATTGAACATAGAAAATATATTTATCTACAAAAAAGTAACATGTACATTTATTTGCAAAATATAGGTAAGATACATTGTAATTGTCTGTTTTGCTACACATAATGAACCAGTGATTGAACATGGAAATAGTTTGGATCCAAATAAAGTCACCAAGTATGTTGGCATCTCATCAGGATCCAAACTGTTTGATAGTGTGATAGTGTTTACTGTGAAGGAAAAAGGGGGAAATTAAGAAGTGAAAACTGTAGCTGATGACAAATTTTACACAGGACAATACTTTGCAATATATACTTGACAGCCAAAGAGTCAACACATATTTGGTCAATATAAAAAGTTGTTCGGGTTTTCTGTTTTAAACCTTTCCTTCATATAAACATGTTTTCACACATTTGCAAACAGAGTAGACCCAAATCAGACAGCTCCTATAGGAGCCTTCTGATCTGGATCTGCTCTGTTTTCTAATGGAATTTGATATAACTGTTTCTTTACTATCTAACATGGCTACAATGTTCCACCTTCCATATTTCATTATAACTACATGTATGTTCCACCTTACATATTTTTATTATAACTATTTTTTCCATGAATAATCAGTAGGTATTGAAACTTGGAACAAACATAGAACAGGGAAGGGGTTAACCATTTCCCTTATGTATGCACATTTTGGCGCATTTGCAAACAGAGTAGACCCAGATCAGACAGCTCCTATAGGAGCCGTCTGATCAGGATCTGCTCTGTTTGCTTATGGTGTAATATAGATCTGATTCTACAGCTTGTGCCTGAGCCAAAATGTCCTGTGTCCATATGCCATTATAAAAAATAATCTTATTAATATTCATGACGTCATGATTTCCTACATGAATATTCATCAGGGAAAGGGTTAATAGTCAATCTGGGATAAAAACACAAACCATTTTGTTGTGAAGATAACATCAATCATTATAGTGAGTGATCGTAGTCTGCTTTCGTCTTTTCCATCGTGTGAAGGGAATTTGTGCAAGATTAAGTAACTTAAGATTTACTAAACTTGAAAGGAATTGTATTATCTGTAACATCAGTATTTTTTTACATGGAAACAAAGTGGAATTATATTTTATCTTATCAGGAGGGGGCTGCTGTTGATGTTTGTATTTCAACCCTTTCCCTCATATAAACACGTTTTCAGCCCTGTGCAAACAGATTAGACCCAGAGCAGATGGCTCCAGTAGGGCCTGCTCTGTTTGCGTATGGAATATTAATAGATCTGACTCTATTGTTGCTATCAATGCCAAAATGTCCAGAGTACATATGTTATTTTAAAAACTCACCTGATGAATATGCATGCTGTCATTATTTATTGTATGAATATTGAGCAGGAAAAGGGTTAACTTGTTGTGCTAAATAAATGGGTATACAAGGATCGTGTGAAAATTCCAATCTTCCTACAGAGCTGTAGATAAGAGGTGTACTGTTTGATTTTACCATTTTCTCCATGAATATTCACGTAAGAATTAATGACATCATGAATATTGATTAGATTACTTTGGTTATATAGCATATGGACACAGGAATGTTTAGCCATAGCAGAAACTGTAGAATGAGATCTATATAATTTAGTAAGCAAACAGAGCAAACCCTGATCAGACGGCTCCTATAGGAGCTGTCTGCTCTGGGTCTACTCTGTTTGCAAAGGTGTATTTATGGAATTCAGGGTTAAATAAATAAAACATTTTTTACCTAAACCCTATATCTGGTTAGTACTTATTAGAGCTGCCTCTTAAAAGCAGTTCTAATGAGAACCAACAAGATGGGGTTTGGTTTGGTGGAGAAAACTATCTTCTTACACAGAACTGTAGATATGTGTGCTGAACTAGCTAAATAAATTGTTCTCACCCGAGCTGTATTCTGTTAGTACTAGAGTTGCGTCCAAAAAGCAATTCGAATAAGTACCAACAGAATAGGATTTGAGAAAGTGATATAAAAACTATTTTACCTAGATTTCATTAACCCTTTACTCATGAATATTCATGTTGAAATAATGACATCATGAAAATCAGTCGGATGAATTATTATAAAAGCATATAGACACAAGAAATATTTTGCCATGGCAGAAACTGTTATATCATATCTACTGATATAATATCTCAGCAAACAGCTGACCCTGATCAGATGGTTCCTACAGAATGGTAGAAAGGCATATTTATGGAGTAAAGGGTTAATATTACTCTTATCTGGGACTCCTCTAAGAACCCTTTGGTTTGGGTCTAGCTCAAATGCAAGAACAGTAAAACCTCTCTATAACAGCCACTAAATTGTGTTAATTAGTTGGCATTTAGGGCAGGTGGCAGCTTAAAGCAAGGTGAAAGTAAAACAGAACGTTCTGTTTTACTTTCATCTTGCTTTAAGCAGCCCCGTCTGCAAATAACTGAAATACTGTTGGTCGGACGTTAAACCCAACTCACTCACTCACTTTAAGCAGCCACCTGCCTTTAACACAAAATACTTGATGTAATTTAGTGGCCATTATAGAGAGGTTTTACTGTACACACATTTTTCTGCATTCAAAGGAATAAAATCTCTGGAGACTTGTGCATTTACCATGTGGCTTGTACAGTAAAACATCTCTAAACCGGAATACTAGTAGAGAATAATTTAGATATTTCTAGACAGGTGGCAGCTTAGGGCAGAGTGAAAGTCATGCAGAAAGCTCCTAGAGGAGCTTTCTGCATGACTTTAATCCTGCATTAAGCTGCCGCCTGTTTGAAAGACCAGTTTTGAAACTAATTTCGATATCCAGTTTAGAGAGGTTTTACTGTACAATAATAGATGGGACCTGAACGAATCTCCACTCTGACATGTATTTGAAACAGGTAATAAGTATATTTATATTTCAGATGACAATTACTTAGCCTGCAAAGGGTTAATTACATGTACTAAATAGTGTGAACTCCGACTACAGTAAAACCTCTCTATAATGGCCACTAAATTACATCAAGTATTTTGTGTTAAAGACAGGTGGTTGCTTAAAGCAAGGTGAAAGTAAAACAGAACGCTCCTATAGGAGCGTTCTGTTTTACTTTCACATTGCTTTAAGCAGCCACCTGTCCTAAATACCAACTAATTAACACATCAGTGGCTGTTATAGAGAGGTTTTACTGTAATTGGAAAAAATATCTAGGTATGTTGATGAATTGGTAGAACTCCAGTATTGTTTTCATTACAGTAATTATTTGACTCTTATCCTGCTGTGGAGATTCGGATCTGTTGCAAATATTTTGATTCCATCTAGCCTTTGATAAAATACCGACCTAGTATCAACTACAGTAAACTCTCATTAATATTAACCACATGAATTTATTATCATAGGGGTGTTTATGTAGTGCATAAAGTATGTATGAATATTGATAAGCTTAATATTTATAATGGCTTATGATCTAGAAATGTTTCAGCACTTGGAACAAAACTGTTGCATTAGTTACTAATAGTAATTAGATCTAAGCAAACATCAGACCCTGTGTCTGCTCTGTGGGCAAAAGCATTAACCCATTCCCTCATATTTTTAGATCCAACCTCTTTGAAATCTACCAAAAAGGAGCACTAACTAGGGAAAAGGAAAATTTTAGAATTTTGTAGTTTGAAACCATTGTGATAAATAGAGCATTTGCTCCTTATTTATTTGCTCTATTTATCACAATGGTTTCAACAGTTGACTTTTACAGAGGCGTCAAAAGATGTCAATATGAGTGAATGGGTTAATCAGTGTATTTATGTAGTAAAGGGTTAACCGTTGCAATCATAGAAGAGCCTTTTCACGTGTCCGCAAACAGAGTAGACCCAGATCAGACGTCTGCTCTGCTCTGTTTGCTTTTGACATGATATAAATCTCTGATTCTACAATTTTGGGCAAAGCAAAAAGATTCCATGAATAGTTTACACAGTCAAAATTCAGCTAAGAAATACTTACGACGTCATTATTTCTTGCATGGATATTTAACTGGGAAAATTATGGACATACAAAAGGAAATAAATACATCAGTTAAAAATCCTTGAAAAGTTTACATTATAAAATATCAACTAATAAATATTCATGATGTCATTATTACTGACATGATTATTGAGAGTGAAAGCAGTAGTGTACATGATTCATAGAATATAAACACAACTTTAGCTTGTTCATTCATTTGTTTTGCCAGTAATACATGTACAGTAGAACCCCTCTAATGCAACCACTTAATGAATAAACATGGATGTCGTTATAAGCAAGTGATTGCTTAATGCAGGACAAAAGTAATGCAGAAAGCTCCTAGAGGAGCTTTCTGCATTACTTTTGTCCTGCATTAAGCTACAACCTGCATCTACCACCCAGAATTATACCTCTTTTAGGTGGTCGCATTAGCGGGGTTTTACTGTACCGCAATTACTCTAAAAATATAGCCAAGCATTGGCAGATAGTGCAGACACAAATCAAACTGCTCCTGAAGGAGCTATTTGATCAGGGTCTACACATTATGCTACTCCATTTGTTAACAAAATGGTGCATAATTGACTTCTTTAGCTTCATTAACCAGTAGAGAGGGGTAGATTGGATTTCTGATTTTTTAGGGTGAAAGCGGTACAGTTTTTATAATGTTCGTAAACAGCTAGGACATATCGACACATGTAAATTTGTTTAGAACATGCTGCAGTAATATCTGAAACAAGACCAGCAATATTTTTGCCAATAAAAAAAATCTGATATTACTTTAGTCCTTCCATAGGCTATCATCTGTTTTTTTACCTATCAGTGCAGGATACAAGAATGTCCTTTGCAAACAGTGTACACCCTGATGAGAGGGCTGCTAGATGAGCCTTGTCATCAGGGTGTACACCATTCCTTATGTTACATGTTTCTTAAAAAAACCTTAATATTCATGGTAAGCTCGACCTTTTTTGTTTTTTGGGAAAGTTCTGTGTTAACCCATTCCCGCATATTGACGCCTCGGTAAAACTCAAACTTTCTGAAACCATTGTGATAAATATAGCATTTACTCTATTTATCACAATGGTTTCAATACTACACAATTCTAACATTTTCCTTTTCTCTAGTAAATGCTTCTTTTCGGTAGATTTATTCCAAGTGGTTGGGTCTAAAAATAGCCTATGAGGGAATGGGTTAAATTAATGAATATTCATGAAGTGAGGAATTTTTGTAGAGAGCACATATATACTGTACTCCAATAACTTTGTTATTTTTGTTGTACAGGAACACATGTACATGTGTATACATATGATTAGTATGATTATTATCAATGAAAATATTTATTTACTAATTTATATCTTGTTACTGGCAGCTTTCTAAAAAAATGAAATAAATTAGAAACTGTTTTTGTTTGTTTGTTTTAGTTACTACTGCTACCACTATTTAGCTGGCATTGACTCATATCACACATTTTAACCCTTGCCCGGTTCTACGTTTATTCCAAATTTCAATACATACTAAATAGTCATTGAAAAAATAGTTACAATGAAATATGGAATGTAGAACATGGCAGCCATTTTAGAAACTAAAGAAACATCTTTCAAGTTCCATTACCATACAGAGCAGACATTGATCAGTCTGATCTGGGTCTACTCTGTCTGCAAATGGATGAAAACACGTTTATATCAAAGAAAGGATTAATAGATTGATAAATATTTGACAGATGGACAGTTGGGCGGGCTTCAAACTTTTATACCTACATCCACAAAAATGCTTCACTGAAAAAGTTGAATATTTTTGTATATACCCACGCTATTTATGTCAACCTTCGTTCTCTGTAATATTTTAGTTTCCTGATCATTTCTCTTCAATTTTTCGTGTTGCTCAAAGCCATTGCCACTCATATTTGGCCCCTGCGCTCACGTGGATATACCCGTCAAAGTTGCACGTGCATTCCTGTGTCAATATACAGGCATGCAGTCATTGCAATATTTGAACATTTTCACTTTTCAAAATGCCAAAGCTGAATAACGAAGAGAAAGCTGTTTTTTAGGCATGGTTGAAAGCGGAATTTCTCAAGGTCAAAGAGAAAATCCAACTCTTAGCATTTGTTAGACGCCACATTTTTTGCAGACGACAATTAGCGCGACATGAGTTAGCTCATTCTCCCCATGACTATTTTTAGACCCATCCTCTTTGAATTAATCCTACCAAAAAGGAGCATTAACTATAGAAGAGGAGAATTTTATAATTGTGTAGTTTGAAACAATTGTGATAAATGGAGCAAAATGCTCTATTTACCACAATGGTTTCAAAATGTGTCTTTTACAGAGGCGCCAAAATGCGTCACTCGGATGGAATGTGTTAATTTCTAAATCAATTCCATCTCTATTACAGTACCATGATCGGCGGTATTTGGGACATTGCTAAGTCATAGTTATTTGGAGAATTATCTGAGTCTCGAATGTTTTTGACAGTTGTCAAAACATTTAACCTATCAGTAAGTTGTGACGTTCCTAGAGATGCTTCATTCATTCCCTCATAGGATATTTTAAATACCCAACATCTTTGAATAAATCCACCGAAAAGGAGCATTTACTAGAGATTAAGAATCCACTACATGTATTTATCAAAATAACCTCAAAATGACTTTTTTCAGAAGCGTAACAGGTTACATTGGAACCTCTATTAAGCGACCGTTAAAAAGAAGTCTGCAAGGCAGGTGATAGCTTAATATATGTCAAAAGTAATGCAGAAAGCTACTATTGGAGCTTTGCACTACATTGAGCAACCACCTGTTTTTTACGACTCGTATATTAAATGAAATACCCATTCCCTCATATTGACGACTCTGTAAAAGTCACTTTGTGAAACCATTGTGATAAATAGAGCATTTGCTCCTATAGGAGCAAATGCTCTATTTATCACAATGGTTCCAAACTACAAAATTCTAAACTTTTCCTTTTCTCTAGTTTATGCTCCTTTTCGGTAGATTTATTCAAAGAGGTTTATCTAAAAATAACCTTTGGGGTAATGCGTTAAGACTTCTGTACATTAACAAAACGCAAAACTTGATAAGCACTAATACCGCAATCAATTCGAAACTTTTACATTAAAAATAGCATATAATATGCAGTTTGCGCCGGATTTTCTCGCATTTGGATACTTTACCGAGAGAAAAAAATAAAATATTGATAAGTAGACAACCATCAATACTTATAAAACATAGATATTTAGATTAGATAATGATAGAGTACAGTATTACATTTCAAAATCAAGTTTTTAAGCATACTTCAAGTCTTGTGCGTGTTATGAATATGATTTACAGTAAAACCTCTCTATAACGGCCACTAAATTACATCAATTATTTTGTGTTAAAGACAGGTGGCTGCTGAAAGCAAGGTGAAAGTAAAACAACGCAATAGGAACGTTCTGTTTTACTCTCACCTTGCTTTAAGCAGCCACCTGCCCTAAATACCAGCTAATTAACACGATTTAGTGGTCGCTAAAGAGAGGTTTTACTGTATTGAGTAATTTGGAAACATTAAATTCCGATGTATGCCTTTAATCCTTTACTCCATGAATATTCATGTAAGAAATAATGACATCATGCATACTAATTAGCTGTATTTTTATAATAACATGAACACTGGAGTATTTATCCAAGGCAGAACGTGTAGAATCAGATCTTTACTGTTATAAGCAAACGGAGCAGGTCCTATAGGAGCCGTCTGATATGGGTCTACCCTGCAAAGGCATAGAACATCGTATTTATGGGGTAATGGGTTAAGCATGTCTAACAGAGTAGTCATTTAGAATGACCCTTGGCTGAATTGAAGTACGATCAAGCTGAAAGTACAATAAAGACTCAATTAAAGAGGTTGTCAAGATCAGAATGAGAAAATTACGGTGTCGTTCGTGTATAAAAGTTCAAGAACGCCTTTCATATCCATTCTTGTAATTAACCCTTTCCCCGCCATATAAAATTTCGTCTGCTTAGATTACCGTCTGCTTCAGATTATTTAGGCCTATTTCCTGAATTATAATTATATAGCCAAGCAGTTTGGATCCTGATGAGACGCCGAGTTACTCGGTGTCTCATCTGGATCCAGACTGTTTGCAAAGGCTATCACGAATACGTGACAGTGTAAACCTTTCGCTTACTGCTGGGTATTTGGTAATATAACTTGTACATTAACAGTTGTGATCCAGATGACATACATGTACAGAGTATCGCGGTATTTTGAATATCGGGATATTTTGGCGCCTTCACTGAAAATGAGTAATGAATAAAAGTTAGAAAAAACAACAAATCTG
The DNA here is from genome assembly GCA_963576725.1 of Azorinus chamasolen. NCBI lineage: Eukaryota > Metazoa > Mollusca > Bivalvia > Cardiida > Solecurtidae > Azorinus > Azorinus chamasolen. The sequence continues at coordinate 20,260,666 of OY755238.1, forward strand.
AATTAGACGACAGCAGCGTCAAATACTAACTTGGTTGTGATTGCATGTGATATTCGACTAGCTGAATGCGTTAACCCTTTCCCTCATATAGACGTATTTTCATGCATTTGCAAACAGGGTAGACCCAGATCAGACGGCTCCTAGAGGAGCCGTCTGATCAGGGTCTGCTCTGTTTGCTAATATAATTTGATAGATTTTTTCTTTGCTTTCTGAAATGTCTACAATGTTCCACCTTCCATATATCTATATAACTATTTTGTTAATGAATATTCAGTAGGTATTGAAAGTTGGTCTAAAACTAGAACAGGGAAAGGGTTAAACATGTTAACTGGTTCTTAACAAAGAGTGTAGCCAAGATAGAGAGTGCATTGAGATGCTCTCTGATCAGGGTCTTCTGACTTCACAGTCTGTCAATCAAAATATTAAGCATCTTGAATCCTTTCGTACTGGTTTAAATCTCTTAATTAAGCGAGTGAAGAGTAGACCCAGATCAGGTGGCTCCTACGTGATCTGGTACTGTTTTCTTAGTTTTAACAATTCCCTTTTACCTTATTAAAGTTAAGTTAACCCATTTGTACCCACGATCCCATATATATGGGACATAGGCAAACAGTGTAGACTCTGATCAGACGCAGCATAATGCGGCGTCTGATCAGAGTCTACACTGTTTGCTGACAGGATTTTCAATATAAAACAAAACGAAATTAAAAAGTTAGGCCATGCATCCCTTAGATCAAACATTGACTAATCCAATATATAAACATGGAAGAATCCACTGGATGCAAATGGGTCAATGAATGGTCAAGAAGTGGTCAATTCGGGAATAGAAGTTCATTAGGGAAACTGTTAACATTTGAGTCCCTTTCTGAGAGGGGTTGAGTCGCAAACACCGCAGACCACCAACCACTGCGACGAATGATCAGGGTCTATATTGATTTACAGTCATCAGAATATGTAGTAATTTGCTCATTATACAATAAACCCCCTCTAATGCGACCACCAAAAAAGCGGTCTAATCCTAGGTATTGAAGGCAAGTGGTAGCTTAATGCAGGACGAAAGTTATGCAGAAAGCTCCTGCAGGAGCTTTCTGCATATCTTCCGTTCAGCATTAAGCAACCACATGCTTTGACAGATATCTGTGTTTATGCACAAAGTGGTCGCTCTACAGGGGTTTACCGTATTTCCATATAACGTACAGTAAAACCCCGCTAATGCGACCACCTAAAAGATGTATGATTCTGGATGGTAGAGGCAGGTGATAGCTTAATGCAGGACAACATTAATGCAAAAACTCCTCTAGGAGCTTTCTGCATTACTTTTGTCCTGCATTAGGCAACCACCTGCTTATGTATTCATTAAGTGGTCGCATTAGAGGGGTTCTACTGTACCTCGTGATAGATGGAACGTCTGATTTGGGTCTACACTGTTTGCAATGCGATAAGACCCCTCAGAGCGGCTTACTGTAGAAATGCATATCTTGTTTTACCTTTATTGTGACACACTGGTTGTCGTCTGCTTGTGTGCTCTCATCTCGTGTTGCATTAGTGATCGTATGCATTTTTAGATTTATAATTAAAAATCGATTTGGAATAGCACACATGTTCATTTCAAGGAATAAGGCATTTTTATAGTTGCTTAACTAAACTGTCTGCAGATTGTGGAGACTCAGATCAGCCATCGAGTTAAAACTGATCTTGGTTTATTTCGTGTAAATTTCATAAGCAATCATGTTGAAGAATTTCATCATTGAAAGGATATTGGAATGGACATATTTCCACAAATAAGCTGAATATAGCCGGTAATGCAGACGACACCTGCATAATTTAACGCAAAAATAGACTTTTTTCTAGCCAACAGCGGGGGAGCACAAGCAGTCAATGAACAATCGGTCGAGCGTACCGGCGTTTTATATGCACAGATATATATACAACATAAACAGACAAATTGTAAAACACCAAGTCGGAATGTCTTCCATTGTGGGTTATATTCGAATAGTCATTCCGTGAACCGGTTAAGACTTTTAAACGGCAAACCGATAAACGGATAGAGTTTTGCTTTGCTTATAACTGGAGTGACTTAGTCTGGTCATTAGTTGGCCCTGGTGAGGATATTTGTCAGAGGATTTTGTTTGCTTTTCACATGGCCTTGGATGTTTAATTGCAGATTACTGACAGGTATGTAGTAAGTGGTTTATAAATCAGGAAACTGCCAACCATTTGCCTGACAAAGAAACAGTATTACTAATTTTCAAACAGAGCAGACCCTGATCAGACAGCTCCTGTAGGAGCTGTCTGATCAGGATCTGCTCTGTTTGTTTATGGAATAATATAGATCTGATTCTACAGTTTCTGCCAGTCCAAACCACTATTGTTCATACCATAACAAAAACAAAATATGACGAATCGGCAATAACATTTACAAATATTTTGGAATTCGAATAAGAGACTCATAAATGTAACCTAGAATCTCCTCTGGGGCTAAATCATTTGACACCTGGGTTGATTAACATTAGGAAAAATGATGAAAAAGTTTATTTCGATTTCTTGATAGAGGTCAAAAGAAAGTTTTCCTAGTTGATAGACAAACCACAGAAATACCCCTGTACAGCATGTATTTGTCGGTCTTTAAACGGATGACAGTCCGTCTGTCTGACTGTCTGTCTCTGTCTGTCTATCGGCCATTCTCTGTGTGTTTATCTCTCAATGTGTCTCTCTCATCCTCTCTCTGAATGTCTCATTATAATTTGATTGTCTCTGTCTAAACGTTGGTCACTGTATATGTCTGGTTTTCAGTCTGTCTCTCTGTATCTCTCTCTCTCTCTCTCTCTCTCTCTCTCTCTCTCTCTCTCTTAGTGTGTTTCTCTGACCCTGTCTGTATCTATCTGTTTGTCTGGCCGTCCCTTTCTCTCTATCTATCTGTATGTCTGTCCGTCTCTTTCTTTCTGTCTACCCCCCCTCTCTCTCTCTCTCTCTCTCTCTCTCTCCCCCCAATTCGCTCTCTCACTTTCTCTCTCTCATTCTGTCTCTCACTGTCTCTCCCTCTTTCTCTCTATCTCTTACTCTCTCTCACACACACGCTCTCTCTCTCTCACTCCCCTCCCCCCTCTCTCTCTCTCTCTCTCTCTCTCTCTCTCTCACTTTCTATCCACCCTCTCTCTTTCTCTGTCATTATTTCCCATTTAGTTGTCTCTTTCGCCACATTTGACAATTGTCGAACGCGGAAATGACACTACTTTCTAGCCATTGTGTGGGATCTATAAGGAGTGTTTTCCCGTGGTTCCGTGTGAATATTACCATTGTATGCTATGTTTGTATATTTTTAGTTTGTCGATAACCAACAGATGTGCAAATAGGTATGGTCTATAAGTACACATATTGATTTAAAATGTACTATAGCAGAACCACAGGAATTTCAACTTCAATAATTTGTGTTAACCCTTGCCTTCATATAAACGCATTTTCACACATTTGCAAACAGTATAGACCTAGACCAGACGGCTCCTGTAGGAGCCTCTGATCAGGATCTGGCCTTTTTCCTTTTGACATGACATAGATCTCCTTTCACAGATTTTGTCTATGCCAGAAAATCACTCGAAAATTTTACATTACAGTAAAACCCCTCTAATGCGACCACCTAAAAGAGGTATAATTATGGGTGGTAGATGCAGGTGGTAGCTTAATGCATGACAAAAGTAATGCAGAAAGCTCCTCTTGCTCATAACGACATCCATGTTCATTAAGTGGTCACATTAGAGGGGTTCTAATGTATATATAAATATGAATATTCATGAAGTGACCAATTCAGGCATAAATGTTTATGAAGGAATGGTTTAAACCATACAGTACTTTTTACATCATATGATCCGCTCTGTATTAAAAGAGTCTTATTTCATTGCAAACAATGCAGACCCTGATCAGGTATCGTGTTTGTGACGAGATAGCTAACCATGTTTACCTCGTATAGAGAAAACGTTATTACATATTCTGATATGTGTAGATGCCAAACAGCACATGTCCTTATAAGGATCTGTATTAGAGGCACGTCATCTGGTCTGGATCTAAAATGCTTGCAGTGTAATATGAATATTTTCCCCTTTGAGCGGTTTATTTGGTAAATGAAAATTTGGGTTTCTACAAATACATGTGATAAAACGAGAGGCAAAGAGGGAAAGAAACACAAAATGATGGTCGTATGAATCGCGACAGCGTACTATATTCCATATGCCTGCCCTGTCCTCGTTTTTGTCTTAATCTCACCATCACTGTCTTCATCTTTGTTTTCAGTCTGTCTGTATGTTTATCAGTCTTCTTTACATCTAAAAAGCTAGCTCTCTCTCTCTCTCTCTCTCTCTCTCTCTCTCTCTCTCTCTCTCTCTCTCTCTCTCTCTCTCTCTCTCTCTCTCATGGAATATTGAACAGCGTAATATTTTAAAGGCCAACTCTTATAGTTAACTCTTTATCATTCAAAGAAACGTCTTTCACCTGTTGCTTTTGGAGTATTTTCCGGTTTGCGCTTTTTATCCAATCTACATTTGTTTGTTACGACACTTTAGTCATATCGCGACGTGGCTGACGTTTGGTGGGATTCTGGTGAGATATCGCGTTACTCGGCATCTCATTTAACCCATTTGCGCCTAGTAGATTATTCCATGTTTATATATTGGATTAGTCCATTATTTATCTAAGGGGTGTCTGGCCTAAATATTCAATTTCGTTTTGATTTATGTTGAAATTCCTATCAGCAAACAGTGTAGACTCTGATCAGACGCCGCATTATGCGGCGTCTGATCAGAGTCTACACTGTTTGCCTACGTCACATATATGAGATCGTGGGGGCAAATAGGTTAAATTAAGTCCTTCGCTGCCAAGTTTTGTCGTCTGCAATCTTTGTCTTCTGCTACACTTTTCTTTTTTTCTTCATTTTTCTTTACAGTTTTTGCCATAGCCAACATTTTCTGTGATTATGTATCATTATGAAAATAAACTAATGAATATCCATGAAGTCATTATTTAGTACATTAATATTCATAGAGTAAAGGGTTAAAGAAAAAATACAGTAAAACCTCTCAATAACGGCCACTAAATTACATCAAATATTTTGTGTTAAATGCAGGTGGCTGCTTAAAGCAAGATGAAAGTAAAACAGAACGCTCCTATAGGAGCGTTCTGTTTTACTTTCACCTTGCTTTAAGCAGCCACCTGCCCAAAATACCAATTAATTAACACAATTTTGTGGTCGTTATAGAGAGGGTTTACTGTAATATTCAAAATTAAATATTGCAGCAAACGTCAATATTTGCCAGTGAAAGAGTTAATACAATAAAAACTAACAGTTCATGTTACATTTATACTTCACCGTAAAACTCTCAACAATCAATCAGTATAAAGAAATCTTCATGACTATAACTTTCCCCCGGCTTTGAAAAAGCCGTCTGTAAAATTTCTCGTCTGCAACATTTTCAAAGCGTATGAATTTCTATTTCGGATATTTCTTTTTAACAGTCAGATCGTCAAACCGATTGGTTTGGATGAGGCGCCTAAGATATCCGGCGTCAAATCCGGATCAAAACTATTAATAAAAGGCATGATCAATTCGAACACGGCATTTTAATTGTTGACTTTTTCATACGCCTTTAACCATAAACACTGCCGGGTTTTTACTTTCAATGCACCGGTGAGTTTGTAGTAGATTAAACACCAAGATTAGAACATTTAAGAAACTTTAAACCCTTATCATGCTAAGCGCAGACTGACTGTCGTTTGCAAACAGCTTGGATCCAAACTGTTTAACAGTTGCTCAACAGTTTCTTAACCCTTTCCACCATAAATACGCCTTTCTACGCCTCTGTAAAAGTTACTTTATGAAACCATTGTGATAAATAGAGCATTTGCTCCTAAGGAGCAAATGCTCAATTTATCACAATGGTTTCAAAAACTACAAAATTCCAAAAGTTTTCTTTTCTCTAGTTAATTCTCCTTTTTGGTAGATTTATTCAAAATGGTTGGATCTAAAAATAGCCGATGAGGGAATGGGTTACACGAATCAGAAATAAGTAAAAAAAATGCAACAGATCAGAGATTTGGCAAACATATTTTTTCAGCAAGATAAGGGTTAAAATAAACCCAGACAGTAGCGCTTTTTTCTACACTATAGAGTCTTCAAATGGCTTGGATCCAGATCAGTCGCACTTTCAAGTTTGAATTAAATATGTGATCAGGATCCATGCTGTTAAACACGATTAAAACATGTACAATCGTCAGAAATAATGTTAGTTTGTGTATGTTTGACAACTATTAGCAGACGAGACAATTTCGCGGCATGTTAAGGGACCGAACGGAAAGCATTTCTACACTGTATACGCATGAAATTTGACTTACTTGACGAATGTTCATGTCAGAAATAATGATACCATGAATATTATTAACCATTTACTCCATGAATATTTATGTAAGAGGGAATCACATCATGAATGTTAATAAGAGTAAGTTTTATAATAACAAATGAATATTTGCACATGGCAGGAATTGTGGGGTCATATCAAAAGCAAACAGGGCAATTCCAGGTCCTACGGGAGCCGTCTGATCTGGGTCTACTGTGTTTGTAAAGGAATAAAAAGGTATATTAAGAAGTAAAGGGTTAACATTGTTTTAGTTGATATGTGAACTGACATACGAATAAGAGAATTGTTTGCCATAGCAGTAACGAGATGCACGCGCTGTCTGATCTGGGTCTATGCTGTTTGTAAATGTACCAAAAGTCGTTTATATGAACGAAATGATAAGAACACACACACTGAACGTGCATAGGTATATTTAACCATTAATCTCCATACTATATGAAATAAACTCTTCTTCGTTGACTTTTTGTGCAACTTTTTCATTTTGGTTTCTGCAAAACAAATATTTGCTAGTGGAAACACTTAAGCCAATTCCTCCTACCCTATATTGTTTTAGACCCAACCTCTTTGAATAAACTACCGAAAAGGAGCATTTAATAAAGAAATGGAAAATTTCAGAATTGTGTAGCTTTGGAACCATTGTGATAAATGGAGCAATTGCTCCATAGGAGCAAATGCTCTATTTATCACAATGGTTTCAAAACGTGACCTTTGCAGAGGCGTCAAAAGGCGTCAATAAGAGGGAATGGGTTAAATGACACCTGTCTAATGTTGTAGCTACATGTATATGACTCTACATGTTCATACCAAGTATGACGTCTCTATCTGTAATAGTTCAAAAGTTGTGTTAAAAAATAAGGTTTGAGACAGACACATAAAGATGCAGGTCAAAAGTAATTCTGAAAGCTCCTTATTAGACTGATCTGGGTATTTTCTGTTCGCAAATGCTTAAAAAGTAAAGGGTTATTTGTGATATTCAGAACAAGGTTGGGTGCAAAGGCTCTCAACCAATGCCTTCCAACTTGTGTGTGGTCCCCGGCTTAAAGCAAACCTCAAACCTAAATGCAGGGTTCATACCGTATAGATAATAATCTTTGTCGGATGTAACGCACGTTTTCAGTCACTCCCAAAAACGTTTTTGTAACCAAGGAAAAATGGCAATTATATATGAATGTGGTTTGTTTATTTCATAGTAGTGTTCCCTTTCGGCTTTGTGTGTTTTATGGTCGCGTGGGTGCGAGTTTATTACTTGTGCTATAAATATTTTAATAGCCGGGTACATTATGCAGATTCCCAACGTTCTACTTATCTTGTGCGTGTTGCCATTTTGAATCGTATTTAATTCTTCTATTCCTGGTGACTCTTCGTAGAATTGTAAATCCTTGGTCGACAGTCTACGAGGAAATTTTCATGTAGAAAAACTATCCCGCGACAAGAACAATAACCATAACTCTAGCAAATGCTGCATGTTTTCTTCAGGCTATAGTTAATGTAGAGTGGGTTGAATGAGATATATAACAGCTCCTGCAGGTTATGGATAAACAGTAAAACCCCGATAGTTCGAACACTAAAACAGTAAAACCCGATAGTTCGAACACTAAACCAGTAAAACCCCGATAGTTCGAACACTAAAACAGTAAATCCCCGATAGTTCGAACAGTAAACCAGTAAAACCCCGATAGTTCGAACACTAACAGTAAAACCCCGATAGTTCGAACACTAAAACAGTAAAACCCCGATAGTTCGAACACTAAAACAGTAAAATCCCGATAGTTCGAACACTAAAACAAGTATCATTTTCGGTCTCCTAGAAGAGCTTTCTGCATGACTTTCACCCTTCATTAAGCAGTCACCTGTCGAAAAAAGTGATTGAAGCGCTTCATTACTAAAGCTTCGAAATAGTTGAATTTTAATGTGTTTTATCAGATAGCTTAAATATATTTTATTTCGGCATTTATAAATTCATAACCATACACATCAGATTAATATAACAACGAAATACATTAAGTCTTATAGTGTTTTTTGTTCTACTAATCTTGTTTTATGTCTGGTAAAAGGCTGTGTTATCGTTTACCACTTTCCTTCATATATAAACGCCTTTCACGCTTCTGCAAACAGAGTAGACCCAGATCAGACGGCTCCTATAGGAGCCGTCTGATCAGGGTCTGCTCTGTTTGCTAATGGAAACTGATAGGTATGTTTCTTTAGTTTTTAACAGGGAAATGGTTAACAGGGAAATGGTTAAATACGTCTATACAATAGATATTCTCTATAGCCACCATCTATACATTCTCTATAGCCACCATCTATACAATAGATATTCTCTATAGCCACCATCTAAAACAGGTCTAATCATGTATGTCCTGACTCTTCACTCCATGAATATTCATGTAAGAAATAATCTCACGAATATTAATTAAACCCAATTGTTTTATTAGCACATTAGCACGGGAAGTTTTTGTCATGGCAGAACATATACATCTATATTCTAATGCATATCTATAATATATCTTAAGCAAACAGAGCACATCCTGATCAGACAGCTCCTATAGGGGCCGCCTGATTTGGGTCTACTCTGTTTGTAATGATGTAGAAATGCCTATTTATGGAGTAAATGGTAAAAGGCTTAAATGCACGCGGTAGTTTGCTATAGGACTAAAGTTATGCAGAAAGCTCTTACATGAGCTGTCTTGCGTTACTTAAATCCTGCATTAAGTTATAGTAAGCAACCACTCGGTTGTAAAACCGCTTGTATTTGTTGCTTAAGCGATCGCCTGAGAGAGCTTAAACTGTATATTCTGGATATATACTTAGCGTTTACTTGTACCAATCAAGTCTTAATTGATTATAGAGGTTGAACACAGACATAAGATTCGAGATTTGGAGACGGCTGAGTCATAAGAGTGTCATAAAATACTTCACACGAATATGTCAGTGTGACCAAGTAAACATCGAAAATGATAAATCATCCTCGTAATCAATATTTAACCCTTTCAGTGTGGGACACGAGTCACTAATATCCTTTGCAAGCAGTGTAGACCCAGATGAGAGGGCTCCTAGAGGAACCCTCTCATCAGGGTATGCATTGTTTGTCATGTTACACTTTCCGTTAAACAAAATCCCTCAATATTCACGGTAAGCTTGATTTGTTTGCATTTTGGACTAGTCCTTTTGAAAAATCAACATTGAAAATGTAATCAATACGTTTAAACGCCATCTGTCTCTGATCTGTGATAATCACAGCATGAAGTGTGTCTATGTGTATACATGTAAGTAAAACCTCTCTATAACGGCCACTAAATTGTGTTATTTACTTGATATTTGGGACAGGTTGCTGCTTAAAGCAAGGTGAAAGTAAAACAGAACGCTCCTATAGGAGCGTTCTGTTTTACTTTCACCTTGCTTTAAGCCACCACCTGCCTTTAACGCAAAATGCTTGATGTAATTAAGTAGTCGTTATTTAGAGGTTTTACTTATTTCAAAACAATCACAGTTGTCCCCTTTTCTGCCGAACACTGGCTTTAAGTTTTAACCCTTTATTTCTCCACATATTGAGTTCTCAAGCTTTTGATTGGTCAGATTTGAGCCAGAGGCTCAAATCTGACCAATCAAAAGTTTGAGAACGTATTCGTTTCCTAACTGGCTTTTGAAAACAGCTAGAGTCCAGTAATGATCCACACTCTGTGACACTCGAGCAATATTTTCTCAATAGTTTGTTCTCAGAATGATCTCAGACTCGCACTCAGAAGTGTTATAAACCCTGGACACTGATTTAAAATACATTCATTGACAAGTGCTATTTAGAAGATGTTACTTAAAACGATTTCGCTTTGAGCAGGCCAAGATACAGTAAAACCTCTCTTAACCGGCAATTAAATTTAGTATGAATATCGGTCTTAGAGACAGGTGGCAGCTTAATGCAGGATGAAAGTCATGCAGAAAGCTCATAGAGGAGCTTTCTGCATGACTTTCACCCTGCATTAAGCAACCACCTGCCTAAAAGTATCTAAATTATTATCTACTAGAATTCCGGTTAAGAGAGGTTATACTGTATTTGTCATTCAAAGTATTGAAGCAATTTTCAGCCTTTCATACTGAATGGATTCTATAGATCAACATTGAACGCTGTGACATGATAATATTTCACTTACAGTGACTACTTTTGATATGTCATAAATTCTTGGATGAATATTCATGAAGTATTATATTAGGAAATCCGCTGAGCCAACGAATTGTAGAACACTTAGTAATGGTTCGAAGTTCAAAGCATTCCGAATACAATTAACATTTCCCCCTCATAATCACATCAGTATCAGACTCCGCACCAAGCAGGAACTATATTCAGCACCGAGTAATGTGGCGTCTTGTTAGGACCCAAGCTGTTTACCATTCAGTCAATAATTCGTGAACCTAAGAACCGAAGTAATTCGGATGTTTTAAAACAAAGCAGCAGATTAAAATTTGAGCAGACGACAAGTTTAATAGCGGGATAATGGTTACATACCAACATGCCAAGACTCCGTATTGTGTCTGTGATCTTATCACATTTTTTGACGCTAATCTGTGACATATCAGGTTTAAATACTAATTTACATGTTAACTATTTCGCTGCCAAATTTTGTCGTCTGCAAATTTGTCGTTTGCCAATTTTTTTTCATTTTCTATATGTTTCTTCATTTTTGTTTAAAAAAAACAGCCACATTTTGGATCCTGAATCCTGTATCCATGCTTATAAAACTTTTAGTTGAGTCTGAGTTCGTTCTCAAATTTTTGATTCGTCAGATTTGAGCCTCTGGCTCAAATCTGACCAATCAAAAGCTTGAGAACTCAAATCTGACAAATCAAAAGCTTGAGAACGAACTCAGACTCAACCACAGATACGACATCGACAGCCGCTCAGTTAATGATGGTTTTAGTCTACCAAAACATTACAAGTCCGTATACTTAAGGATGTTTTTTTTGTACTGTTGCCTGTTGTCGAACTCAATGTTAATTACTAGTAACTATCCGAGCCGTCATATATTTGTCCTGGTCCGGTTTGGGTGAAAGTATCATAACAGTCTGGCTGAAATTTGTTTTTTAAATCACTCCAATGAAAATTCAATCTGCTTTTAAATATATTCAGTGTGTCTGAGGTGACCACATTCTCAGGAAGGCTATTCCACCAATTAAGTATTCGTTGCGAAAATGAGTGCCGTCTGAACGTTTCTTTTTTTCAAAATTTTGTTGATGACCCCTTGTTACAACATTTTGGTTAAGAGTGAAAAGTTGTGTTTTGTCAGCTATATCTATCCCGTTTAAAATTTTGAATACTTGGATCATGTCTGCTCTAAGCCTACGATATTCTAGTGATGGCATTCCCAAATCTTTTATTCTGTCTGTATAATTTTTGTTCTGATTGCCTTGTACGAGTTTTGTAGCTCTTCTTTGAACGTTCTCTATCAATTGACTCTCTTTTTTTGTAAATGACTGACCATACTGTAGAAGCATATTCGAGATGTGGCCTCACTAGTGATTTATACAGGTTTAGGAATACAGACTCATCTATATATCTAAATGTTCTCTTGATTAGTTCTAAGATACGGTTTGCTTTTTTGACAGATATCTGGGTATGAGGAACGAATTTCAGACTGGAGTCTATCATTACACCTAGGTCCTTTTCTTCATCTACTTTATCAATGTCTTTCTCCTTTTCTATGCATTTCTTGCTATAGGTTGAATGCTCAGTGTTTTTCCAATGTGCATACGTTTACACTTGTCTATATTGAATTTAACCCTTTCCCTGTTCTATGTTTATTACAAATTTCAATACCTACTGAATATTCATGGACAGAATAGTTACAATCAAATATGTAAGGCAGAACATTGTAGCCATTTTAGAAAGAGAAGAAACAAACTTTTAAATTCCATCAGCAAACAGAGCAGACCCTGATCAGACGGCTCCTATAGGAGCCGTCTGATCTGGGTCTACTCTGTTTGCAAATGCGCGAAAACACGTTTATACGTTTCTCAGACCATGATACCAGTTTGTCTATGTCTGATTGTAGATTCATGACCTCTTCTGCACTATCCACTTTTGAGAAAAGTTTTGCGCCATCTGCATTTTGACAGAATTTTGTACAACTTCCGGTAAGTCGTTTATGAAAATAAGGAAAAGCGTTGGACCGATCACGCTGCCCTGTGGACTTTCACTGGTTACATCTGTCCACTGTGACGCTGTACCGTTTACTATTACTCGTTGTCTTCTGTTATTTAGTAGGTCTTTTATCCAGTCCAGTATTTTTACTCGTATTCCGTATGCCGTCAATTTTTTAAAACAGTCTCTAGTACTCGTTCGCCGCTATTGATGATAACTTTTTCAAACAGTTTCGATGCTGATGAGACGCCATGTAAATTAGCGTCTCATCTGGATTCAAAGTAGGTGTTTATGGGTTTTTTTTATAAATAATATTGAAGAAATCTCAACCAGACGGTACTACATGTATCAACCAGACGACACTTGTTTAGCGATGAAGAGGTTAACCCTATGCCTCATGAATATTCATATAAGAAATAATGATATTGTGAATATTTATAAGCTAAATGTTAAAATGGCACATGAACATCAAAGCTTTTTGGCCACGGCAGAAACTGCAGAATCAGATGTTTACAATTCTTTAAAGGAAGCAGAGTATATCCTGATCAGATGACGTCTTCGAGAGCCACTTGATCTGGGTCTGGCGTCAAAAGACGTGTCTATCAGGCAACGGGTTACAGCAACAAATCCCGTATACATGTATTATCTATTTCACTGCCAGTGTCGCATCTGTAACTACCTATGCAAACAGTTTGGATCCAGATGAGACGCCGAGTAACTCGGCGTCTCATCAGAATCCAAACTGTTTGTTACTGTGACTCTTTTATGAAACAAAAATGTAGAAGAATAAAAAATGAAAATTGTAGCAGACAACAAAGTTTGCAGACGACACAATTTGGCAACTAAAGAGTTATACTTACTTCGCATATAAACAGGTTAATAGAGCAATAGGCAATAAGCTTTCATGTAAATAAACATGCATTTAGCAAATGTACAGTCACTTTAAAAATGGCGCTGTTCAATGCTAGTAGTGCAAACATGCATTTAGCAATAAGCATTTCGCATTTGACATTTACATCCATCATTTGGAACATTCCCTAGCAATTAACACAAATGGCAAAAATCATGTCGCATTTTGTATTTAGCAATTAGCATGACAGAATGGCGTTCCATAGTTCCGAAATAGAAGAAGTCAATCGGAACTTCGCCGAACATGTCCGATGCCGTCCGCAGTTTTCCGTCCCTTAGTCTTAGGATTTAGTATAGTATTCAAATAGCGGTAATCTTATTTAGCTAAATAAATATATACCGTGGGAGAATTATCCGTAAGCATTATTTTAATATGAAAATGTGTACTTTGTTGCTGGTTGAATTATACGGAAACAAAATGAATAGAAAAAAATAAACATGATTTTCATTCTGTGCAATTATCATGACCGGAATACATGTACTAATCGAAACAAGCTGTTTTAAATTTACTTCAAAATGCTTAATTTTTTTCCAGACTTAGCATGATTCTTTAGCAGCCATTGCCGGAAAATATCTTTTTCATGTGCCATTTTAAAAATCACCTAATAATTATTCATGATGCCATTAGTTCTTACATGAATATTCATCAGTTCATTATAGCTAATACAGTGAACTGCCAAAAAGTTACAATACTAAGTAACGCCACTCAGGTGCAACTAGAGGGCAGTCGTTATACAGCTCCCTAGCAAGTCCTCAGTGTCTGTTTCATTCTATATTAACCATTTCCTTCATATAAACGTGTTTTCACGCATTTGCAAACAGAGTAGACCCAGATCAGACGGCTCCTATAGGAGCCGTCTGATCAGGGTCTGCTCTGTTTGCTAATGGAATTTGAAATATCTATTTCTTTACTTTCTAAAATGGGTACAATGTTCCACCTTCCATATTTCATTATAACTAATTTGTCCATGAATATTCAGTGGGTATTGAACTTTGAAATAAACATAGACCTGGGAAAGGATTAAGCAGCCAATCGTTTATATAGACTGGATGTTTACCTGCCAAGTGGTCGCTGTAACAGTTTACCTGATATAGATTTGCAACCAAAGAAGACCCCTATCAGATGGCTCCTGTCAGAGCTCGGCATTGATTGCATACGATATATTATACAGTATAATGATCATACAGTTTCATCCAAGTTCAACCATTCCTGTGTCTATATGCTATTATAAAAAGTCAGCTTATTAACGCTGGATTTTCAGAATGGAATAGCCGCTCAGTATGACAGACTTAAACTTGCTTGAGGAATTTGAATGGCAAACAGTGAAGACCCTGATCAATGAGCTCATCCGGGAGACCTCTGATCTGGGTATACACTGTTTGCAAATGACAGTGCACGTGTCTCGCAGTCGAGGAGTTGATACATTTGTATTCATCCAGTCATTATTATCTACATAAGCAATTATGGAGAAAAGGGTTAAAGGTGTTCGGCTGTATAATTATATTCATTTACATCGAGGACTTAACCCTTTCCCTGCTCTGTGTTTATTCCAAATTTCAATACCTACTCAATATTCATGGACAGAATAGTTATAATGAAATATGGAAGGTCGAATTAGGTAGCCACTTTAGATACTCAAGAAACATATCTATCAAATTTCATTAGCAAACAGAGCAAACCCTGATCAGACGGCTCCTATAGGAGCCGTCTGATCTGGGTCTACTCTGTTTGCAAATGCGTGAAAACACGTTTATGTGAGGGAAAGCGTTAATTAAAGCAACACTACTGTAACTACAGTATCACTTGCTAAAGTGTTCTTTTCTTTAACCCTAAACCCTTTACTCCGTGAATATTCATGGAAGAAATAACAACATCATGCATATTAATTAGACTCAATTTTATAATGGAATATAACCACAGGATATGTTGGCCATGGTAGAAATAACTGTAATGATATCTATATCATTTCATAAGCAAACAGAGCAGACCCTGATCAGACGGCTCCTACAGGAGACATCTGATCTGGGTCTACTCTGTCTGCTAAGGCGTAGAAGGTCGTACAGAAGGTGCAGATCCTGGTCAAAGGGCTCACTTGAGAGTACTTTGATTTGGATCTATACTGTTTTCAAAGATCTTGTATACTCGGTTCTGGCAAACTTAGGGTTAATTCCGCAAACAAAGTTTGTTATTTTTTCTTTCCAAAATCAGGATCTGGATGTCAAATAGTTTGGATCCCGATCTCGTCTGGATCCAAACTGTTTTCACAGGTCATCACGTTTTACCCCATATATTGTAGCTACAATAGACCTGCCCTCGATATAAAAAAATTGATCTGTCGCTCGCACAGAAGTCAATCCATTACCTTACATTACGCCGCAGGTAAAAGGGATCTCATTCTGTTGGCGCATGTTAACATTGAAACTGCAATATGTGTGAGGATATCAAATCCAGTTGAGATTTTAAGTTTTACCTAGTTGAAATTTACACAAATGTGAGAAGCAGAGAAAATGAATAGTGCGGAGTATGATTTTGCATATTGGTGAGTAATTTTTGTCAACAGGCGAATACGTACAGTAAAACCTCTCTATAACGGCCACTAAATTGTGTCAATTATTTGGTATTTATTTCAGGTGGACGTTTAAAACAAGGTGAAAGTAAAACAGAACGCTCCTATAGGAGCCTTCTGTTTTACTTTCACCTTGCTTTAAGCAGCCACATGCCTTTTACACAAAATACTTGATGTAATTTAGTAACCGTTATAGAGAGGTTTTACTGTAATTTAGTGACCGTTATAGAGAGGTTTTACGTAATTATGCAAACAATTTGAATCCAGATAAGACGCCGAGTAACTCGGCATGTCATCAGCATCCAAAACGGTTCGGTACAGTAATTATGTTCTTGAAAGAAAGTGGAGAAAATTAAACATAAAAATTGAAGCAGACGACAAAGTTTGCAGACGGCTATCACGTGGTGGCAAAATGCTTAATATCCCCCATCAAATGGGTCTATATAATATGCTGTGGATTTAACCCGTTACCTCATAAATATTCATGTACGAAAATATCACTTTATGATTATTAACTGTTTCCATGGTGAATATTCATGTAAGAAATATATGACATCCTGGATATATTTATTACATGTAGCTGAATTTTATAATGGCTGTACGAGAGGTGTACGGAAAGTTTCGGGACAAGTAGAGACTGTAAAATCAGATCTACATTATTTCAGAGCAGATCCTGGTCAGGTGGGGCCGTCTGATCTGGGTCTACTCTGATTTCAAAGTCATGAAAATGCGTTTCTTTGAAAAAGGGGTTAATTACCTTTTTTAATTTTGTTGTTATAGTACTATGTACAAGATAATATAATATGTCAGAACCTGGTCCCATGACTCCTACAGGAGTCGTCTGATATGGTTCTAGTCTGTTTGCAATGGCGGGGAAAGGCATAATGGAGTAAATGGTTAAACTACATGCCCTTATATTGACGACTTTTGACGACTCTTTAGAAGTCACTTTGTAAAACCATTGTGATAAATAGAGCATTTGCTCCTATAGGAGCAAATGCTCTATTTATCACAATGGTTTCAAACTACATAATTCTAAAAAGATCCTTTTCTATAGTTAGTGCTCCTTTTCGGTAGATTTATTCAAAGAGGTTGTATCCAAAAATAGTCTATGAGGTAATGGGTTAAACTACATTCAGTTTGGTCATTGAATAATCGCCATAGAATGCTAGGATTCTGCCATATTTATATTTTTACCATCCTGTTGGGGGGATTTAACTTAACGCTCTCGCTGCCAGTGTTGATCTGTGTTTGGATCCAGATGAAATGCCGAGTAAATGGGCGCCTCATCAAGAACTAAACTATCTGTTACCGTGACTATGTTGTTGCAAACTATGGTTTAACCCTTCGCTTGCTGAATTTTAAAATACATTTCTCCTTCTTTACCCATGCCCTGTTATATAATTACATATATCTTCACTGTGTACAAGTATTTCGCTATGCAAACACTGCTGTGGAGTGCACTGGTTGCACAATCAACTTGTAAATAGTGCAGACCCTGATGAGACAGCTCCTGCAGGAGCTGTCTCATCTGGGTCTTCACTATTTACAGGTACGTATATTGACGTGAATAGCAAGCGAAGGGTTAAAATCAAAGCAGACGACAAATTTTGCAGACGACCAAAATGTGGCAGGGAATGAGAAGAGATTAAAAGAATTTACAAAATGTGCAGGGACTGATCTATATTTACACTATACACTTGTGATAGACTAGTCAGACAGAGTAGACAGACACAGCCTCTCCACATCCTATTTCTTTGCAAACCCCTTAAGGCACATTCGATCGTAACGCTACTAAATTGACGTTTCGCCCTTTACCTGATGAATATTCATGTGAGAAATAAGGACTATGCATATTAATTAGCTGATAGTTTTACAATCATACAGAACAAGGGGAGTTTGTACCATAGCAGAAACAGGAGCATCAGATCTATATAAATTCATTTGTATACTGAGCTGTATGATCTGGGTCTACTCTGTTCGAAAATGCGTGAAAATGCGTCTCAAGCTGTAATAGGGTTAACATAGAGAAATTCGTTACCTGTCAAGACCTGATTGATTAGAATGGTGATTTGTTCAGTTTTGTGCAGTTTTGATATCTTTATACATGATCGTCAAAACAGTCACGAATCACAGTGGGGTCCAATGCATTTTAATTACAATCTTCATGATGGGCGTAATACTGTTTGACATTCATTAAATCTTCCAGACGTTTGCATCTTAGCTCTGCAAACATTGTAGACTTCACCCATTATCTCATAGGCTATATTTAGATCCAATCACCTTAAATATATCTACCGAAAAGGAACATTAACTAGAGAAAAGGAATTTTTTAGAATTTTGTAGTTTGAAACCGTTGTGATAAATAGAGCATTTGCTCCTATAGGAGCAAATGCTCTATTTATCACAATGGTTTAAACAGGTGATTTTATAGAGGTGTAGAAAGACGTATTGAAAGAGGAAAGGGTTAAACCTGTAAACGTGAGAAATTAATGTACTGTTATTTGCAAACAGTGTAGACTCTGATTAGAGGGATCCGAGAGTCATATAACTACATGTACTTTAAACATTTCAAACTGAATGAACTCTTTCGTTAACCATTTCTCTGTTCTATGTTTGTTCCAAATTTCAATACAGGTCTACTGAATATTCATGGGGAAAATAGTTACAGTGTAGCCATTTTAGAAACTAAAGAAACTGAATTATCAAATTACATTAGCAAACAGTGCAGATCTTGATCAGACGGCTCCTACAGGAGCCGTCTGATCTGGGTCTACTCTGTTTGCGAAGGCGTGAAGATACGTTTGAGTTTGAAGGAAAGGGTTCAGTGCTGATGGACCGTTCCACTTTTGAAAACAAACAACATTCAAAGGGTACATCAAAATCCGTGTACCTGCCTTAGTTGTGTGCCAATGTCTAATTGTTTGCAAATTATCAAAATAACCATTCTAGTAGCTCAATGCAGGTAGAACACAACACCTAGTAAACCCTCTCATCATCGTCACCTCACCCTAAATGAACCCTCTGACCTGCATTAAGCAACCACCTTTTCACCGCTATTGTTTATTCATTAACCTATTTGTGCCTAGTGTCCCTTAAAAAGGGGCACAGACAAGGAACCCTCTGATCAGGGTATGCACTGTTTTCTGAAGTCATCGATGGCAATGGTTAATGCCAGCAACTATTTTGTTAACTGTGCCAACCTCAACATGAACAAGAGATCCGTATGTCGGAGCATTATAGGCCCGACGTATGTGCTGTCGTAACATGCACAATGTTATATGGGAGGGGCTCATGTTATTAAGCGAACAATGTTTTTGAGTTGACGGTCACCGTTACCTTGACATTTTACCGATTGACCTCAAAATAAATAGGGGTCATCTACTGTGCATGACCAACCTCCCTACTAAGTATGAAGACAGCACACCTGATAACTATCAAGTTATTGAGCAGACAATATTTTTTATTTGAAGGTCACTGTGACCTTGACCTTTGACCGACTGACCTCAAAACCGATAGGGTCATCTACTAGCCATGACCAACTTGCCTACTAAGTATGAAGACAGCAGACCTAATAGTTATCAAGTTATTGAGCGGACAAGATTTTTTTGTTGAAGGTAACTGTGACCTTGACCTTTAAACGAATGACGTCATAATCAATAGGAGTCATCTACTATTCGTGACCAACCTCCGCACTATGTATGAAGACAGTTTGCCTAATACTTATCAAGTTATTGAGCGGAAAAGAGTTTTTGAATTGAAGGTCACTGTGACCTTGACCTTTGACTGACTGACCTCAAAACTAATAGGGGTCATTTACTGGCCATGCCCAACCTTTCTACTAGGTATAAAGACAGCACACCTAATGGTTTTCAAGTTATTGAGCAGATAAAGAAATGGCTAACGGACGGACAGACGGATGGACGGACGGACAAGCGCCATACCATAATACGACTGAAATTACCTTCGGGCGTATGAAAATGGATGGATTCCAACATAAGATTTGGGCGATAGTGTCTATAAATAATGTGTGAATAAAGGGGTTAAGTGGTCGCTGTAACGAGCGTGTACTGTATTTGATCATGATATGTTACTGTTAAGTTGTTATCCATTTCCTTTATATAAACGCCTTTTCACGCCTTGCAAACAGAGTTGATCCTATAGGAGCCGCCTGGTCAGGGTCTACTCTGTTTGCTTATGAAATTAGATCTGACTCTACCGCTTCTACCAATAACAAACCAATCCTGTGTACAAATTCAGTTAATAAACATGCATGATTTAAATCTAACATGGATATTCAACAACGAAAGGGTTAACCCATTACCTCACAGGCTACTTTTATACCCAACCTCTTTGAATGAATCTACCCAAAAGGAGCATTTACTAGAGGCAAGTAAAATTTTAGCATTTTGTAGTTTGAAACCATTGTGATAAATAGAGCATTTGCTCTTTCACAAAGTGACGTTTACAGAGTCGTCAAAAGTCGTCAATATGAGGGAATGGGTTTCACATGTTTAGGCAATGAATGACAGATAGTGTTATGTGCTAGTAAGTAGTTTCGTCTTCATTTTGCTTATTTCAAAGTTCACAGCAACTTGGATAGGAGGTTCGAGTCGAGAAACTGTATATCGTTACAGTCTAGCTATTAATCTCCCATATTTTATAAGGTAAGCTCGTCGAAACTGAAATTAGGAATACATCCATTTTTCACGTGGGGGTTCTTGCAAAAGAATATTATGTTGGTGAATAAATTGATTAGAATACTTAACAGTGAAGACCCTGGTCGAGGGGTTCCTTCGGGAGTCCTTTGATCTGTATTGCCTATGTCTCATGTGTAATATCACAGGAGTGTATGGGTAAAAAGGCATTGATATGCATAGAATGTCGCCCATTCTACATTTTTTGGAAGTGTATAATTTATTCAGCTTATACACCCAACCATAGTTGTTTGGTAAGTCTATAAGGCTATATATAAATTAAACATGCATACATTTGCAAGCTAATTATCATATGAATTACAGTAAGACATATTTCCAATAAATACATCTATAGACAACCACCCGTTTATCATTTTACCATTTCCATGCGGGATACGGGCCATATTAATAGCTTTTGCAAACCGGGAACAGAGATCCAGCCAAGATGCGTAAATTAAAACATTTTCAGGAATAACTTCTTTAGTTCTCCACCAAACCCTATACTGTGACCACTCTTTAGACGATTCTAAAGAGAGATCACAACATAGGATTTGATGGAGAAATGACGATTTTAGTATTTGTTTTCTCACGGTTATCTGTAGCCCTGATTGACTGTGTGGACCCAGATGAGAGGGTTCCTAGAGGGTTCCTAGAGGAACCCTTTCATCAAGATCTGCACTATTTGTCATACAACTGTATTACAGTTTTGTTAAAAATAACCCTATAATTATATTCACGGAAAGCTTGACCTTTTTGAAATTTGGAATAGTCCATTTGAAAAATCAGCTTTGAAAGGATTAAATGCTATTCATTATGCACTTGCATTAACATGCATTGCTGATCAAAGGCATTAACCCTTTCGCTGCCAATGCCGGATCTGTGATTACCTATGCAAACAGTTTGGATCCAGATGAGACGCCGAGTAACTCGGCGTCTCATCAGGATCCAAACTGTTTGTTACTGTTACTGTGTTTTTGAAACAAAAATGAAGAAAATCAAAAGAATGTAGCAGACGACAAAGTTAGCAGACGACAGAGTTTGGCAGCGAAAGGGTTAATAATAAGTTATCGGATTTGCATGTCACAAACGAAGTTTAAGTTTTCACTACACGCAGTTGCAATATGAGCTCCCTATGTGCACGAACCTTCTCTTGAAGTTTCTTAACCCATTCCCACTTAGGCTATTTTTAGACCTACCCCCTTTGATCCAATCTACCAAAAAAGGAGCATTAACTAGAGAAAATGATTTTTTTCAGAATTGTGTAGTCTTGAAACCATTGTGATAAATAGAGCATTTGCTCCTGATGAGCAAATCCTCTATTTATCACAATGGTTTCACAAAGTGTCTTTTACAGAAGCGTCAAAAAAGGCTAAAACCCTAAACCCGCTGTAAGGTCAATCCTTTGAGACACTATTTACCAAGTGTGAAACAGTTTGGATCCTAATGAGACGCCGAGTTACTCACCTTCTCATCTGGATCCAAGCTGTTTGCAAAATGCGACTCAGATCGAGGCTGGTGGGGTTATGGTTCTTGTGTTAACCCCTTCCCTTATGTAAGCGTATTTTTACGCATCTGCAAACAGAGAAGACCCAGATCAGACGGCTCCTATAGGAGCCGTCTGATCAGGCTCTGCTCTGTTTGCTTGTGATGTAATATAGATCTGATTCTACAGCTTCTGCCTGAGCAAAAATGTCACGTGTTCATATGCCATTATAAAAAGTAATCTTATTAATATTCATGGCGTCATTATTTCCTACATGAATATTCATCAGGGAAAGGGTTAAGTGTTTAATGTGCATGAGAACAGTTTGAATGTCACATTTCACTGGTGATTTATTAATGATGTTTGAGGTTTTGGAGAAAATATAGTAAAACATGCAACAAATGTTGTTTGTACCACAAAGTATTGATGGAATACCATGTTTCATCCCAAAGTGTACTTTCGGTGAAATTTGGTGCAAAAAGGGGAATCGCTACTTTTAGTTGCGATTGTCTTATGATAGAACATGGCCATCTTTTGTTAAAACTTAACCCTTTCGCTGTTCTATATTTATTCCAAGTTTCAATACCCACTGAATATTCATGGACAAAATAGTTACATGTATAATGAAATCTGGAAGGTGGAACATTGTACTACTTTAGAAAGTAAAGAAATTAAATTGATCTATGAGATTTCATTAGCAAACCGAACAGACCCTGATCAGACGGCTTCTAAAGGATCCGTCTGATATGGGTCTACTCTGCTTTGCAAATGCGTGAAAATGCGTTTATATGAAAGAACGGGTTAAGATAATTTCTGTTGCACGAGTACTGTTGGATGTGTGATAATTGTCGTGCAATGTATATTCAGACTTACTGATACGTTTGGCCGTATGGTCTTTCGCAAGACGCGTTCCTATTTCAAAAAACTCTGTGTAGCAAACAGCTGGATCTCGATTTTATAATCGATGGCTCATTTTTTTCTAAATTGCACTGATTAACCCATTCCCTCCTAGGCTATTTTTAGACTCAACCTCTTTGAAAAAACCTACCGCAAAGGATCATTTACAAATGTGCCAGGGAAAAGGAAACTTTAAGAAGTGTGTATAGTTTTGAAAACATTGTGCAAACTATGGAGCAAATGCTCTATTTATCACAGTGATTTCAAAACATGACTGTTATAGAGGCGTCAACAGACGTCAGTAGGGAGGAATGAGTTAGCCCCTTACTCCATGAATATGAAACGATATCAGTTAGACGAATATTTGTAACGGCTATGATTTTACCAAAATCAGATTAATATTACATGTACTTCATAAACAAACAAAAATAGACCCTGATAAGCGCTTTTGAACGCACATATTCTGTATGAGAAGAGTGCTATATAAATGTGGAATAATAATAATAATACACATGTTTTCCGCATAACTTTCACCCTGCAGTAAGCTACCAACTATCTCTATGGCCCAGTATCAGTCCTCTTTTGTGGTCACATTAGATGGGTTTTATTGAAGTATAAACTTAAGGGCCTCTCTGTATAACTTTAGTTCTCCATTAAGCCACCAACTATCTCTACGAACCAGTATCAGACCTCTTTTGTGGTCGGATTAGAGGGGTTTGTTGTACATATACAGTAAAACCTCTCTATAACGGCAACTAAATTGTGTGTTAATCAGTTGTTATTTGGGGCAGGTGGCTGCTTAAAGCAAGGTGAAAGTAAAATAGAACGCTCCTATAGGAGCGTTCTGTTTTACGTTCACCTTGCTTTATGCAACCAGCTGCCTTTAACACAAAATACTTGATGTAATTTAGTGGCCGTTATAGAGAGGTTTTACTGTAGTATGAAAAGTCCTGTCAGTTCGTGTCATTGTACGATTATGTTCTTTTCCATTTGACTTTTGCTTTGACATGCGAGTGGAAATGACTTTTCCTTTGATACTCTCATTTTCAAATCCTTCAAAAGTTCATGACCTAATTACATTTACAATGTATTAGTTCGTTGAAAATCCGACTTAACTTCTTTAGTGTCATGAAGACGGATCTGTTATATCGTATACAAACAGTTTGGATCCAGATGAGGCGCCGAGTAACTCGGCGTTTCACCAGGATCCAAACTGTTTGACACTCTGGTTATTGTTTTATAAAGAATTTGAATAAGCGCCATATCTCAAACTTGAAGCAGACGACAATGTGTCCAGCAGACGACACTATTGGCACTGAAACTGTTAGGACTTTGAATACTGAATATTCAAAGTGGAAAGGTCAATCAGTGTTTAAATAAAGAGTCAATTCAGTAGGAAAAACCTACATGTCTCGAGGACTTTGAATGATAAGCAATATCTTTAGACGCATATTAGAGGGATCCAAGCTAAGTGCTATCTGATCTGGTTCTACACTGTTTGCAAATGTCGGTACTCGCGTACTCCGTTTTCGAATCAATAACCTTTTGTTAACGAGTTCTTTACGGTTAGAACATTCTCAAAACAGTTTTGATACTGATGAGAAATCCAGAATGTCGGTATTTCATCAAGATCGAAATTATTTGACAGATCAGATGGGTTGGAAAGAAAATATTGCAGACGAATATTTGTTTTTAACTCTTTACACGCTAGTACCTATGCAAACAGTTGAGTTTTGAGCCAGTCTCAACAGGAGCCAAACTGTTTAACACTTTGATAATATTTCTTCAAAGAAATGAGTAAAATTTAGATTTTTAGAATTGAAGCAGACGACAATTATTGCATACGGATATTTTACTAAATACGCACGGTTTTCGTTTGCAGAACTGTTGGTCTGCTTCAACTTTCAAAAGAGATTTTCCTGCGTTTCAAAGGCATTATGAGAGTGTCAGACAATCTTGATCTTGGTGAGACGCCGAGTAACTGTTGACCGTCTGAGCTAGATCCTACACTGTAAGGTTATCACTGCCTGGCGTATTGTTGAACTGGTTCAGTGCATATGCAGTATATATAGTTAAACCTCTCTAAACCGGACGTTCAATCTACAGTAAAACATCTCTACAACGGCCACTAAATTTACATAAAAAATGTGCTAAAGGCAGGTAGCTGCTTAGAGCAAGGTGAAAGTAAAAGAGCGTTCTGTTTTACTTTCACCTTGCTTTAACCCTTTTTCTCATATAAACGTGTTTTCACGCATTTGCAAACAGAGTAGACCCAGATCAGACAGCTCATAGAGGAGCCCTCTGATCAGGGTCTGCTCTGTTTGCTAATAGAATTTGATAGATATGTTTCCTTGCTGTCTAAAACGTGGACAATATTCCACCTTCCAGATTTCTTTATAACTATTTTGTCCATGAATATTCAGTAGGTATGTAGAACAGGGAAAGGGTTAAGCAGCGACCTGTCCGAAATGCTAACTAATTAACACACTATAGTGGCCGTTATAGAGAGGTTTTACTGTAGAATAAATATCGGTCTTGGAGACAGGTAGCAGCTTAATGCTCATCTAGGAGGTTTCTTTCTGACTTTCATCCTGCATTAGGCCGCCGCCTGCTGAAAAGTATCTAAAATCTTCTGTACTAGAATTCCGATTTAGAGGGGTTGATTGCGTATAGCGACTATGCAAAAGGTGGGGTTTGATCTGAGATCCAAACTGGCTGTCACTCAGACTCAACTTCTGCAAAAAAAATCAGACAGAAAATTATAAGTTTTGAAAATGTTGCAGACGATACATTGAGCAGAAGACTAAATTTCCTAGCATGTTAAGAGGTATGTATCATGCCGTGCACCGGATGGATTATTAAATAACTTACGGATCAAGCATGTGTACTTATGAGTTGAGATTGCAGAAATAAGCTGTATTAATTAAATGTCATCTCAACACTGACTCGTAGAAATTATCAGCCCTGTTCAGTCACGAAAAAATTATTTGTTTTTACTTAACGTGTTATTCGTCTTTGTTTTAAAAGCAAACTTAAGGAAGAAATTTATTAGATATAGAATTTCTGAAATATTTCAGAGGTATTTTTGTAGCGTAAGTTCTAACACACTGTTCTGCGCATGTATGTGTATACGTACACGTACAGTATAACCCCTCTAAACTGGATGTTTAGTATAATTATCGATCTTGAGACAGGTGACAGCTTAATGCAGGGTGAAAGTCATGCAGAAAGCTCCTCTAGGAGCCTTCTGCATAACTTTCACCCTGCATTAAGCAGCCACCTGCTTAAAGTATCTAAATTCTTCTCTACTAAAATTCCGGTTCAGAGGGGCTTTACTATAGTATGATATCAAATTCTTCTCCAAGGTGTCAGGTATATAAATGTATAATTGACCCGTAAATCGCCGTGATCCCATACATAGGCAATATACAAGCATTGTAGACCAAGATCAGAAAGCACCTGTTTCCATTGTTTGCTGTGCCAGTCAATGTCAAAGGTTTTCAACAGGAGCTCTCCCCACCCCACCCAATGAAATACATGGTTGGGTTCAAACTTTCAAAGTGAGTGAATGTACATTATATAATACGGGGGAAAGGGGGGGGGGGGTTAGATGATTAATATACTGCAAACTGTACACTACATCTACATAAGTCTAGACAGAAATGTGTATTTGCAGTCAGGTATCATCAACATTACACCCATTAAGTACATTATACAGTGAACCCTTCTAAAATGGACGTTCAAATTAGTATTAAAGGTGGACTCTAAGACAGATGGCAGCTTAATGCAGGGTGAAAATCATACAGAAAGCTCCCAAGGCAGCCCTCTGCATGATTTGCATCCTGCATTAAGCAGCCACCTGCATAAAAAGATCGAAATTCTTCTTTAATAAAAGTCCAGTTTAGACATGTTTAACTGTAGTCTCTTTTAAGCGACCATTTATTAAATGAATGAATATGTTTCAAATGTCGTCTGCAAAAATTGTCGTCTGCTATAATTTTCGTTGTTTAATTGTCTCCCTTTTTCAAATTCATAATCGTGTCATCAAACAGTTTGGATCCTGATGAGACGGCGGGATACCCAAACTGTTTGTATAGCGAGAGTGATCCCCCTTCACTGATAGTCGTCTGCTGGATACACTGCCTTCTGCTTGATATACATTGTCTTGCGCTTCTGGTTTAGAGTGGACATACTGCAGGGACAGTCTGATCTGGGTCTACTCCGTTTACAAAGGCGTGAAAAGGTGTTCATATGAAGGGATGTGTCATGAATATTCATGTTAAAAATAATGACAGCATCTGAGCATCATCAATATTCATATAAGCTGATTATTTTGCACACGGACTATTTTGATCATAGCAGAAAATGTACGTATACAGTAGAACCTGTCTTAAGCGGCCATTAAAAAGAGGTCTAACTATGGATGTGTAAGGCAGGTAGTGGCTTAATGCAGGTCAAAATTTGTTTGTTGTTGATTAACGTCCGTTTCTGCTATTTGGGCTTAAAACACGTTGTAGTTCGATGCAGAATGTTACAGGTCATACTGAAAGCTAACACGATCGAGTAATATCTAGATAACATAGGCCTACAGTAAAATCTCGGTTATTCGAATTTTCTGTATAGGAGAATTTAGACCCCTTTAGGCAGGTGGAGCTTTCTGCATGACTTTTACCATGCATTAAGCTGCCACCTGTCTTAAAGATCGATAATAATACGCATTTTAGTGTTCGAATAATCGAAATTTTGTATATAGGTAGATCTAATGCTTCTCATTGAGAATATGTATTTAATTCCTACACAGCTCGGAGCCTCCAATATTTTATCCTTGAAAATATAATCCTACTATTCGTCGACTGCGGTGTGCATGTCTCTCTAGTCACGGGCTATTAAGCTGCAATTCAATGCCATGATACATATGCATAGAGGAAGCTGTATATTTTAGGTTGTTATTTTATATGACGAGTTTAATAAGATCATATGTTATTATGACATCCGTATATACGTGTGTAGAGTGAATTGTGTTTTCTTGTGGACCTTGTTATTACGATAACAACTATGATAGAAAAAAAGGTACACCCTCGATATTGCAGGTCAGAACCTTTTCCTTTTTCAAACTGTATTTGCAACAGAAGTTCGAGGAAATGAAACGCAGTAAACCTAGTTAAATAAATATGTGTCTTTAAAAGCATATGGTTGCTTAATGCAGGGCAAAACTAATGCAGAAAGTTCATCTTTAAGTTTTCTACTTTTACATTAGCCTTCCACGTGGTTTAAATGCTTTCTTTTAACCCTTTGCTTGCTGTTCACGTCAATATACCTACCTGTAAATAGTGAAGACCCAGATGAGACAGCTCCTGCAGGAGCTGTCTCATCAGGGTCTGCACTATTTACAAGTTGATTGTGCAACCAGTGCACTCCACAGCAGTGACTGCACAGAGAAATACTTGTACACAGTGAAGATATATGTAATTATACAACAGGGCATGGATAAAGAAGGAGAGGTGTATTTTAAAATTCGGCAAGAGAAGGGTTAATGATTTCCTAACCTCTTCTGTTCTTTGAAGATGGGTCTGTGATATCGTATGCAAACAGTTGGGATCCAGATGAGATGCCCAGTAACTTTTGACAATATATTTGTTGTTATATAAAGATATTGAATAAGCATCTGCTCTGAAACTTGAAGCAGACAAAAATGTGCCCTGCTGCTGCAGATGACAATGCTGGCACTGAAAGGGTTAATGCAGGTCAGGAGTAATGCAGAAAACTCATTTTTAAGTTTTCTGCATTTCCTTTAGCCTGCATTAAGCTTCCACATGCCTTATCCCTTTCTCTCATGTAAACGTGTTTTCACACATTTGCAAACAGAGTAGACCCAGATTAGATGGCTCCTAGAGGAGTCGTCTATAATCAGGGTTTGCACTGTTTGCTAGTATACTTTGAAAGGTATGTTTCTTTACTTTCTAAAATGGCTACAATGTTCCACCTGCCATATATTATTATAACTAATTTGTCCACCAATAAACCTAGAACAGGGAGAGGGTTAGAGGTTCAGCTAATTGTTGCTTAACCAATTACCTCATAGGTTATTTTTAGACCCAACCTCTTTGAATGAATCTACTGAAAAGCAGCAATTACTAGAGGAAAGGAAATTGTAGAATTGTTTATTTTCTAAGCCATTGTTATGAATAGAACATTAATTTTGCTCCTAAATACTCTATTTATCACAATAGTCTCAAAAAGTGGCCTTTACAGATGAAACAAAAGATGTCAATTTGTGGCAATGGGTTATTAACCCTTTGCTTGCTATTGGCGTCTGAATATACCTACCTGTAAATAGTGTAGACCCAGATGAGACAGCTCCTGCAGGAGCTGTCTCATCAGGGTCTGCACTATTTACAAGTTGATTGTGCAACCAGAGTGCACTCCACAGCAGTGATTGCACCGCGAAATACGTATACACAGTGGAGATACATGTATATGTAATTATACAATAGGGCATGGGTACAGAAGGAGAAATGTATTTTAAAATTCAGCAAGCGAAGGGTTAAGATATGTGTTACTGTAGAAAGATGCATTCCAAACTGAGTAAAAATATTTCTCCAGATATATCTTTATCTTGTAAAAATTGTTGTTTGTTCAAATTCTAATCTGCTGCATATTGTACTGCCATTCCAAGCTTTTGAGAAATTAAGGACAGAGTGTCAAATTAAAGCTTGGATCTTGATCAGAAACCTGGTTCCTTGGTGTCTGGTTCGTTTCAAAACTGTTTGTTGATGGTATGCCGATCATTCTTTGCAAAATAGATTTTAACCCTTTACTCCATAAATATGCCTTTAAACGCCTTTGCAAACAGAGTAGAACCACAAGTCCTACAGGAGACATTTGATCTGGGTCTACTCTGTTTGCAAAGGCCTGAACAAGCGTGAGGAAAGCTTTTAAGCTGAGGACCACCCACAATTTGGAAGGCATTTGCACTTAACCTTGTTCTGAATACCACAAATAACCCTTTACATAACAGGGATGCTGTTCATGCTATTGCAGATTTAGTCTCCTATAGGAACCATCTGATCAGGGCCTACTCAGTTTGCCTGTGGAAATATATATAGATCTCATTCTACAGGTTTTGCCAGGTTTTGGCACAATCAGGGTAGATGCAGATCAGACCACAGGGGTCTGTACCGCTTCATGGGAGTATATATAGTATTATATGTTTATTGTATAGTATATATAGAATCCAATGATTAGACGGCTCCTTTTTGAGTATTATATAGTATATACAGACTCCAATGAAGTGGTTCAGACCCCTGTGGATCAGACATCTCCTATGGGAGTATTATATAGTATATACAGACTCCAACAAAGCGGTTCAGACCCCTATGGATCAGACAGCTCCTTTGGGAGTATTATATAGTATGTATAGACTCCAATGAAGTGGTTCAGACCCCTGTGGATCGGAAGCTCCTGTGGGAGTATTATATAGTATATAGAGAATCCAATGAAGCGGTTCAGACCCCTGTGGATCAGACAGCTCCTATGGGAGTATTATATAGTATATATAGACTCCAATGAAGTGGTTCAGACTCCTGTGGATCAGACAGCTCCTATGGGAGTATTATATAGTATATATAGACTCCAATGAAGCGGTTCAGACCCCTGTGGATCAGACAGCTCCTATGGGAGTATTATAAGCGGCTAAAACACGGTATATGTTCAGTTTTCATTTTTATCATGTTATATATCACTTTGGAACAAACTATACCACTTAAAGTTTAAAACTGACACTCTATATATGCCACATCAACCTCTAATGCTGGCCCCAAAATTTCATATGGCTAGCATGAAGCGTTTTGGAGTTATACATGTTTAAGTACCCCTAAAATAGCCATTTTTGAGCGTTATGCTGTCTCACTTACAAAAAAATGTTACTTAAAAGACTATTTACAATACTTATATTGATAATTATTAACCTGTAATCAATTAAGTCTGAAAGAGAATTTTCTTAGCTAAAAGTTGATACCTAATTTAAGCCTTTTGTTAAAGTATTGCCAATTTCACATCCAATTAATATACAATCATCTTCTTGCCGAAATTATGATTTTTTTATATACTGTATGTTATATGCTTGAAAAATATTGAAAATTTCACAATCTGACAATGATAATTACTTAAAAAGAGAGGTTTGGAATTATATTTTTCAGAATTACCAATAGTTTTGCTCAAACATTTTACATTCTTGGGTGTGAGTGGGTTAACTACAAAATTTCACATAGAAAAAACCTGTAGTGTCCGTAACCATGCACTCATATCTTAAGTGTCCTCACTGTGTGTAATGATCATAGACAGATAATCTTTTTCAGCTTTGTACCTTTCCAGGTATAGGTTATATACCCAAAATATCTTTGAGGTCTCTTGATTTTAAAATACTTTCTTTGAGGTCACAAAAGTTACGGACACTACAACAAATAGATGTTTATTTTGTTACCAATGTTGGTTGTTGTTATTAGTGAGTTTCTTTTCTTATACCCTCATTTAACTTCAATCTTTTGTGATGCAATATATAGTATAAGTATGTAACTGTTAAAAACTGTCAAATATATGGATGGTGTAACTGTTTGTGTTGTGTTATACCACATCAGAAGAGGAGCACAGTGAATTGAAAAAATAATTTTTGTCATTAATGACCAATGATTTGTTTGCAGTATTTATCAAATTAAAATAACTCTGATCAAATGAGAAACAATGTGGAATGGAAATCTGGAAGGAAGCAAGTCCCAGTGATGTCCAAGGTAGGTGTAAATGTTCTTCATTTGATAGCATCTTAAATGTAGAGTCCGTAACCTAAAATATATCTACCTGCTTTTGTGTACTTATTTTCAATTTATTTCTAAATAAAGCATGATTTATCGTTTTAGTTATTAAAATAAGTACAACAGATACATAAAATCTTTAAAATATGCTTTTAAAAATATTTTTTGTTCACTATAATTACATTTGACCTGTAGTTATGAATTTAACAACAATTATAGAAAAAAGCTAATACAAAACCCGGAATCAAGTGAGTATTTTCCACAAAAGGCTATTAGCATCTGGCACTGGGTGCTAAAATAACAGTGAAAAACATTTTCTGCAATATATCAACCTAATACTGACATTTGCCCAATGTTGTAAAAAGGTTACGGACCCTACAACATCACAACTGTTACCATTACTAGTATTTTTGTATATAAACATATAATAAAACATGATTATACACATTGTGAAATCAGATTGAACAACAATTTACAACATAAGCATAACTTTAGCCAGCTATTTCAGATTCTTTAACCTTTATATATATCCACCATAGCCACCATGTACTACAATGTTAAATATTCATATTAGGCAAATACATTGTCCGTAATATTAAAGGTAATAGCTCTTGTGTTTGACACAGATGTTGATAGTTCAAATTTACGGTATGCCTGTTTTCAGATGACCAGAGAACATGCTCTTCATTCTTCTGATACTGAAAAGGCAAGAATGGAAAGGGAGAAAAACAGACTAAAGCACATGCCTGGAGAAGGAAACACTGACACAGATGTGCTAAGCAAAAAGCTGCTGTTGTAAAAACACTGACTGAAAAGAGTAATCATGGCATCAGTATTGTAGAAATACAGAAAGAACATATGAAGCAGACATTAAGGTGTCTGATGTTCAGCAAAACAGACTAGACCTGCATGGCATGGAAAAGAGATGGAGATAGATAAGATCATTAGATATGATGTCATTAGTCATTGTAAAAGAGTCCTGCAGGAAGCCGCTTAATTAGAATCCTAAAAGTCTCGACAAACAAAAAAAGGAAAGCAAGTGCTAACCCAGAGCCACAGCCACTTCTTAAGTCAAGTGGAAAAGAACATTTAACTTAGAGCCAAAGCCACTGACTAAGGTCAAGAAGAATAGAGCATTTAACCTAGAGCCAAATCCACTACTTAAGTCAAGAAGAACAGAACATTTGTCCTAGAGCCAAAGCCACTACTTAAGTCAAGAAGAACAGAAAATAAGTCAACAACAAATAATCACACACACAGAACACCAGAACAATACAAGAATGGGGACACAGTGGGTCTAAAATCTAGAATGTGTATGTTGCAGAGGTGATGGCTATGTTTGATTCAAAGTTTCGGTTAATTATATTAAAAAGTCAGACATATTATGGCCGGAGAAAATTTTGCATCCCAAGAGCAAATGAATCATATCATTTAAGGTCTGAAATCATATAAAGTTACTTATTAAAGAGGGTATTTTGAATTCTGTAGCTGTCTGAGGTCAAACAAACACTCATGAAAGAAAACAAACATGTAAATTTCAAAGCACTAAAAACTGTTAAGATATTATGTAGTGTCCGTAACCAGTTCTAAATTATTTCTTACACATTTTTAACACAAAGCAGGTGTAAAAAACTGCTGAAATGCTCTTTCTCAAGGTTGCTTATTTCTTATATTAGACAACAGTATAGATTTTAGTGTTTAGTTGAGGGGATTTTAAACTAAACACAAACATTCTGTATGGTTGTCAATCAGAGTGGAACCCCTTTCTACATATTCATGTGATAGATTTTGTTTAGAAGTTAAGCTAAAAGAAAGTGATGTTTCACAAATTTGTTTACATTCTGTATTAAATGTTTCAGAAAAAAATATTAAAAACAACAAGCTATTCGATATGTTTTTTTATTGTTATATATCTGATGTAGTGTCCGTAAGTTTACCATACCCCATGTGTATTTAAGCTCTGAAAAAAAAATTGCTGAGACTTTCAATTTGAACCAAAGAATATTTGAAAATTACAAAGTTTCAGCTGCATTGTAAATAAGTTTCAAAGCCCTATGTTGAAGTTGAATTTTTCACCCTGTGAGACACTTTACTGAACAAATACCGTGTTTTAGCCGAAATTATAGTATATATAGAATCCAACGAAGCGGTTCAGACTCCTGTGGATCAGACAGCTCCTATGGGAGTATTATATAGTATATATAGACTCCAGTGAAGCGGTTCAGACCCCTGTGGATCAGACAGCTCCTATGGGAGTATTATATAGTATATAGAGAATCCAACAAAGCGGTTCAGACCCCTGTGGATCAGACAGCTCCTATGGGAGTATTATATAGTATATATAGACTCCAGTGAAGCGGTTCAGACCCCTGTGGATCAGACAGCTCCTATGGGAGTATTATATAGTATATAGAGAATCCAATGAAGCGGTTCAGACCCCTGTGGATCAGACAGCTCCTATGGGAGTATTATATAGTATATAGAGAATCCAATGAAGCGGTTCAGACCCCTGTGGATCAGACAGCTCCTATGGGAGTATTATATAGTATATATAGACTCAGCAGGGAATGAAAAGTCAGATATCTCGCCAATGATCTGTATAACGATTTTATTATACTGCAAAGTTTAATATTTGTAGCAGTTAATAAGCGTTGTTAATTTAGGCATCGTTTTGCTTCCCCTCAGGGGCCTCATACTGTAAGGTAAGGGCTTATAATATATGTATAATAGCCAGCTCATTACATTTGTGGATAGAAAGGGGTCTTCCAAGTGCATTAGTTTCTCAAAGGATTGAAAGAATCAGACGTTAGTAAAACTTCCAACATATCAGCGGTTAAGCAGACACTATTTTTCAGCATGAGAACAGTTAAACTTTATAGAGCGATTGGCGCTAATCCGACGTCATTTGGATGACGTCAAAGTGACGGTTTTATAATATTCAAAAATGGGCGTTGGAAGGAGCGGCTATACTGCAATTTACAGGTACGTTTACTGTGCATGTGCATAAATAAAATCTGAATCGAATTGGGTGTCGATTGTCTTTGTAAAAGCGGGGGTTTAGGGCCTAATCAGTACTTGCACAATCACTTTGACAACAATTTCAGCATCAGAGCAGAATAGGACCTTCGCCACGTATCGGGTTCATTTGCATTGTTATACAACAACTATAACAAAAATCTTTCTCAATGGATAACTTTGTTCCGCCCCAAACTCTTGTTATTTCGTTTGAGAGCGGTTGTTTGGATCGAATCGACGAAGTAAAGCTGGTCGGCCATTTTTATTTTATTGTAGCAATGAAGTGAGGCCCTTGACGGGGGAAATTCCATTGTTGCTCATGACTCCGTATATACATCTGAATTTAGAGGGATACACGGCTTTTATACATGGCTAATTGACCAATCAAAATCGAGGATTTTACTTTGCAGTATAATAATATATAGTATATAGAGAATCCAATGAAGCGGTTCAGACCCCTGTGGATCAGACAGCTCCTATGGGAGTATTATATAGTATATAGAGAATCCAATGAAGCGGTTCAGACCCCTGTGGATCAGACAGCTCCTATGGGAGTATTATATAGTATATAGAGAATCCAACGAAGCGGTTCAGACTCCTGTGGATCAGACAGCTCCTATGGGAGTACTATATAGTATATATAGACTCCAATGAAGCGGTTCAGACCCCTGTGGATCAGACAGCTCCTATGGGAGTACTATATAGTATATATAGACTCCAATGAAGCGGTTCAGACCCCTGTGGATCAGACAGCTCCTACGGGAGTACTATATAGTATATATAGACTCCAATGAAGCGGTTCAGACCCCTGTGGATCAGACAGCTCCTACGGGAGTATTATATAGTATATATAGACTCCAATGAAGCGGTTCAGACCCCTGTGGATCAGACAGCTCCTACGGGAGTATTATATAGTATATATAGACTCCAATGAAGTGGTTCAGACCCCTGTGGATCAGACAGCTCCTATGGGAGTACTATATAGTATATATAGACTCCGATGAAATGGTTCAGACCCCTGTAGGAGTGTTCTGACTAGGGTCTGTTCTGTTTGTTTTTGACATTATAGTTTTTATAGATTCAATTTTACAGTTTCTATTAAAGCAAACTGTTCGGTTGAAAAGTTTACATTATAAAAATTTAGCTAATCAATATTCATAATGTCATTGTTTCTTACATGAATATTAAACAGGGAAAGGGTAAAGTTTGGCGTTTATAAGATAGAGATTTTTACTATATTTTCTTATTTCAGAGTAAATTAGCGTGACAGGAGAAGATTTAAACAGAATCACCGTGACGATGGAGGAGGGACCAAAGGACCCGGATATTGATGGGGGCTATGCCTGGGTTATTCTTACAGGTATGTGCATAGAGTAGAACTTGTCTGGAGCCGTCAAAAACAGATCTAATTATGAGTCTCTGAGGCAGGTGGTAGTTCAAAGCAGGTCAAAAGTAATTCAAAAAACTCCTATATAAGCTTTCTCCATTACTTTAGCAACCACCTGCTTTTAACCCTTTCCCTCATATAAACATGTTTTCACGCATTTGCAAACAGAGTAGACCCAGATCAGACGGCTCCTAGAGGAGCCGTCTGATCAGGGTCTGCTCCGTTTGCTTATGGAATTTGATAGACCTGTTTCTTTAGATCCTAAAATGGCTACAATGTTCCACCTTGCATATTTTAATATACCTGTCATCTCAATGAATTTTCAGTAGGTATTGAAAGTTGGAATAAACACAGAACAGGGAAAGGGCTAAAGACCCCTATGTTCAATAAATGAATGGCCGCTTAGGACAGGTACTGTATACAAGCTATATCCTATCTACAGCTCGGAGTTACAATGAAGTGGAATCCAATTATAATGACAAAACAACTACATTGAAGCCATTAAAATCAAAATGATGTGATATGTCCGTCTTTACCTCATGAATATTCATGTAGGAAATAATAACATCATGCATATTAATGAGACAATTTTTTATAATAGTACAGAGCTCCCTCCCTACAACGGCCCTCTCAATTACGATTCCCTCCTTACAACAACGCATGCCACTGTTTCCGAAACAACAAGGCTCCAGAAACAACCTTTTTCCATCGTATTTTCTTTATGCCTCCATCAAACCCTATGTTGTGACCACTCTTTAGAATCGTCACTTTGTGACGAATTTAAAGAGTGGTCACAACATAGGGTTTGATTGAGGCATAACGGTTTTAGTTCTCGAAATACACCTTATCTGGGGATCTGCAAACAAGCTAATTATGTTTGATTTTCCCTCCCTATAGCAACTCCCTCTGAACAACACATACAATATTCGTATCCCAAAGGGTGTCATTGTAGAGAGGGAGCACTGTACATATATACAAACACAGGATTTGTCCTGTCAAGACAGAAAGTGTAAAGTCATATCTGTGTTATTCCATAAGCAAACAGAGCAGATCCTGATCTGAGATGGCTCCTATAGGAGCTGTCTGATCTATGTCTGCTCTGTTTGTGAAGGTATGCAAAGTTGTATCTGTCAAGTATGTGGTAATGGTAGATTTATGCAGGGCAAACTTTCTGCAGAAAAGAGTTTTCTACATTATCTTTTTTCTGCATTTACACTTTCCCTGTTCTATGTTTATTCCAAATCTCAATATTTACTGAATATTCATTAACAAAATAGTTATAATGAAATATGCAAAGTAGATTATTGTAGCAATTTTAGAATGTAAAGAAACAGATCTACAAAATTCTATAAGCAAACAGAGCGGACCCTGGTCAGACGGCTCCTCTAGGAGCTGTCTGATCTGGGTCTACTCTGTTTGCAAATGCATGAAAACACGTTTATAAATGTGAAGGAAAGGGTTAAGCAACCACTTGCACTTTAAGGTTCCTTTGATGTTTAATCTGATCAGGGTCTGTTAGATTGTTTTTTTTTATAAAGGTTTGATAGAGAAAATGTGACTAATTGTTTGAAGTATGTCCCTTTATCTTATCTATCTCTCTGGTCATGTTATCTCTGATCTGTAATATCTCTGACTCATGCAGATTTCAGATTTTTCAGTGATAGTCTTGTAAAAAAACAACCATACCACATCATATTTATCAGCTGAATTTTTTATAATGTAAACTTTTAAGGGGAAATGTTTTGCTTAGCCAAAATCTGTATAATCTGTGAAATCTGACCAGACTGTATCATATCAAAAGCAAACAAAGCTGACCCTGATCAGATGGCTCCTATAGGAGCCATCTGGTCTGGGTCTACTCTGTTTGAAAATGTGTGAAATGGGTTTATATGAAGGAAAGGGTTAATAATTAATAGTACAGTCAAACCTCTCTAAATGACCACCAAATATAGGTATGATTCTGAGTCATAAAGGGAGGTGGTCGCTTCATGCTGGATGGAAGTTATGCAGAAAGCTTCTGCCAGAGCTTTCAGCATTACTTTCATCCTGCATTAAGCAACCAATTGCTTTGAAAGGCACATATGTTTATGCATTGTTTTAGATTTGTTTTACTGTATATGATGGGAATGATAGGATACTGTGTATGATAGGAAAAAATAAAATATGTGATAAGCAAGATAAGTATAGGGAGTGTTTATGATGGATACTCTTCGTGTTGGTATGTACATTGTATAAAAGTATTATTCATTCTCCTCATAGAGACACATTTTGGCACCTGTGCAAACAGGGTAGACCCAGATCAGATGGGTTCTGTAGGAGCTTTCTGATCAGGGTCTGCTATGTCTGCTTATGAACTAACATCAATCCTTTTCGGGGGTTTCTGTCATTGGTAAAAATTGCCTTTTACATGAAACGATTAACTAATTAATATTCATACACTCATTATAACTCAAATGATATACAATTGAACTTCAATATCTCAACCTCAGATAACTTGAACTTCATGATAACTCCAACTAAAGGTTCGGTCCTTCCAGAATTAAGAATACAGAATTGTTCTAAAATCTATCACTATGCATATCTAGAAACAGCTTAATGCAGGTCTAAAGTAATGCCGAAAGCTACTGTAGGAGCTTTCAGCATAACTTTAGATCTGCATTAAGCTGTGAACTCGAGAAATTGTTCAAATTAGAAATGGGATAACTCGAACCTCTATTATCTCAAACTAATTTGTATGGTCCCTTGAAGTTCGAGATATCGAGGTTCAACTGTATACCAAAATTCAAGCAGGCCAAGCTTACAGTGAGGGATTTTTCTAAAGAAAAGTGTACCATGACAAAAAGTACAGACAGACCCTGATATCAGTTCTCAAGGAACCCTCTTATCTGGGTCTACACTGTTTGCAAAGGACATTAGTGACTCGTATCCAGCATTGTAAGGGTTAATAATAGAGACAGTAAAACCTCTATAACGGCCAAAAAATTGTGTTAAATAGTTGGTATTTAGGGCAGGTGGCTGCTTAAAGCAGCTTTGAGAAGCCACCTGCCTATAACACTACTGTTTTTGGCAAAGCAAAAAGTTTCTTTGGAAAGTTTACACTATTCAACAAAATTCAACTAATAAATATTCATGATATCATTATTTCATACATGGTTATTGAATTGGGAAAGGGTTAACTATTGCGATACTCAGTAGCTCTATGGTTGAAATGCTTGATTACAGAGTGATATGAGAGGTCTCTGAGGTTTGACTCTTGGCCTTGCTGCATGTTGCATGATATTGTTTTGCGGAGTCTCCTATTTGTATTGCGTAAGCTAGCTTGAAATTTTGAAGTTCATTTTAAAAACTTAAATGTTTGTCTAATATTTAAATCATGTTAAATTTAGCATTTATGTCCAGGAAGAGCAACGCCAAAAGAACAATGTGTTACAGTAAAACCCCTCTAAACCGGAATTCTAGATGAGAAGAATTTCGATACTTTTAGGCAGGTGGCTGCTTAATGCAGGGTGAAAGTCATACAGAAAGCTCCTCTAGGAGCTTTCTGCATGACTTTCACCCTGCATTAATCTGCCACCTGTCCCCAAGACTGATAGTTATGCTGAATTCAACGTCCGGTTTAGAGAGGTTTTACTGTATACTGCTGTCTGCTTCAACCTTTTACTTGTTAAGACACTTCGAGTTGAACTTCGATATCTCGAACTACAAGGGACCAGACAAATTAGTTGAAGATAACAGAGGTTCCATTCATACAATTTATAATCTGACCAATATCTGAAGTTCACAGCTTAATGCAGGTCTAAAGCAATGCTGAAAGCTCCTGTGTTTCTAGATATAATTAGTTTTACATTTTAGAACAATTCTGTATTGTAATTTTGGAAGAAATTTTAGTTCGAGTTATCATGAAGTTTGAGTTATCCGAGTTCAAGATATAGAAGTTCACCTGTATTATATGCATTTACAAACAGAGCACAGGAGCCATCTTATCTAGGTCTGCTCTGTTTGCAAAGACATGAAAAGGCATCAGGTAAAGGGTTAAGATATATTCTACAGTAAAACCCCTCTAAAGCGACTACTTTATGAATAAACATTACTTTCGTCCTGAATTGAGCTATCACCTGCCTTTAACCCATTCTCTCATATTGACACCTTTTGACACCTCTGTAAAAATCACTTGTTTAAACCATTGTGATAAATAGAGCATTTGCTCCATAGGAGCAAATGCTCTATTTATCACAATGTTTTCAATACTACACAAACCTAAAATGTTCCTTTTTGCTAGTAAATGCTCCTTTTTAGTAGATTTAATCTCAAAGAAGATTGGTCTAAAAATAGCTTATGACTGGGAATGGTTTAAGATGCAGAATTAGATCACATATTGGTGGTTGCTCTTGGGGTATTTTACTGTATATAATATAGAAGGAAAGGAGCTAGAGGCTACAAATTATGAGCCAAGTGGCTGTTGAACAATGAAACCTTATTCTATCTCACATCTCTACAAAGCCCCAGGGGCTCATTTTATGAAAGATCATATGACCAAACTTGTCCTACATACTAATTTATGATAGTCATAGGGGCATTATTGTCAAAGCACATAGTAGAGAAATAAAGCATCAGGGCCCGTTTTGTGTAAGATCATACAATCAAACTTGTCTTATTTCATGACATTCATAACTATTCACATAGCCGAAATTATCACACAATCTGGTATGCTACGAGTTAGGTTAACTTTGTACAATCGAAATTCATAACCTCTAACAAACAAAGATCGCAGCTTCCAGCAAAATGGTCCACAGAGCTATAGATCAGAGCTAGTACTATTAAGGAAATGTAGGTAAAATATATTCTATATTCTCTGTAAGAAAAAAATCTCTGTGAGATCTTATCTAGCCAGTACTCATTAGAATCAGCTGTCTTGGTGTGATTCTAATGAGTACGAACTAGTTGTGAACTAGGTCGCAGAGAAAAGAGAGATTCAGATTGATCAGGCTCCGAGGTTTGCTTGAATCTGAGATCGTTCTCAAGCATCTGATTGGTCAGATTCTGAGCTTAAGCTCAGAATCTGACCAATCAGATACTTGAGAATGATCTCAGATTCAGACTAAGAAGTTTTATAATCTTGGACCCGGTATTCTTCTTACTTAAAGCTCTGAGACCCTACTTCCTTATTCAATGTTGACTTAACCTTTCTCTGTTTCATGTTTATTCCAAATTTGATTACCTACTGAATATTCAATGGACAAAAACGTTATAATGAAAAATGGAAGGTGGCACATTGTAGGAATTTTAGAAAATAAAGAAACAGATCTTTCAAATTCTATTAGCAAACAGAGTACACTCAGATCAGATGGCTCCAATAGGAGCTGTCTGATCTGGGTCTACTCTGTTTGCGGCATTTATATGAAGGAAAGCATTAATCCTTTCTCTGTTCAATATTCATGTATGAAATAATTACATCATGAATATTTATCAGCTGAATTTATTAAGCTTTTCAAGAAAATTGTTTTGACAAAAAATGTGGCATCAGATCAATATCTCATTTGACTAAAATTTGTGTCAGCTTTTATCAAAATAAAATATTCTGTTCTGTTCTGTAATCATTCTCATTTTGCTTCACTCATTCTTGTTCCATGCTTATAAATCATTTTAGTTGAGTCTGAGTTCATTCTCGAGTTTTTGATTGGTCAGATTTGAGCCAATGTTGAGTCTGAGTTTGTTCTCAGGTTTTTGATTGGTGAGTTTGTTCTCAGGTTTTTGATTGGTCAGATTTGAGCCTTTGGCTCAAATCTGACCAATCAAAACCTTGAGAACGAACTCAGACTCAACTAAAAAGCTTTATAAGCATGAACCCAAATTTACCTTATTTTTATCTCCCCAGGCTGTTTTCTGATGTATATGTGTGTGGTGGGGAGCATTAAGTCTTATGGGGTTCTCTACACGGAGATGGTATCCTACTTTGAAACAGGCTCCGGAAACACCGCCTGGATAGGCAGTCTATGTATGCTGCTTATGCTAGGACTGGGTGAGTATAATGTGACCTACTACAAGAGGAGGTATAACCCTTTACCTGTCCAATATTTGTTTAAGAAAAAATGACATTGTGAGTATAATTAGATTATTTTTATAATGGCATATGAACACAGGATATTTTGACTCAGACAGAAACTGTAGAATCAGATCTATATTATTATATACCAAAAGCAAACAGAGCAGACCCTGAGCAGATGGCACTATCTGTCTGATCTAGGTCTACTTTTGTTTGCAAATGCACAAAAAAGCGTATAAATGATGGAAAGGATTGAGAACATGCACCCAGAATAGGACTTTATTTTGAGTAGCTGTTGTAGAGATGTGTTACTGTCGGATAAGTATAAATCTTTAACCCCTTCCTCCATGAATATTCATTTAACCCTTTCCTCTATAAAAATGCCTTTCTACGCCTTTGTAAAAGTCACTTTATGAAACCATTGTGAAAAATAGAGCATTAAATTTGCTCCTATAGGAGCAAATGCTCTATTTATCACAATGGTTTCAAACTACAAAATTCTAAAATTTTACTTTTCTCTAGTAAATGCTCCTTTTGGGTAGATTCATTCAAAGAGGATGGGTTTAAAAATAGCCTATGGAGGAAATGGTTAAGAAATGATTACATCATCAATATCAATTAGATATTTTTTTATAATAGCACATGGAAAAGGGAAATTTTTGCCATGGTAGAATCTGTAGAATCAGTAACCTATATTACCGTATTATTTCTAATAAACGCCCCCGGGGGCTTAACATTTTCCAAAAGGGGGGCCATTATTAAGGTAAGCTTTTTCCTAAATCCAATGTTTGGAAGTTTTTGTTAAATGTTGCATTTAAGTGTTCATTAAAATGATTTAAACTTTTGGATTGACTGGATTTTATCAAGATATAATGGATTTGGATGGATTTGAATTTGGATTTTCCTTTGAGTTTAGCCTGGTGAGTAGATTTTTCCTACAAAAATAGCTGGGGGCCTTTATTAGGGCAGGGACGTCTATTAGGAAAAATACGGTATATCATAAGCTAATACTGAGCAGATGGCTTCTACAGGAGCCATCTGATCTGGATCTAAAATCTTTCTTCGCAAAGGTGGAGAAAGGCATATTTATGGAGTAAAGGATAAAAATCTGCTTGAATTGCACTATTTTTTTAAGTCCCTCCATCCCAATCCCCGCACACTTTATAGGGGGTATATGACTTTGCACATGTTGGTCAGTCTATTAGTCTGTCAGTCGGTCTGTCAGTAGACTTAATGGTTTCAAATAAAAACCTATCAACCATTTTTACTACAGTCCTTATATTTTGTAAAGGAGGTTGCTCATTGTAAGAAATTACCCCTAAAGAATATAAGGTCAGTAGGTCAAATAATAAATCAGTATTCAAAGTCAAAGATTAAAACTGTTGAGTAGCTGCCATTTGGGGCATCCATGTTTTACAAATCTCTCTTTTACATCTCACAGGTCCAATAGCCAATTGTCTGAGTCAGCGATTCAGTTTTCGGAAGGTGGCGTTTGTTGGAGGCTTACTACTAGGGCTCGGGTTCATCACCTCATCATTTGTGCCACAGATGGAATGGCTGTACCTAACATATGGCTTATTAGGCGGTAAGAAAAAAGTGTCATCGGTTTGGCCA
Organism: Azorinus chamasolen; assembly: GCA_963576725.1. Taxonomy (NCBI): domain Eukaryota; kingdom Metazoa; phylum Mollusca; class Bivalvia; order Cardiida; family Solecurtidae; genus Azorinus; species Azorinus chamasolen. The sequence goes on from OY755238.1 coordinate 20,304,619, forward strand.
CAAACAAATGTATTGCTTAACCCATTCCCTCATAGGCTATTTTTAGATCCTACCTCTGAATAAATCAACCGAAAAGGAGCATTTACTAGAGAAAAAGAAAAATTTAGAATTGTGCAGTTTTGAAACCATTGTGATAAATAGAGCATTAATTTTGCTCCTTTATCACAATGGTTTCTGGAAGTGACTTTCACAGAGGCATCAAAAGGTGTCAATATGAAGGAATGAGTTTTTTTAATACTGAATATTGAAAGGGAAATGGCTTATCAGTTTTTAACTCTTTAAACCCTGAAGTATCTGAGTGGAATAGCCGGTCCGTGTTTAACCATAGATTCCATTCAGTCAGAAAGACTTGACCTTACTAGAGGATTTTGAATGACAAACAATGCAGACCCTGATCAGAGTGCTCCACTAGGAACTGTCTGATCTGAGTCTACACTATTTGCAATTGACAGTATAATTATGTGCGTCCTGAATCTTCATGGTAAGCTTGACCCGTTTGAATTTTGGAATAGTCGATTTGAAAATTCAGCATTGAGGGGGTTAAAGATCCATATGTGTCCAGTATAACCCTTTACCTGATAGAAGCGGCTTTTAGCGTGTTTGATTTATTCCTCCGCTGAAGAAAATAGTTCAAATTCATACAGTCATGAACATATTGCATGATAAATATTTTCTATATCCTAGTAGGTGGTAGCTTAAAGCAGGCTGAAAGTAAAGCAGAATGCGCCTTAAGGCGCATTCTGCTTTACTTTCAACCTGCTTTAAGTGGTCATATGTCTTCAAAACTAGAAACAGGCTATTGGGTAAAGGGATAATACAAAGGGATAAGTCTATAACTTTTGTTGTACATGACATTGTACACAATTGTAGTCCTAACTATCAATTAAACCTTTCTTCCACTTTTGTTAAAATATTTAACCCTTTCCCTCCATAAATACGCCTTTCTACAACTCTGTAATAGTCACTTCTTGAAACCATTTTAATAAATGTATCACAATTTATCACAATGGTTTCTATACTACACAATACACATTTATAACATTTTCCTTTTCTCTAGTAAATGCTCCTTTTCGGTAGATTCATTCACAAAGAGGTTGGGTCTAAAAATTGCCTATGGAGGAAAGGGTTAATCAGTGTCTAGTTTTGGGACAGCTTTCAAAACTTTCCCCACAATGGTTTGCCCTAGAATACAGCAAAACCTCACTATTCCAACATTTTAACCTATTCCTTCAAAGGCTATTTTCAACCACTTTGAAAAAAGCTACCGAAAAGGAGCATTAACTAGAGGAAAGGATTTTTTTTAGAATTTTGTAGTTTGAAACCATTGTGATAAATAGAGCATTTACTCCTATAAGAGCAAATGCTCTATTTATCACAATGGTTTCAATAGGTGACTTTTACAGAGGCATAGAAAGGCGTATTTATGGAGGAAAGGGTTAACCCTTTACTCCGTGAACATTCATATTAGAAATTATCACACTATGAAATCAATGTTAATTAAATGATTTTTTATAAAAGCACATTAACACATTACTGTTTTGCCAAAGCAGAATTTGTAGAATCATATCTATATATTATTTCATAAGCAAACAGGGCAGACCCTGATCAGACGACTCCTATAGTAGTTTAAAAAACTTGATAAAAAATATTCATTTATGTGTTAACTGTATTAACTGATACTCTTTCTAATCACAGACATTGTAGATGCAGATCAGTCATCATATCTACGGTATTATCTTTAATAAAAGTCCCTGGGTATAACACTTTTAAAGGGAGCCTCTTGCATTTTGTACACGTGTGATTGCTAAATGCAGAATGAAAGTAAATTCAAACAGCTCCAATGGGAGCTTTCTGCTTTGTTTTCAGTCTGTATTAAGCTACCACCTGCATTTTGAAAAACCTCGTAGCTGATCAAGTTTTTGTGGAGACTCAGATCATAATTCACTCACCATTTGTAGTGTAAATGTACTTCACCAAGCATTGTATGACAGTTGTGATGATCACATAGCCAAATCCATTTGGAACGTAATGATCATATATCCTCTACATTGTGAGATTGTTACAATATGACAATTGTAATGAATCCATTTGGACATTGTGACATTGTTACAGTATGACAGTTGTAATGGTCACATATCCTCTCCATTGTGACATTGTTACAGTATGACAGTTGTAATGATCACATATCCTTTCCATTGTGACATCATTACAGTGTGACAGTTGTAATGCTCTCCATTGTGACATTGTGGTAGTATGACAGTAACTGTTGTAATGATCACATATCCTCTCCATTGTGACATCGTTACAGTGTGACAGTTGTAATGATCACATATCCTCTCCATTGTGACATTGTTACAGTGTGATAGTAACTGTTGTAATGATCACATATCCTCTCCATTGTGACATCGTTACAGTGTGACAGTTGTAATGATCACATATCCTCTCCATTGTTACAGTGTGACAGTAACTGTTGTAATGATTACATATCCTCTTCATTGTGACTGGCCGTCTTAGTCTACACTGTTGACCAATGTCAAATTTAGTAGCACAATTAAGATGAGTAAATTAACCCTTTAGCTTATGAATATTCATCTTAGAAATAATGACATAATGAATATTCATTACCTGAATTTGCATAATAGTATATGTGTATGATCACTGGAATTTTAGCCAAGGCAAAATCTGTAGAACCAAATCTGTAAATTAAATTACTGGTAGCCCTTTTCCTGTTCTATATTTATTCCAAATTTCAATATCTATTGAATATTCATGGACAAAATATTGAAGATGGAACATTGTACATAGCCATTTTAGAAAGTAAAGAAACAGATCTATCAAATTTCATTAGCAAACAGAGCAGACCCTGATCATATGGCTCCTATAGGAGCTGTCTGATCTGGGTCTACTCTGTTTGCAAATGCATGAAAACACGTTTATAAGAGGGAACGGTTCAACAAACTGATCAATGCCTTTCAACGCAATTACGAACAGAGTAGACCAAGATCAGACAGCTCCTGTAGGAGCCATCTGATCAGGGTCTGCTCTGTTTGCTTATGACATGATGTAGATCTGATTTTAAAGTTTTCCTCAAAGCAAAAATTGTTCTCTTGAAAATTTTACATTAGAATGATACAGCTAATAAATATTCATGATATTATTTCTTACATGAATATTGAACAGATAAAGGGTTATGACCCTGGTTTTGTTGTTTTCTGTGATGCAATTCTTTTACATGTATTTGTTCTTTGAATTCCAGGACTGGGCTATGGTCTGTCCTTTGCTCCATGTTCCACTATAATCAGTTACTACTTTGCCAAGAAGCGAGCCCTTGCCAATGGTATCGCAGTGTCAGCAAGCGGGATAGGAGCACTTACTCTGCCTTTCCTATACCAGTGAGAACATTTTTATGTCATGAATGATATTCTGCTTATCCTATGTAATGGAACAAATTCGTAATTACCTATGCAAATAGTTTGCATCCAAATGAGAAACTGGTTGACATTTTCTTCATAGGTTCATAATTTGTTTTAGAGAAAATGAATTTGCCTTCAAGATTTTCTAGGTTTACAACAAATTTTACAGATGCAATTACAAAACATTCAAATAGTTACTTATTTGGCTATTAACCCTGTCCCTCATATTGATGCCTTTTAACTCCTCTGTAAAAGTCACTTTTTCAGAACTACACAATTCAGAAAAATTCCTTTTTTGTTAGGGAAAGCTCCATTTCAGTATTTTCATTCAAAGAGGTTGGGTTGGTTAACCCATTCCCTCATATTGACGACTCTGTACAAGTCACTTTTTGTAATCATTGTGATAAATAGAGCATTTGCTCCTATAGGAGCAAATGCTCTATTTATCACTATGGTTTCACACTACAAAATTCTAAAATTTTCCTTTTCTCTAGTTAATGCTCCTTTTTGGTAGATTTATTCAAAGAGGTTGGGTCTTAAAATAGCCTATGAGGGAATAGGTTAATAAATGTTTATATAGGAATAATGACTATATGAATATCGGTATTAGTTAACTCCATTTTTAAAAGAGAAGTTTTAACCGTGGCATAACCTGTATAATCATATCTATATTATTTCATAAGCAAACATAGCAGACCATGATCAGATGGCTCCTACAGGAGCATCTGAACTGGGTCTTTTCTGTTTGCAAAGGTGTTAAAAGGCATTTGTAATTATGTATGAGGAAAATGGTTGACAGATGACTTTTTCAGTGGCTAATACCTAGTTTACATTTGCCACGGAAGCAGTACTATTTTATTTCTTTTTTGATTTTCCTACTATGTTTTTTGTATCGTAGAAGTCAGAGGGCTGTGATAATTGAGGCTTATCCGTACGATGACTGAGCGGTGACTCCGTGCTGTCACTGTGCTGACTCCGCTTGGAGAAGGCAATCGTGATAATACAAACTTAAGTTTAACCCTTTCCTTGTTCAGTATTTGTTAAAGAAATGATGATATCATGAATATTTATTAGCTGAATTCTTATATAAGCATATATACACAGGAGCTTTTGGCATTTGTAGAAACCACAGAATCTTATCTATATTATTTTATAAGCAAATAGAGTAGACCCTTATCACTTTACCTAATGAATATTCATGTTATTTCATATTAATTTAATGGTTTGTTATTATCAAGACAGGAAGACATGTTGGCCATGGCTGGAACTGTAGTAACATTTGTATCATATATTACATGCAGTAACATTTGTATCATATATTACATGCAGTAACATTTGTATCATATATTACATGTAGTAACATTTGTATCATATATTTTACATGCAGTAACATTTGTATCATATATTACATGCAGTAACATTTGTATCATATATTACATGCAGTAACATTTGTATCATATATTACATGCAGTAACATTTGTATCATATATTACATGCAGTAACATTTCTTCATGAATATTTATGTAATGATTCATCACCTCATAAATATTCATTAACCCATTTCCTCATAGGCTATTTCTATATCCACCCTCTTTGAATAAATCTACCGAAAAGGAGCATTAACTAGAGAAAAGATTTTTTTTAGAATTTCGTAATTTGAAACCATTGTGATAAATAGAGCATTTGCTCCTATAGGAGCAAATGCTCTATTTATCACAATGGTTTAAACAGGTGAATTTTGCAGAAGCGTCAAAAGGCGTCAATATGAGGGAATGGGTTATCTGTTTTTTTTGTAATACCACATTAAGACGAGAATTTTTGCCCATGGCAGAATCTGTGGATGAGTTCTATAAATTTCTATAAGCAAACAGAGCAGACCCTTTTCAGACATCAGAAGGAAAAGTCTGTTTTTGATCTACTCCATTTGCAAAGGCCTAAATATGCATCTCTATCAATTAAGGGTTAATTTACAAAATAAATTGCTTAAAATTTCAGCTACAGATTTAACATAATTGTGTTCAAGTAATTCTTATTTGATACTTTCATATTTTTGTAGATACCTTATATCTGAGTACACCTTGAGAGGGGCATTGCTGATTGTAGGAGGAATCATGCTTAATGTCTCTGCAGGCGCATGTCTCTATGTGCAACCCAAAATTTTAGATACCATGAAGAAAATTAGAAGAATGCAGGTCAAAGCTGCGAAACGACGTCAAAAAGACTCGAAGCATTTACTCAATGGTGATGTAAAAGATGAGCCAGAAAGTGAAATAGACACTGGATGCTGTGCGGGCTTCAATATCAAATTTTCTCTCTTTAAAAATCGACAGTTTTTGTTGTATGTGATCTGTTTTACTCTGTGTATGAATGCATACGGCAACAATATCATCTTAATTCCATCACATATCAAGGCTCTTGGTTATAGTGACTATCAAGTAGTGCTTGGCGTTTCTATCATGGGAGGATGTGAGGTTGTGGCGCGAATATTCATGGGCTGGTTAGCAGACACAAAAGTTAAGCCACGATACATGTTTCTGCTTTCAATGACCATAGGTGGTATTTTTGCATTCATAGCGCCATTTATGAACAGTTTCATTTTTATGGCGGTCTATGCTGGGATTATAGGAATATTTCCAGGATCGTTCTGGAGTTTTCTCGCAGTAATGTTGATTGACGCTGTGGGACTAGAAGACTTTACAGCAGCTTTTGGTCTGCTTTCTATGTGTCTGGCTATTGGAATTGTTGCTAGTCAACCATGCATAGGTAAGTGTTCTCATTGCAATAGGATTAACCCTTTCCCTGTTCTACGATTATTTAAATTTTCAATACCCACTGAATATTCATGGACAAAATAGCAATAATGAAATATGGAAGGTGTAACATTGTAGCCATTTTAGAAACTAAAGAAACATATCTTTCAAATTCTATTAGCAAACAGAGCAGACCCTGATCAGACGGCTCCTCTAGGAGCCGTCTGATCTGGGTCTACTCTGTTTGCAAATGCGTGAAAACACGTTTATATGAGGGAAAGGGTTAAACCATTCCCTCATATTGACGCCTTGTGAAGCCTCTATAAAAGTCACTTTTTGAAACCATTGTGATAAATAGAGCATTTGCTCCATAGGAGCAAATGCTCTAATTAACACGATGATTTCAAAACTACACAATTCTAATTTATTCCTTTTCTATAGTTAATACTCCTTTTCGGTAGATTTATTCCAAGAAATTGGATCAAAAAATAGCCTATGAGGTAATGGCCTACAGGGTTAACCCTTTACCTCATTAATATTACATCACTTTAACCCGCGATAACAGTCATGACCACTAGCAATAACAGTTTTTGCTGACAAAGACAGTGAAATGCTCTAGAAAATTACAAGATAAAAAAGAATCTACCTGAGTTGTGGAAATCATCGTCATGAATTATGAAGAGCAAGGAAACAACCTAATAAGTTGTATTTTTGAGAGTATCTCTCTCCCATCATCAGTAAAAAATGTTATTGCTAGTGGTCATGACACTTGCACGAACAGTTATTATCACTAGCAATAACAGTCATGACCACTAGCGCTAACAGTCATGACACTAGCACGAAGTTATTATCACTTGCACTAACAGTCATGACCGGAGGCAATAACAGTCATAACAGTCATGTCATAACAATAACAGTCATGTCATAACAATAACAGTCATGTCACTAGCAATAACAGTCATGTCACTAGCAATAAGAGTCATGCCACTAGCAATAACAGTTATGACACTAGCAGTAACAGTCATGACCACTAGCAATAACAGTCATGACACTAGCAGTAACAGACATGACACCAGCAATAACAGATATGACCACTAGCAATAACAGACATGACACCAGCAATAACAGACATGACACCAGCAATAACAGACATGCCCACTAGCAATAACAGACATGACACCAGCAATAACAGACATGACACCAGCAATAACAGATATGATCTTTAACAATTAGTTATGACATGACACCAGCAATAACAGACATGACACCAGCAATAACAGATATGACCTTTAACAATTAGTTATGACATGACACCAGCAGTAACAGACATGACACCAGCAATAACAGATATGACCTTTAACAATTAGTTATGACATGACACCAGCAATAACAGTCATGACACCAGCAATAACAGACATGACCACTAGCAATAACAGACATGACACCAGCAATAACAGACATGACACCAGCAATAACAGACATGACCACTAGCAATAACAGACATGACACCAGCAATAACAGACATGCCATCAGCAATAACAGACATGACCACTAGCAATAACAGACATGACACCAGCAATAACAGACATGACCACTAGCAATAACAGACATGACACCAGCAATAACAGACATGACCACTAGCAATAACAGACATGACACCAGCAATAACAGACATGACACCAGCAATAACAGATATGACCTTTAACAATTAATTATGACATGACACCAGCAATAACAGTCATGACACCAGCAATAACAGACATGACCACTAGCAATAACAGTTTTTGCTGACAAAGAGATTGAGATACTCTCGAAAATTACAAGGTAAAAAAGCATCTCTCTGGGTTGTGGAATTTATTCTTCATGAATTATACAGAGAAACAAACAATCTTATAAGTTGTATAGCAAGTTGTGTTTAAACCTTTATTCAATATATATATGCCTTTCTACGCCTTTGCAAATAGAACAGACCTAGATCAAACAGTTCCTATAGGAGCTGTCTTATCTGGGGCGGCTCTGTTTGGTTATGAAGTAAGAGTGATCTAATTCTACAGATTCTGTCATGATGACAATGACCTTCATTCATAGTGTGATTATTAAAATTCATTTAATTAATTTTCATGATGTCATTATTTTTTGCATGAATATTCAAGGAGTGTATTATGAAAATCAGCATTTAGGCTCAGGTATGTACAGTAAACCCTCTCTAAACCGGAATTCTAGTAGAGAAAAATTTAGATACTTTCAGGGAGATAGCTGCTAAATGCAGGGTCAAAGTCATGCAGAAAGCTTTTGCATGCCTTTCACCCTACATTAAGCTGCCACCTGCTTACATGACCGATAATTATACTAAATTTAATATCTGGTGTAGAGGGTTTTTACTGCAGTATTCTTATATTCTAATCTTATAATATAACCCTTTACTCCATTATTACACCTTTCTATGACTTTGCAAATGGAGTAGACCTAGATCAGACGACTCCTATAGAAGTCTGATCAGGGTCTACTCTGTTTGCTTACAAAGTTATATAGATCTGATTCTACAGTTTCTGTCATGGACGAAATTCCTGTGTCCATGTGCTATTATAAAAAATATTCTAATAAATATTGATGATGTCATTCTTTCTTACATGAATATTCATGGAGGAAAGGGTTAAACAAAGTCAAAAATGATTGTTAGCTTATTTGATTACATGTATATTGTCATTTTTATTTAGATTATTTGATTACATGTATATTACCATTTTTATTATATCTCTGTTTTTCCATCAGGTTGGTTACGAGATTTCACCGGCAACTGGAATGCTTCATTTTATGTGACAGGATGTTTATTCTTTTGTGCATGCCTGATTATCCTTGAGCCATTTGTTGTACGAAAAAAGCCGACAGACTCAGACTCAGACGAAGAAGCTCCTCGTAAAATCATTCCATTACGAACTCCATCAAAACGTTTAAACTTGTCAATGTCAGACAACACAGACTCATTGCTAGATGAGGACAATGATGTTAGTTTCTCCTCTCAAAGAATCAGTAAAATCTATCGCCCATATAAGCCTGAAACTCCTCCGCCAGCCAGCCCCCAACGGACATCAGCGCCCCTGGCAGCAGCAACAGACATTTAAGAATGACACATTAACTGTTCTCCCATAAGTGCCATATTTACAGTATAGCATGGTTTTAGTGCAAGACTGTTTAAATTTTAAAACAATATAATTAGAGATTCAATTATTTTAAATACTGATGAGATTGTTGGCACTGACTATTTTTGTACACTCATATTGACGCCTCTGTAAAAGTCACTTTTTAAAACCATTGTGATAAATAGAGCATTTGCTCCTTAAGAGCAAATGCTCTATTTATCACAATGGTTTCAAAACTAAAATTCTAAAATTTTCCTTTTCTCTAGTAATGCTTGAATATTCATGGAATGAATTTTTAATTAGTGCACATTAACAAGAATATGTGTGGTTGTGACAGAAACTTCAAAATCAGATCTATATTATTCCATAAGCAAACAGAGCAATTCCTGATCAGATTACACATTTAGGAGCTGTCTGATCTGGGGCTACTCTGTTTGCAAAGGTGCTATATGAGGGACTGGGCTAAGTAAGGTTAGTCTGCATAGGTTATCATGCATTTGCCCTTATTAACCATTTTCTCCATGAATATTCATGTAAGAAATAATGATGTCATGAATATTGATGACACTATGAATATTAATTAGATTAATTTGTTATTATAGCTCATGTACACACAGGACGTTTTGGCCTTGGCAGAAACTGTAGAATCATATCTATATTATATCATAATCAAACAGAGCAGACCCTGATTAGACAGCTCTTATAGGAACTGTCTGATCTGGGTCTACTTTGTTTGCAAAGGCACAGAACAGCATATTAATGGAGTAAAGGGTTAATAAACCACGATCTATCTTTCCATGCATAATGCACTGATTCCACACCAAGTCACATTATACTGATATTGAGCCGCCCAGTTCTTGCACTAACTCCATATACTGAGTGCTAATGAGGAAGCCACTAGTGCAAGTTACAGTATGACCCAGCAGAGGATTGAACCCATGACCTCATGCTCTAGAAGAGAGCACTCTACTAACTAAGCTAACATCGATCTGCAATATTTGAGATTGATCATGATGTTTAAAAGCATGACATCTATGGAAATTATATACAGTGAAATTCCTCTGAACTGGACATGAATTTTAGTATAAATATTGGTCTTGTAGAAAGGTGGCAGCTTAATGCAGGGTGAAAGTCATGCAGAAAGCTCCTCAAGGAACTTTCTGCATGACTTTCAGCCTGTATTAAGCAGACACCTGCATAAAAGTATCTAAATTCTTCTCTACTAGAATTCTGGTTTAGAGTAAAACCCTGTATCTGTAATTCTGTATAGTAAAACCTCTCTTCAGCGACCACTCAACAGAAATGTAATGATTGGATCTTTAACCCATTACCTCATCGGCTATCCAACCTCTTTGAATAAATCTACAGAAAAGGAGCATTCACTAGACAAAAGGAAAATTTTAGAAGTGTGTAGTTTTGAAACCATTGTGATAAATAAAGCATTTGATCCTATGGAGCAAATGCTCTATTTATCACAATGGTTTCACATGTGACTTTTGTTGAGGTGTCAAAAGGCATCAATATGCGGGAATGCAGATTGGAGCTTAAGATATATTTTCAGAGTGGAATAGTCCAGCAATGTTTTACAATAGAATCAACTCAATATAAAAGGCTTAAACTCGTTAGATGATTTTGAATGCCAAACAGTGCAGACCATGATCAGAGGGCTAGAGGAGCCCTCGTATCTCGGTTTACACTATTTGCATATGACAGCCAACCCATTAAAGGCTTTATACATTTGCAAACACTGTAGATCCTGCAGGAGTCAATTAATTTCTTACATGAATATTCATCAGGTAAACGAAGGCTTGACCCATTCCCACATATTTGAGCCTTTTGACACCTCTCTAAAAGTCACTCTTTGAAACCATTGTGACAAATAGAGCATTTGTTCCATTTTTCACAATGGTTTAAACACAATTCTAAAACTTTCCTTTTTTGTAGTAAATGCTCCTTTTCAGTAGATTTGCACAAAGAGGTTGGGTCTAAAATAGCCTATGAGGGAATGGGTTAAAATCACCGATTTATTGATTTAGTGATCTCGTTAGAGAGATTCTACTCTATTTATATCGTATTAGTTGAATATTTGCTTGTTGTTTGTGCATGTTTTCTTATGTATGTATATACAGTAAAACCTCGATTATTCGAATTTTTGTTATAGAAGAATTTAGACCCTTTTAGGCAGGTGGCTGCTTAATGCATGGTGAAAGTCATGCAGAAAGCTCCTAGAGGAGCTTTCTGCATGACTTTCACCATGCATTAAGTTGCCACCTGTCTTAAAGATCGATAATAATACGTATTTTAGTGTTCGAATAATCAAAGTTTTACTGTATATTGCTTTGTTTGTCTGATAAGTTTGCAAAATATTCCTGAGTTGAGATTAGTTAGTCCCTGCTCCACATTGAATTGTAACTCTCACAAGCTACATGTATATATATGCTGTCTATATATGTTTGAGCTAGACTGAGTGACAAAAGTTTTGCAAAAAGTGTAGACCTAGATCAGTCATCATGCCAGAGCTGTATATAAGAGGAGTACATGTACTTGTCTATTCAAACCTCTTATTTGTAAACCCCACCCATCTTGTTGGTACTCATGAGAATTGCACTTGAAAGGCAAGTCTAATTAGTACCAGCAAGGTAGGGTGTTGGGGAGACGTACAGCAAACAATCCCAGAATTCATACTTCTCATATCTAGATCTCTGGATGAAAACCAACTTTTAAATGTTGCATAGCTTAAACCCTTTACTCCACGAATATTCATGCAAGAAATACTGACATCATGAATATTAATTAGATGTTTATAATGGCACATGAACACGGGAATGTTGTCCATGGCAGACACTGTACACTCATATGTATAAGAAGTTTTGGACATGGCAGAAAGTGTAGAATCATATCTATACTATTTTATAAGCAAACAAAGATGACCCTGATCAGACAGCTCCTATAGGAGCCGTCTGATCTGAGTCTACTCTGTTTGCAAAGGCACAGAAAGGCATATCTTTGGCGTAAAGGGTTAAACTCAGATTAGATGCCATGCTGAAAATGCAGACTCTGATTAGGGTTTACACTGTTTGCAAAAGAGCTGAAAAAGAGAACAAATATAAATTAGACTTACAATTTTTTCTTTTTCCATTCCTGCTATTGCTTTCGACATATCTCCTACTTTAAGAATTCATGTACAGTAGAACCTGTCTTAAGTGACCATTCATTTATTGAGGACAGGAGTCTTGTAAAGCAGGTGGTTGCTTAATGCAGGGTAACAGCAACGCAGCAAGCTCGTATAGGAGCTTTCTGCATTACTTTTGACCTTCATTAAGCTACCAGCTGCCTTACAGGTCCATAATTAGACCTGTTTTTGATGGTCGCTTAAGACAGGTTCTACTGTATTTCACAACTGCTGGTGTTAAGTGCTTGTGTGGCGGTCTTAAAATGTTGCCCCATACTTCATTTTCATGTTGTTATATTTTCTGGTCCTATAGGATCATACGTATCGATGCTTTTAAGCTATGAAAATTGAATACCGCGTAAGCAGGCCTAAGGGGGCGTGAGTAGTGTTGCAGTTTTAATAACTGCTCATTGACAGATTCAACAAAATCTGAATCTACAATTTTCTCTTTTCGCAGTGCTGCTTTTGCTTTCAAAGAATTTCCTAATTTTGTAAAACAGTATCCTGGTTCCATGCTTATATAACTTTTTAGTTGAGTCTGAGTTTGTTCTCAAGCTTTTGATTGGTCAGATTTGAGCATTTGGCTCAAATCTGACCAATCAAAAGCTTGAGAACAAACTCAGATCGACTCAACTAAAAAGCTTTGGACTATTTTGTTTGACACACATCGGTGTTCAAGGCTGTTTGCTATCTCACCTGATAAACTGTAACTGGACCAATAACAGATGCTGTAGAATCCTTTACTCCATATATAGTAAAAACCCTCTAATCAGGAATTTTTGAAGAGAAGAATTTAGATATTGTTTGGCAGATGGCTACTTAATGAAGGGTCAAAGTCATGCAGAAAGTTGCCACCTGTCTCCATGACCTATACTGATACTAAATTGAATGTCTGGTTTAACCCTTACTGTGCGAGATATGAGTAACTAATGTCCTTTGTAAACAGTGTAGACCCAGATGAGAGGGCTCCTAGACGAGCCCTCTCATCAGGGTCTGCACTGTTTGTCATGTTACACTTTTCTTTGGAAAAATCCCTAAATATTCACCATAAGCTTGACCTGTTTGAATTTTGGAATAGTCCATTTGAAAAGTCATTGTTGTAAGGGTTAAAGGGGATTTACTGTATGCACATATTTATCCCTTTGCAGACAATGTAGTCCCAGACCAGACAGATCCTGTAGGAGCCATCTGGTAACGGTCAGCTCTGTTTGTTGAAATAATGTTACAGGTCAGAAAATCAGCCATGGTTAAAAACTTTTTCATGTGTTAGTATAAAATCTAGTTAATAATAATCATGGAGTCATGAATTCTAGCATGAATATTCATGGAGTCAATGGTTATGCCGTTGCACACTAGTCAGGAATTTGACAAATGATAAGAGTTTGGATCCAGATGAGATGCTGAGTAACTGAACTGTTGATTAATTGTTGGACATGTTTATTAACCCTTAAATTTCCTCCATAGGCTATTTTTTAGACCCACCCCCTTTGAATGAATCTACCCAAAAGGAGCATTTACTAGAGAAAAGTAAAATTTTAGAATTTTGTAGTTTGAAACCATTGTGATAAATAGAGTATTTGCTCCTATAGGAGCAAATGCTCTATTTATCACAATGGTTTCAAGAAGTGGTTTTTACAGAGGCATAGAAAGGTGTATTTATGGAGGAAAGGGTTAAGCCTTTCTAAGGTTTTGCAGAGTAGAACCAGATCAGATGGCGCCGTCTGATCAGAGTCTGCTCTGTTTGCTTATGATATACATTTAATATAAATACATGTATGATTCTACAGTTTCTGCCATGGCCAAAACCTCCTATTTCTATGTGCTATTATAACAATTAATCTAATGAATAATCATGAAGTCATTTCTTACATGAATATTCATGGAGAAAACTGTTAACCCATTACCTCATAGGCTATTTTTAGATCCAACCACTTTGACTAAATGTACCGAAAAGGAGCATTAACTAGAGAAAAGGAAAACTTTTAGAATTTTATAGTTTGAAACCATTGTGATAAATAGAGCATTTGCTCCTATAGGAGCAAATGCTCTATTTATCACAATGGTTTCACAAAGTGGCTTTCACAGAGTCGACAGGTGATTTTTACAGAGGCATAGAAAGGCGTATTTATGGAGGAAAGGGTTAATTGTTTGACTGAGACTCTGACTAGTTGTTTTGTAAACTCTTCATTTTGAAAGCTGAGGCAGATTATTAACTTAGTAGACCAGAGTGTTATTGAGACTATGTACATGTGTGAATACTCGTTTATTTTTGCAATATACGGTTTACATAATTTCTTATTTACTTTATTTTATATTGCTTGTTTAGTTGTTTTAGTCTTTAGTTATTTTTACATTTTGTTTACGAAACGAGCTTAAACAATTTACACAAATTATTTCCGATGGCCAGGATGGAAGCATACATGGTCTGTTTATTTAGGAGGTTATTTGAGTACACATGGAAAATAATGTCTGCATAAAACTTTTTGCTTGAGTCTGAAATCATTCTCAAGCATCCGATTGGTCAGATTTTGAGTTTGCTCAAAATCTGACCAATCAGATACTTGAAATTGAAATTTTATAACCTTTGACCATGTGTACCCTCTCAGATACTCAGAGCTGTAGATAAGCAGCGTATTGTTCTGTCCAAATCTTTTATCTCTCAGTCTAAACCTTAATTTCTTGCTGGTATTCATTCAAAGAATAGAGTTTGGCAGAGAAATATAAAAAATCTATTAACCATTCCCTCATAGGCTATTTTTAGATCCTACCTCTTTGAATAAATCTACCGAAAAGGAGCATTTACTAGAGGAAAGGAAAATTTCAGAATTGAGTAGTTTAGAAACCATTGTGATAAATAGAGCATTAATAGAGGCGTCAATATGAGGGAACTGAATAAATCACTGTATTCTTACCAGTTACCCCATTTCCACTACATATTGAGACACCCAGGCTCCCCTCTCTGGTGGTTCATAAGTCAGTAAGTCAGTTCTGCACTTTTGATAATTGCAAATAGTGCAGACCCTGATTAAACTGCCACTTAAGACAGGTTCTACTGTATATATGGGACACCTAGATACAATATGTTTTACATTTCCCTGCCAAACCATGTCTAGTTGGTACTCAGAATATTGGTGACCAATTCTGATGAGTACCAACAAGAAAGAGAAAAATAAAAGAGAAAAATAATCGAGATAAATGTCTACAGCTCAACTGAACCATGATACAATGTCTTCAGAGCTTGCAGACATTGAATACTAAGATCAGTTTATGTGTTAGTCTGCACTGCTAGCGCCTCTCATTAACTTTTACTATGTGACCACCAAAAAGAGGTACCGGTATACATCTGAGTATTAACGGCAGGTGGTAGCTTAATGCAGGACAAGGAGCCTTCTGTATTACCTTTGTCCTGCATTAAGCCTTTACTCCGTGAATACACCTTTTCTACATCTTTGCAAACAGAGTAGACCCAGATCAGAGGAGCCAGCTGATCAGGGTCTGCTCTGTTTGCTTATAGATATGAATCTACAGTTTCTGTCATGGCCAAAATTTTTGTGTTAATGTACCATTATTATATAACATTCTAGTTTATGATGTCACATATTATGAATATTCATGGAGTAAAGGGTTAAGCAACCGCTTACTTTTAAAATCACACAGTTATTTATCAACTGATCACATTAACCCATTTGCTCTCACGATCCCATATATGGGACGTAGGCAAACAGTGTAGACTCTGATCAGATGCAGCATAATGTGGCGTCTGATCGGAGTCTACACTGTTTGCTGATAGGAATTTCAATATAAAACAAAACGAAAATGAAAATTTAGACCAGACATCCCTTAGATAAAAAATGGACTAATCCAATATATAAACATGGAAGAATCCACTGGGAGCAAATGGGTTAAGTTGATTCTATTGTAGGTCCAATATATATTGCACGGGCCATTTGTATGAAAGATTATATGATTGAAATTATCATCAATTCAAACATATATTAATCTCAGCTAGAGACTGTGATATCTGTTGAACGAACCCAGTCTTAACCCTATCTTCCATGAATATTCATGTAAGAAAAATTGACATCATGAATATTTACTAGCTGAATTTTCATAATGCAAACTTTATAAAGATTTTTTTTGCTTTGACAGAAACTGTAGAATCATATCTATATCTTGTTAAAAGAAAACAGAGCAGACCCCGATCATATGGCTCCTATAGGAGCCGTCTGATCTGGGTCTTCTCTATTTACAAAAGTGTGAAAAGATGTTAATATGAGGGAAAGGGTTAATTATTGTATGGTAGAATTTGTGATAATTTTTATTATGCAAGTACCCGTAGTAACAAAAGTCATGAATAAGGATTATGATAATTCTAGGCAGCCCTGGTCTCTCATCAACCTCTATAATACACTGTTCAGCTCCTTGATCTCTCATGGTACAGCTGGTCTCCATCTGCACTGTTTGCAAAACATGACAGTGTTTTTGTGGCCTGGCTGAAGTATTGTTTTATAATCTTGGAGGTTGTGTGTCAGGTTTGTTTTATAGTGGATGTTTATTTTTAGCTTGTCTGTGTTTTGAAGAAAAAAATGATATTTTCCACGTTGTCTTCGTTGTCATCCAGAAACTTTAATGTTGGCTATTACTACTTTACTATTCATGCAAATCTTATTAAACTTCAGCCGTTTGTTCATTGTAACATGGGCTACAATGTGACCTAGGGCTATAACAATGTAAATCTTTTTATACAAAAGTATGCCCCTTTATGGTCTTAGGAAATAATAATTAACCCTTCTCTTGCTGAATTTTAAAATACAGTGCTCCCTCTCTACAACGACACCCTTTGGGATACGAAGATTGTATGTGTTGTTTGGAGGGAGTTGTTATAGAGAGGGAAAATCAAACATAATTAGCTTGTTTGCAGATCCCCAGATAAGGTTATTTCGAGAACTAAAACCGTTATGCCTCTATCAAACCCTATGTTGTGACCACTCTTTAGTATCGTCACAAAGTGACGATTCTAAAGAGTGGTCACAACATAGGGTTTGATGGAGGCATAAAGAAAATACGATGGAAAAAATTGTTTCTGGAGCCTCGTTGTTTCGGAAACAGTGACATGCGTTGTTGTAAGGAGGGAATCGTTATTGAGAGGGTCGTTATAGGGAGGGAGCACTGTACATGTCTCCTTCTTTACCCATGCCCTGTTGTATAATTACATATATCTTCACTGTGTACCAGTATTTCGCTGTGCAATCACTGCTGTGGAGTGCACTGGTTGCACAATCAACTTGTAAATAGTGCAGACCCTGATGAGACAGCTCCTGCAGGAGCTGTCTCATCTGGGTCTTCACTATTTACAGGTAGGTATATTGACGGGAATAGAAAGCGAAGGGTTAAGATGTCTCATTTTGAAAATGTATCCAGCAGGGCTCTCATATTTCATAAAATTATTACATGTATGTGAATCCCTTGTGGCAAGGCCTTTCCATCAATGTTATGTTTTCTGACTTGTGACCTAGACATTTGAACTGTGACCTATTTTTTAAAACTGACAAAAAATGATTAACGTTGATTATTGTTTTAAAACTATTCAAGCAATCTTAAGAAACTTCACACACTTATTTACCGTCATGAGGGCTACATTCTGACAAAGGGCAGTAACCCTGTAAGGATGAGTTTTACAAAATTATGACCCTTTATGGACCCAATCGAACAGAAGAGGGTTATCACCTGCATGCGGTGCTCTTGTTATGTAGTTTGTTGTTTGGTATTAAGAACTTTCGTACAATTCATTCTGTCTGCCCTAAGAACTCAAAAGTGTCTCATATCCAAATGTAAAACATAAATATATATGCGGGCGGCAATGGTGGAATTGTTTTGGGACCACTGCTTGCTCATTCCATGAGTAAAAAATAATTTATTAAAGAAGTACACATCTGGATTTTTAAAACAGGCAGCACAGGTAATGGAGGACAAAAGTTATACAGAAAGTTCCTACATGAAATTTGTGTATTATTTTTTTCCCTTGCATTAACCCTTTACTCCCTGAATATTCATGTAGGAAATAGTGAAATCGTGAATGTTAACCCTTTCCCTCATACAAACGTGTTTTCACGCATTTGCAAACAGAGTAGACCCAGATCAGACGGCTCCTAGAGGAGCCGTCTGATCAGGGTCTACTCTGTTTGCTATTAGAATTTGATAGATCTGCTTCTTTACTTTCTAAAATGTCTACAATGTTCCACCTTCAAGAATTCTGTTCTACCTTCAAGAATTCTTTATAACTATTTTGTTAATGAATATTCAGTAGGTACTGAAAATTGGCCTAAATATAGAACAGGGAAAGGGTTAATTAGATTAATCTTAGCAATTCAACATGAATATGGGAATGTTTGGCCATGGCAGAAACTGCAGAATCAATCTATATTATTTCATAAGCAAACAGGGCAGATCCTGATCAGATTGCTCCTATATGGGCCATCTGATCTGGGTCTACTCTGTTTGCAAAGGTGTAGAAAGGCGTACTTATGGTGTAAAGGGTTAAGCAGCCACCAGCTTTTATAGACTCCAATGTTAGTAAATTATGTGGTAGCTATACTGTAGCAACAATGGTTTTGACAAAAGCCAGATAAACTTTATCAGGCCCAAAACAGATTGATACTTAGATCCTGATTCTGGATCTCAAAGAAATGAGAGCAAACATTTGAGTAAGTAGAAATAGGATAATATGCAAATGTTTTATAATATCAGTGTTACCTGCTAATTAATATTCATAGTCATTTCTTGCATAAATATTCATCAGGTAAATGTGATGTGGAGCAAGAATTTCAAACCTTCTGGTCATGGTGTCATTTTTAGCTCATCTGTTTCGAAGAAATCACGAGCTATTGTCGTAACTTCGGTGTCCGCGTCGTTGTCGTCGTCCGAAATCTTAATATTGACCATAACTTCTTCAATTTTTCATTTACAACCTTCATTTTTAGTATGAATGTTCATCATGACAAAGCCTATCCACACATACCAAAATGATAACAGACGAGCGTTCGCACCCGCTTGCGGTGCTCTTGTTCTTTACATGTATTTTGTGTTATGGTGTTGTAAAACCAACCCACTCGCTCACTCATTTTGACACGGAGAAGTCATGTATATGTATTTGTTTCTGTCAGTGAAAATATCAAGTGTAAGAAATATGATCTATAACGATGTACATGTATGTCTAAATATTTATCCTGCAGTAAAACTTGTGGTCTGCTCAAAACTACTGTTCATTGCTTTTTAGATATTTTCTAATCTGCTTGTAGTTTTAACCCTTTCCCTGTTCTGCATTTAGGCCAAATGTCAATATCTACTGAATATTCATTAGCAAAATAGTTATAAAGAAATATCGGAGGTGACCCACTGTATACATTTTAGAAAGCAAAGAAACAGATCTATTAAATTCTATTAGCAAACAGAGCAGACCCTGATCAGATGGCTCCTCTAGGAGCCGTCTGATCTGGGTCTACAGCGTGAAAACATGTTTATATGAAGGAAAGGGTTAACCCATTACCTGATATAAACATCTTTGCGGCTTTCACAGCTTTTACATACAGAGTAGACCCAGATTAGACAGCTCCAGTAGGAACCCACTGACCAGGATCTTCTTTGTGTGTAAAGGTAGGTCCCCACTGCTGATCAGATCAACTTGATCATCCAAATTCCACGACAAAGCTTGACCGAAGGCATGTACACAAGTCCTTCTCGACCTCTACTCGATCATACAAGACCACCTCACGATCATTCACGACATCAACTCAACAACCACTCCGATCTCTGCTCGATCATCTCACCACAGATACGATCCATACACGATCTCTACCCGACCAACTGGACCTCTGCTCAATCTCTACCAGACCAGATCATCATGGTCGTACTTTGGTCGATCGGGTATTACTTGAGTCGAGGTCGAGATGATCGGGTAAATGACTTCATCCCGACCACACTAGATCTCTACAAGATTGTCTCCCGATCAACTCGACCCTCTACTCGATCAATACCAGATCACTTCTCGAGTAGGCACGCGCTTAACCTAGCTTAAATATGATTACAGTTTATGCTATAGCTCAAATATCTTGTGTTAATATGCCATTACAGACATCCTGTTTAGAAATATTCATGATGACATTATATCCTACATGAATATTCATCAAGTAAAGGGTTAAAAAAATATTAACCCTTTACTTCATAAATACGACTTTCTACGCCTTTGCAGACAGAGAAGACACAGATCAGAGGGCTCCTATAGGAGTCGCCTGATCAGTGTCTGCTCTCTTTGCTTCTGATAAAATATAGATACGACTCTACTGTTTCTGCCATGGCCAAAAATGCATGTGTCCATGTGCTTTTATAACAAATTAATCTAATCAATATTCATGACATCATTATTTCTTACATGAATACTCATGGAGGAAAGGATTAACTTGATATCTCATCTAGATCCAAGCTATTTGCAAACTGAATTGATTGGAAAGAGTTTGAATTATTTACTCATGCATCATTACTAGTAGGATACTTTTAACCCTTCGCTTGCTATTCACGTCAATATACCTACCTGTAAATAGTGAAGACCCAGATGAGACAGCTCCTGCAGGAGCTGTCTCATCAGGGTCTGCACTATTTACAAGTTGATTGTGCAACCAGTGCACTCAACAGCAGTGATTGCACAGCGAAATATGTGTACACAGTGAAGATATATGTAATTATACAACAGGGCATGGGTAAAGAAGGAGAAATGTATTTTAAAATTCAGCAAGAGAAGGGTTATAAGAATTTCTTACACTCGCAATTCTGCTGGTAGGATAAAAGTGATATTTACTCCTGCAACTGTGTTGGTAGGATAAGTGTGAAAAGTGTTTGACTCGTTTACTCCTCCAACCCCATAAATTGGACGGCAAACAGTGTAGACCCAGAGCAGAGGCTCCAGAAGGAGCCCTCTAGTCAGGGTCTACACTATTTGCAATCGATTGAATGTCAAAGGTTTTTCAACAGCATATCATTCTTGAAGGAATCTTCTGATCATGGTCTACACTGTTTGCAATCAATAGAATGACAAAGGTTTTTCATCAACCTATACCGGTATTTCTTTGCAATAGCCAAGTTGGGTGTTGTTCATCTTATATAGTATGAGAGTAAATGAGTTAACATTTTGAAGGAAATGGATAGCTGTCATTTGCATACAGTCTAGACCCAAAACAGCGAGTTCCTAGAGGAACCCTATGCTCAGGGTCTGTACTGTTTGTAATTCAAAATTCTGTAGTAAATTAAACCATCTCTTGCTGAATAGACTCTACCATAAAAACAATGATGGACTATTCCA
Source organism: Azorinus chamasolen (assembly GCA_963576725.1). Classification (NCBI taxonomy): domain Eukaryota; kingdom Metazoa; phylum Mollusca; class Bivalvia; order Cardiida; family Solecurtidae; genus Azorinus; species Azorinus chamasolen. The sequence continues at coordinate 20,326,446 of OY755238.1, forward strand.
CTTTGAAAAATCGAAAGAAATATAAAGTAAACAATGATTACTTTTGTTTGCTTGTATCTTTAACCCTTCCAACACTAAATTTACAGAATGGAATTGCCCATCAGAGTTTAACTATAGAGTCCAAACAGTATGAAAGGCATAAACTTACTGAAGGATATTGATTCATTATTGAATGACAAACAGTGCAGACCCTGATCAGAGAGCTTTTTTGGGAACCCTCTGAACTAGGTCTACACTGTTTGCAAATGCCAGCACATTCATTAACCCTTTCCTTCATATAAAGCATTTTCAAGCATTTGCAAACAGAAGCCTGTGTGTCCCATATTTAAAGGGTTAATGCTGAATGTTCCAAGTTGGATCAGACCAACATCATTTCATAAGCAAACAGCAGACCTCCTACAAAGTATGTCTATGGAGTAAAGGGACCAGGCAGAAGTTTATCAGGATTTGAACTGTTCTAAATGTTACTGTTCGAATTCCCCCCACCCCCGTTATTGCTGTACCCCTTTCTCCCATTACAAAAGTCGATGTACTGGTAAAAAAAGGTCCTGGATAAAATAAACAAGTGGTAATACACAAAACTAAAAATAGAAACAATTTATTCTAATTTCATGTTTTACGACTTTCACAAGGTGTGAATACATACATACAATAACTGCAATCATGAGTTAGCAATTTTGTATCATGTCACATGTTGAACACTTTAAAAATCAAATCTTTAATCCTTTTTCTGATAGAGACACCTTTTGATGTCTTTGTATATAGAGCAGATCCGGATCTGACAGTTCCTGTAGGAGCCATCTCACCAGGGTTTGCTCTGTTTGTTTATGGAATTACACACATCTGATTCTCTGGTTTCTGCAATAGTAATAATTCATTTGTTCATATACCATCATAAAATTCATCTACAGAAATGAGACACGTAGAAGGTAACCTGATCTATCTGCTTTATGCAAAGAAAGAATGTAAGAAAGAGAACCTGCTGAGTCAAGTGCTTTGTCAACTCCAAACATGACATTTAACCCTTTCCCTGTTTAATATGCATGTTAAGAATAATGACATCATTAATATTAATTAGATTACTTTTTAAAATGGCATATGAACACGGAACATTTTGGCTCAGGCAGAAACTATAGAATCATATCTATTCTATACCATAAGCGGACAGAGCAGACCCTGATCAGACGGCTCCTACAGGAGCCATCTGATCTGGCTCTACTCTGTTTGCAAATGTGTGAAAATGTATTTATATGAAGGAAAGGGTTAAAGCATAGACTATGTTATCTTCATTTGAGTGACAATTTGGATCCTAATGAGATGCTCAGCTACTCCGCATCTCATAGGATCTGAACCCTTAGTGTGCTAAGGATTGAGAAAGAGTAAGGTTAGATATAGTAAATTTAATTGTGAAAGATTAAGTTAACCCTTTACTCCATGAATATTCATGATAGAAACAATGCCATCATGAATGTTGATTAGGTTAATTATTATAACAGTACATGGACAAAGGAATTTGTGGCCATGGCAGAAGCTACAGAATAACATCTACCGGTACATTATGTCATATGCAAACAGAGCAGCCCCTGATCAGACTGTTCCTATAGAAGCCATCTGATTTGGGTCTACTCTGTTTGCAACGGTATAGAAAGACATATTCATGGAGTAAAGGCTTATTTTAGAAAGAGTCATTTAAGACAGTAATTCAATTTTTAAGATACAATAATTCAATTGAGAAGAAACAATTTAAGCAACAATTTCAGATATAGTATTTATGTAATTGAGAAATAGTAATTAAAGCTATAGTGACTTTATTGAGAAACAGTGATTTTCTTCACACCGACACACCTATCTAACACTTCTGTCTAACCTACAATAACTTATAAATCTCTCTGATACTGTACAATAATAGCTCCTTTATATACATATCGACAGTGTCTACCTGTGCTATCCCAAATATTTGGACAGACAAACTCAGGCAAGTAGTGAAGACCCAGATTGTGCAGCTCCTGAAGAAGCAGTTTGATCAAAGTCTGCACTATTTGCTTCTTCATTAGTTTCATTCAACCCTTTACTCCATAAATACACCTTTCTATGCCTTTGCAAACACAGTAGACTCAGATCAGACAGCTCCTGACCAGCTGTCTGATCAGGGTCTGCTGTGTTTGTTTATATAGATTATTATTTTACACTTTCTCCCTTGGCCAAAATGTCCCATGTTCATATGCAATTTAACCCATTCCCACTTTAAATAGGCTATTTTCAGACCTTACCTCTTTGAAAAAATCTACCAAAAAGTAGCATTTACTAGAGAAAAGGAATTTTTTAGAATCGTTTAGTTTTGAAACCATTCTGATAAATATAACATTTGCTCCTATGGAGCAAATGCTCTATTTATCAGAATGGTTTCAAAATGTGACTTTTGTGGAGTCGCCAATATGCGGGAATGGGTTAAAAATAAGTCTAATTAATATTCATGACTTCATAATTTCTTACATGAATATTCATGCAGTAAAGGGTTAAAGTTTATCAAAACAGTTCCAACTTTACCTATTCAGTTTTACAAACTGGTGCAGATTGAGTGTCCAAACACATGGAGTAATTAAGGTAGTATTAGTATTTACATCTCATCTACTCGTGTACACAATAGCTCTGTTGGAACGAATATCTACATAGGACCACACCCACATTTCATAGCTCTAGGTAAAAAAAATCTGGGTAACATAGTTTCTACATTTCTCCACTAACCCCTATCTTGATGGTCCTCATTAGAATTGCCTCTCCCAGACTATTTTAACCCTTTCCCTGTTAAATACCGATTGATAATGACATTTTTTACAATGTACAGTTTGGGAATAGGGAATTGGTAAAATCTATTCATAAGCAAACAGAGCAGACCCTGATCAGATGGCTCCAACAGGAGCCATCTGATATGGGTCTACACTGTTTGCAAGGCCTGAAAAAAAGTGTTTATATCAGGAAAAGGGTTAACAAGTAAGATGCCAACAAGATAAGGCTTCTTTAACCCTTTATTCCATGAATATTCATTTAAGAAATAATGTCATCATGAATATTAATTAGACTAATTGTTACAATAGCACACAGACATAGGAATATCAGGCATTGGCAGAAAATGCAGAATCAAATCTATATTATATCATAAGTAAACAGAGCAGACCCTGATCAGAAAGCTCCCGCTGGAGCTATCTTATCTAGGTCTAATCTGTTTCTAAAGACATAGAAAAAGCTTATTTATGGAGTAAAGGGTTGAGATACAAGAGATTTTGATAGTACAGTCTGTATCTTATCTACAGTCGTAAGCTAGTATTATCCCCATCAAAATGCTGCTGGTTATTCTAAGAAGTAATTTGCAAACAGTACGGATTCAAAACAAATCATCTGTAACTAGGCATCCCATATGGATCTATACATCATGATCAGATCATAAAGTACACAATACTACTATTGTCTGCACAAAACATATTGCCTGCTTAACGCTTTCCTTCACATAAATTCCTTTTCATGCATTTGCAAACAGAGAAGACCCAGATCAGACAGGTCCTGTAGGAGCTGTCTGATCACGGTCTGCTCTGTTTGCAAATGGAATTTGATAAATATACTCTATAAAGGTTACAATGTTCCACATCCCACATTTCATTGTAACAAATTTGCCCATGAATATTCAGTGGGTATTGAAAGTTGTAATAAACATAGAACAGGGAAGGATTAACCCTTTCCCTATTGAACAGTAAATTCGTGAACTGGTCACTGCATGAATATTCAGTGAAACTTTCAAGGATTTTTTTGCATTGACAAAATCTGTAGGATCAATCTTTAAATTTCTTTAAGCAAACAAAGCAGATCCTGATCAGATGGCTCCTACAGGAGCTATCTGATCTAGGTCTACTTTGTTTGCAATGGTGTGATAAAGCATCTATGTGAGGGGGAAGGGTTAAATGATTTTCTTTCAATTGCAATAACAGAACAGAGTATAACAGTTTTGATCGTATATTTCTGGTTAATATACACAGCTCCAGATAAGATGCGTAAATTGAAATATTTTCAGGAATAACTCCTTTATTTCTCCACCAAACCCTATACTGTGACCACTCTTTAGAATTGTCTCTTTGAGACAATTCTAAAGAGTGGTCACAGTATAGGGTTTGGTGGAGAAATGACGAGTTTAGTATTTGAGTATGCGCCCATATTTGTATTTGAGTATGCGCCCATATCTGTAGCTCTGAATATACATGTAACGTTCTAACCCATACAACTGGGAAATATGTGAATACATGTAAAATGTACAAATACCAATAAATTTCATGGAATTCTGACATAATATTGCAAATTTCTGAAACAATGAGACAAATAGCGTGTCCATAATGAGTTCTAAAAAAGGGAATATTTTTTGCATTATCTCTTTGCATGCTAGTAGGGAATTTGTGACAGCCTAAACATTCAGTTTGGATCCAGATGGTAAATTGGAGTCTCTTAAGGATCTTAATCCTTCATTCCATTAATATTCATGTAAGAAATAATAACATCATGAATAATAAGATTAATTTTTATTATGGTACATGGACACAGGAATATTTGGCGATGGCAGAAACTGTAGAATCATATCTACATGTATATTATTACATAAGCAAACAGAGCAGACCCTGATCAGGTGACTCCTATAGGCACTGTTAGATCTGGGTTTCCTCTGTTGTAAAGGCGTAGTCAGGCATATTTATGAATAAATATTCATGGAGTAAAGGGTTCAGTCCTATCAACTTCTCAAAAGTTCTCAGGATCAAAAGTTTGCAAATGTTAATCCAAAATTTACTGCTAGCATGCAAAGAATTAATATTGCTCAATATAAAATTCTTACAAATATGAGCCACATCTGGAAAACAACAGTGTTCCAAGAAACAGGTATGTCACCTGCCAGAGATGGACAGACAGACAGACAGACAGGCAGAAGGACAATCGCCAAAGAAGTCATCCCTAAGTGCCACCCTGCTAAAACAGTTGACTCAATAAGGGGAAATTTGCAAATGGTGACAAACCATACAAGTTTTATTCACAAGAGATGTGATATATGACAATGATCAACATTGTCTTACAGTCACCAGCACCTGCAATATTTTACTATACACCTTAACCCCTTTCCTCACATTTTCACCCATTTGCAAACAGAGTAGACCCAGATCAGACAGCTCTGTCTGCTAAATTTTGGCCATGGCAGAAATTGTAGATTTGGAACTTCATTATTTCATTAGCAGAGAGAGAGCAGACTCTGATAAGATGGCTCCTACAGGAGCTATCTGAATAAGTCTACTTAGTTTGTAAAAAGTGTTTAACCCATTCCCGCATATTGACGCCTCTGTACGTCATTTTGTAAAACCACTGTGATAAATAGAGCATTTGCTCCATTTGAGCAAATGCTCTATTTATCACAATAGTTTCAAAACTACACAATTCTAAAATTGTCCTCTTCTCTAGTTAAAGCTCCTTTTCGGTATATTTATTCAAAGAGGTTAGGTCTAAAAATAGCCTATGAGGGAATGGGTTAAAGGTGTATAATTTTATATGAAGTAAAGTGATACAAAGGAAATCAAAACCAGCACAGATCCATAACTGATAAATATTTTAAAATGGTGTAAATATATTAAAAATCCTTATAAGCCAAAATGCAATTAAAAAAAACTTGATGAAATATAGATATTGCAGGAAATGTAAAAATTCAAAAGTCATAGAGCACAACCCAATTTGATTAAATGCAAAATATAGTAAATAAATCTCCATCCAATAAAAATGAATATGATGCCATGTAATATATTCTGATAATAAATAGAACACCAGGTCATGAGATTGTAAGGTATATATCAACCCATTCTTGATGACAATGAGTTGAGATACATGTATATAGGATCTGTCAAGTTGTCATTTGAGATAAAGGCTCGCCTAAAATTTTTAATATTCATGTAAGAATAATGATGTCATGAATATTAATTAGATTAATTTATTATAATAGAACATGAATGCATCAATTTTTGTCCATGGAAGAAACTACAGGATCATATCTATGTTATACCATAAGCAAACGGAGCAGACCCTGATCAGACGACCGCCATCTGATCTGGGTCTAGTCTGTTTGCAAAGGCGTAGAAAGGCGTATTTATGGAGTAAAGGGTTAAGAAAATTTTATATCAAATGACAACCAGTGTTAGATTCTTTTTATCACGTAGTAACATAACTGATTCACTCAAGTTTGATATTTAGACAAAGGGGCAGAACAAGTTGGAAATTCACCTCATCTTTGCGATGTTGGTTAAATTCTATATTTAGTAACAAAGGTGAGTCCATGCCAATGCTAAATGGTTATCTAAAGTTTACTACTGTACACGCAGATGCAGATAATCTTATTTTACACAATTATGTTAGATACAGTAAAACCTCTCTATATCGGCCACTAAATTACATCAAGTATTTTGTGTTAACGGCAGGTGGCTGCTTAATGCAAGGTGACAGTAAAACAAAACGCTCCTATAGGAGTGTTCTATTTTATTTTCACCTTGCTTTAAGCAGCCACCTGCTCTAAATATCAACTAATTAACACAATTTAGTGGCCATTATAGAGAGGTTTTCCTGTATAACAAAAGTACTTGATGGTTATATTAACCAGGACACAAGTAAAGTTATGTGATAGAAAATAATTCCTCTTATATAAGGAACTAAATTTAAAAGAGACAATGGAAATTAGAAATGTTTCAATATATATATTCAATAATAAATTATTTAATCTGAAATTAATCATAATAATTTAAACCCAAAATCAAAAAGTACATAATGAACACTAGTTAAAAATCTGTGAAATAAGTTCTTTATGATAAATGAAAGCAATTGAGTGTATTTCAAAAAGCACAATTGTTGAACACTGGCTGAAATGTACATGTTGGACCTAGTTAAGATGCCAGCAGATACAACCTGTGTGAAACTAAAATTCCATTGCTTATCCCATTCCCGCATATTGATGCCTTTAAAAAAGTCACTTTTTGAAACCATTGTGATAAAAAGAGCATTTGCTCCATAGGAGCAAATGCTCTATTTATCACAATGGTTTCAAAACTACATAATTCTAAAAGTTTCCTTTGGTCTAGTAAATGCTCCTTTTCCGTAGATTTATTCAAAGAGATTGTATCTAAAAATAGCCTATGAGGTAATGGGTTAAGAAAAGTCATGAAAATCCACATCAGTTTGGGATATTAATAGAGACAGATTTTGTAAAAATGAAAATGCAATATTTCTCCCGGACTGGTCGGCTGGTTTCATATTTACTGGTCCTTCAACAATATTGCATTATTTTGCAACATCCAGCTCATTACAGGTCGTAGAAAACCCCTAACGGTCGTCTGCATATGAAACAATTCAAACGATTTCAGGCACAGAAGAGTATCACGAACAAAGCACTGACCAACTCCAAACATAGACAATCCAAAATGCTTAGTTTGATTTGAATAAAACATATACAGTAAAACCCCTCTAAACCGGACGTTAAAATTACTATAAATATCGGTCTTGGAGACAGGTGGCAGCTTAATGCAGGGCGAAAGTCATGCAGAAAGCTCCTTTGGGAGCTTTCTGCATGACTTTCTCCCTGCATTAAGCAGCCACCTGCCTAAAAGTATCTAAATTCTTCTTTACAAGAATTCCGGTTTAGAGGGGTTTTACTGTAATACATCATTTCTACATTTATAATTATTACAACTAATCTATTATGCTTCATCAAATTATGTTTCATTCATTCTAAGGACATTTCAGTGTAAAAGCAATACAGTGGTATAACCTTTAGCCTGCTGAGCAAATTAGTTTTACACAATTTTTCATCCACTATTTTTTCAAAATTCAAGCGAGGTCCAGTTTGCCTACCCAAATGCAATCTTGGCGTCAAACAGTTTGGTCCTGACGAGACACAGAGTTACTCAGTGAAGCAGAAGTTGTAGTATTTAAAAAGCAATCAGAGCAGACCCTGATCAGACTTCTCACACAGGAGCTGTCTGATCTTGGTCAACTCTGTATGCAAATGCATAGGAAGGCGTATTATAGAGTAGAGGGTTAATTGACCAACTACTGACTGACTGACATATGCAAAAGGGGGGGGGGCATAACAATTAATACATTCAATGATAATAGAATATCGGAAAATATCAACAAATCACAGACATATTGCAGTAGTTAATGTACACATAAGTGCATATAATTAGAGGTGCTCTCTGAGAAAAAAACGGTCTTATTGCATTTCAAACAGTGTATATACCAAGACCAGATGTCACATCTACGATGAGATAGTGATCAAGTTTTATCCTGTATTAACCATTTACTCCATAAATATGCCTTTGCAAACAGATTAGACCCAGATCAGGCAGTTCCTGTAGGAGCCATCTGATCAGGGTCTGCTCTGTTTGCTTATGATATAATATATGATTCTACATCCATGTGCTAGTATAACAATTAATCTAATTAATATTCATGATGTCATTATTTATTACAGGAATATTTATGGAGTAAAGGGTTCACTCTTTCCTCCATATAAACATGTTTTTACGCATTTGCAAACAGAGTAGACCCAGATCAGACAGTTCCTAGAGGAGCCGTCTGATCAGTGTCTGCTCCGTTTGCTCATGGAATTTGATAGATCTGTTTCTTTACTTTCTAAAATGACTATCATGTTCAACCTTCCATATTTCATTGGAACTATTTTGTCCATGAATAATCAGTAGGTATTGAAATTTGGAATAAACAAAGAACAGGGAAACCGTTAAGATATAGAGAATACACTACAGCAGATTCTGGTGAATGACAACCAGTGCATACCTTGACCAGATGCTGCTGTGTGTGCTTGTTTGGGTCTACACTAGATTGTAATACAATAAGGCCCTTTTACACAGAGAGAGGCTCATTTGTCAAAACTTGAAGGTGAAAGAAAATAACTGCAAATATTAGTCATGATAATACCATTCTCTTTTTTTCATGAAAGATAAAGTAAGCTCATTTTCTCTCATGAGATATTGCTAATTTATTTTCAAGTTTGATGATTATGAATAGTTGAACCCTTTCCCTGTTCAGTATTCATGTAAGAAACTGTTACATCATGAGTATATATATATTAGCTGAATTTTTATAATATAATATTTTCAAGAAAAATGTTTTTTATTTGACAAAAACTGAAGAATCAGATCTACAGTAAAACCTCTCAATAATGGTCACTAAGTATTTTGTGTTAAAGGCAGGTGGCTGCTTAAAGCAAGGTGAAAGTAAAACAGAACGCTCCTATAGGAGCGTTCTGTTTAACTTTCACCTTGCTTTAAGCAGCCACCTGCCCTAAATACCAACTAATTAACACAATTTAGTGGCCGTTACAGAGAGGTTTTACTGTATATCATGTTAAAAGCAAACCTGATCAGATGACTCCTTTAGGCGCCGTAAAATTTGAGTCTACTCTGTTTGCAAATGTGTGAAAATGAGTTTATAAGAAGAAGGAAAGGGTTTAATTCACACATTTCCCATCCTGGTCAGAAGGCATATTTGCACAAGACTTATGACCTGGACCTTCAATGTTTCAAAACTGCAGTCAACTCATTTCCATATATCAAATGGTTATGTTACTGAAAAAGACCAAACTCATGCATCAGTGTCTGTTTTCGTAAAATTGAAAGACTTGAAGTTAAAGTTTGCCAACATTGACCTTGGCCTTGGTCTGTCATCGAGGTCAAGGTTACGTGACCTCATCACTACATTGTCTCTACTTGTGTCTGTTGGGGTAACAGACTCCTTATCACTAGAGTCACTGTTGGAAACAACGGAAACCGAAGATCTACTGGCTCGAATAATCTCCATTATCATGGTCTTACAGTCACAGCAAATACTCATCTGGGGGCCTGAAAAATGACAGAAATAACCCAATGTACTATGTGTCCATAGGAAATGGATGCCTCCACTTACCAGTATATATGACTGTATAAATGGCATGGCCTATGACAAGAGCTATAATGTTTCTAAGTGTGTACCATAATAATTAACGCTTTCCCCAAATAAACGCCTTTTCATACCTTTTATTGATTCTGTCCACAAGTATAAATGAGGTGACAAGAGCGCTGCATGTGGGTGCCAACATTTGTCAATTTGATTGTACCCCTTTTGATGTTGAACAAGTGTGTGAAGTTTCATACAAATTGCATGAATAGTAAAGAAGTGATAGCCAATGTTAAAGTTTCTGGATGACAATGATGACGACGATGACAATGACAACAACACGGAAGCAATATTTACAATAATGGCTTGCAGTTTCTTCTTCGAAAAACAGATGAGCAAATAAAATCTTGATTTAATATTAACCTAGGAAAGTCAACAAAATAGTGTGATAGGTGATCAGGATCTACTCTGTTTGCAAAGGCATGGAAAGGTGTATTTATGGTATAAAGGGTTCAGTTAGTGCAATTCAGACTGCCAAACAGTTTGGATCCTGATGAGACATCTTATTCCTAGGCATCTCAACCGGGCCCAAAATATTTGCAATTGCAATTAGTGTGCATTGAGTTAACACATTATTCCCTGGTGACGCATTTTTGCGCATCTATAAAAGTCATTTTATGAAACCATTGTGATAAATAGAGCATTTGCTCCTATAGAAGCAAATGCACTATTTACATGTATCACAATGGTTTCAAACTACAAAGTTCTATATTTTTCCTTTCCTCTAGTTAATGATCCTTTTCGGTAGATACAAAGAGGTTGGCTCTAAAAATAGCCTAGAGAGAATGAGTTAAAATGCAGTTACTTTACCTTTTAATAAAGCTCTATTAGGTGGTGGCCTTGACCCGACTCCTATAGTGTGTGACCGCTGTAACGTGCGCCTCTTGGCTGCCAACTTTGAGTCGTCTGAGGGACTGGTAGCTGGCTCCTCTTTGGGACTCTCCTTCTGTACCTGCTTTCTGGTCAGGTTTGGACTGTGAGGGACAGACCCAGTGCTGTGAAAATACATGTTTCATAATCAAATTTAGAATCCTTTGAATAAGGGAAGAGAGTGTACTGGCATTTGCAAACAGTGTAAACCCAGATCAGAGGGCTCCTAGAGAAGGAATCTGCACAATTTGTCATTCAAAATCCATTAGCAAGTTTAAGACTTTCAAGCTGAATTAACTCTCTAGTTAAACACTACAGGGCATTATACTTTAACCCTTTCCTCCATGAATACTCATGTAAGAAATTATGATGTCATGAATATTAATTACATTTTTTGTTATAATAGCACATGGACAATGTCAATTTTAGCCGTGGCAGAAACTGAAGAATCATATGTATATATTTTACCATAAGCCAACAAAGCAGACCCTGATCAGACGGCTCCTTAACTCTAATTGTATAGGCATATTTATGGAGTAAAGGGTTAAAGAATCTTTAAAAGATACAGCATTCAAACAGTAAATGTTCTTGATAATTTCTTTCTGCGAAAACATCATTATCTCTTTCAATTCTTAGTTAACACTTCAGTTTCAACACACATTTTCACACATTTGCAAACAGTGTAGACTCAGACCAGACAGTTCATTTAGGAGATATCTGATCAAGGTCTGCTCTGTTTGCTTATGGTAAAATATAGGTCTGATTCTGCAGTTTCTGCCAGAACCCAAACATCCTGTGTATATAGGCCATCAGAATATTTCTGCTAATAAATATTCATGATGGCATTATTCAATACATGAATATTAAACAGGGAAAGGGTTATTTTTTGCATTGGTTTCTCTTCCAGTTTGGATAAGAATTGTTAGCAGAGCTAACTAGTATCACACATTTGTGCACAGAATTTCTGTTTTGATTTTAAATCTCTTAATGAAAAAATAAACCTAAAAAGACAACTTGAAATATTAAGAGTATTCTGTATCGAAATTGTATATGTCATGTTGGTGTGCAGTAAAGACTGTTTAAGCTACGGCTTGCTGATTTAATACAGCAGCCATAAACCCCAGATGTTTGCTTAAAGAATGGCAACAGTATGAAGAAAGATTCGATAAGGACCATCTGATCAATGTCTACTCTATTTGCGGAGGTGCCAAAAGGTATTTCTACAGAGTAAAGAGTTAAGACAGAAGTCATCTGATCAGGGTCTGCTCTGTTTGCAGAAAGTGTTTAGACAGGAGGCGTTTTATCAGGCTTTGCTCTGTTTGCTTATGAAATAACATAGACCAATTTCTACAGTCTCTGCCATGGTAAAAAAAACCTTGTTCATGATACCATTATGAAAATTCAGCTAGGTAATATTCATATACAGTGAAACCCCTCTAATGCGACCACTTAATAAATAGCCACTGATGTCGTCTAAAGCAGGTGGTTGCTTAATGCAGGACGAAAGTTATGCAGAAAGCTCCTATAGGAGCTTTCTGCATAACTTTCGTCCTGCATTAAGCTACCACCTGCCTCTGCCACCCAGAATTATGCCCCTTTTTGGTAGTCGCATTAGCGGGGTTTTACTGTAGTCATTATTTCTGACATGAATGTGGAATACGTATCTTTGAGCAAATTAGATTTAGTTTCAACTAGAACTATCACTAAAGGTGATGAATACCCCAGCACAGCAGCCTTGATCGTAAATCCGAGTTAAATAAATGTAAAAGTAGTTTGTGTCACAAGATTTGTGCCAGGTTGTGCCATGGACAGACAGACAATCAGGGGCCATAACTTTTTTAATTTTCTAAGGTTGTGAAGGAAAATTGTGTCATGCACATCTACACTTTGTATTTAATGCATATGGAAAGTTTGATGCAAATCGATAAAGAAATGTAGAAGTAGTTTGCGTCACAAAATTTGTGCCAGGTTGTGACACAAACGGACATGCCATGGACAGGCAGACAGACAGACAGACCAACCAACACACTGACTACTATATTCCCCCTCTCAAACTTCGTTTGGGGGAGGGGTATAAAAATTGTTTGCTATTAATTATGAAGGTGAGGGTATTTTTGAAACAACAGCCTACTTACCTTTCGTAGACTTTAAGGGCCTCTAGGACTTCGGGGCTGATGGGAACAGGACTAAGAGTATACACCGGGATCTTCTCAAAGTGTTCTGTTGGTACACTCATCTGACAATCATAGAAAAATAATTATTACATGCATATAACATTTACTTAACCTTTTCCCTCATATAAACACCTTTTAATCCATTTACAGAGTAGACCCAGATCAGATGGCTTCTATAGGAGCCATCTGATCAGGGTCTGCTCTGTTTGTTTTTGACATGATACAGATTTGACTCTACAGTTTTTATCAAAGCAAAAAATTTCCTTGAAAAGTTTACATTGTAAAAATTCAACTGATATGTCATAATTTCTTTCATGAATCTTGAACAGGGAAAGGGCTGATGCAAACTGATTAACCCATTACCTCAAAGGCTATTTTTAGATCCTATCTCTTTGAATAAATCTAACGAAATGGAACATTAACTAGAGAAAAGGAAAATTTTAGAATTTTGTAGTTTGAAACCATTGTGATAAATAGAGCATCTGCTCCTATAGGAACAAATGCTCTTTTTATCACAATGGTTTCAAGAAGTGAATATTACAGAGGCGTAGAAAGGCGTATTTATGGAGGAAAGGGTAAAAAGTAAATTAAATCCCATTCTTATTTTAAATTACCGACAAAAGAAAGTTCATTGTGATAGCAAAGGAATAATTATAATCACAGACTAATTTAACAATGCTTTTTCATGCATTTGCAAACTTAACTATTTCCCGCATATAAATGCCTTTTCATGCATTTGCAAACAGAGTAGAACCAGATCAGATAACGCATATAGGAGCTGTCTGATCAGGATCTGCTCTGTTTATTTATGACATAATTTTTTTCCAAATTTTCTGCCCGTGAAAACTTCCCTTGTTAACCCATTACTTCATAGCCTATTTTTAGATACAACCTCTTTGAATAAATCTACCGAAAAGGAGCACTAACTAGAGAAAAGGAAATTTTTAGAATTGTGTAGTTTGAAACCATTGTGATAAATAGAGCATTTGCTCCTATAGGAGCAAAAGCCCTATTTATCACAATGGTTTCACAAAGTGACTTTTACAGAGTCGTCAAAAGTCATCGATATGAGGGAATGGGTTAATACTGCTAGTGTATGTCATTGTATCATTATTTCTTACAAGTACATTCATGAGATAAAGGGTTGAAAAACTGAAATATTTCACAGATAAAGTTTTTTAACAAATGTCCACACCAAGCTGAAAATGAGAACATTACAAAATAAAGTTGAATTCTTTGGATACTTGCAGTGAAATTTGTAATAATTTGTAAACACTTTCAATCTCTAGATGAAATGTCAAGTAACCTGACTTCTATTCACGATCTAAACTGTAACTTTGTATTTCTTAGAGACTAATTAAAATTTCAGCAATTGATTACTTCACATGCAAAGAGTTAATTCAAAACCACTTTTGAAAAAATGGAAATGCAATATAATTAAAAATATTCATTACATCCACTGAATTCACATATTTTAGAAATTAATGGCACCTATTTGGGAAGAAAAATGTACAAGAGCAGACACATTTGTTAGATTAATTCAGTTACCTTCATCAAATAAAGTTTTTCATTCTTTCAATCAAATCATTTATTCATTCACCAATGGTAATTCAAGTGGCCAGTTCATGCACATGCTTTGATGTAAAAGTATATTAAAACACAACAGTTTCTATTACTTACAGAAGAAAATATATATACAGTAAAACCTCTATAAACCGGACGTTAAATTTAGCATAAATATTGGTCTTGAGTACAGGTGGCTGCTTAACCCATTTCCTCATATTGACGAGTTTTGACGACTCTGTAAAAGTCACTTTGTGAAACCATTGTGATAAATAGAGCATTTGCTCCTATAGAAGCAAATGCTCTATTTATCACAATAGTTTCAAACTACAAAATTTTAAAATTTTCCTTTTCTCCAGTTAATGCTCCTTTTCGGTAGATTTATTAAAAGCGGTTGTATCTAAAAATAACCTATGAGGTAATGAGTTAATGCAGGAGTTTTCTGCATGACTTTCAGACTGTATTAAGCTGCCACCTGTCTTCAAGACCTACATTTATACTGACTTGAATGTACACTTTAGAGGGTTTACTGTACAATATAAAATCCAAGGTAAAATCCAAGGTAAAGCAAAGTAAAGTTTTCCATGTAAAATTTTGATATAAACTGACCTTTCTGAGACAGTAGTTGCAGACATTCCTCTGGCAGAACTTACACTTTGTCCCCCACTGGCCAAACAGGGAAAACTTGATCTTCTTACATGTGAAACAAACCTAGTCAATAACAAAATACAGCATTGTACATACAGAATAGGAAAAACTTAGTCTTCTTGCACATGAAACAAACCTAGTTGATAACAAAATACAGCAATGTATTATAGAATGGGACAACTTGGTCCTCTCACACGTGAAACAAATCTAGTTGATAACAAAACACAGCATTGTACATACAGAATAGTGAAAACCTTGTCTTCTTACATGTGAAACAAACCTAGTTGATAACAAAATACAGCATAGTAAATACAGAATGGGAAACCTAGTCAATCACACAACACAGCACTGTATGTGCAGAACACACTTATTACTCCCGAGTATTCTGACAGATCAGCTTAACACATTCCGTCCTAGTGATGCATTTTGGCACATCTGTAAAAGTCACATTCTGAAACCATTGTGGTAAATAGAGCATTTGCTCCATAGGAGCAAATGCTCTGTTTATCACAATGGTTTCAAAACTAAATAATTATAAAATTCTCCTTTTCTATAGTTAATGCTACTTTTCGGTAGATTTATTCAAAGAGGTTGGGTCTAAAGATAGTCTATGAGGGAATGAGTTAAACAAACATTGCAGATCCAGATTTAACCTTTTGTTGTGACCACTCGTTAGAATCGTTTCAAAGAGACAAGTACACATTGTCATAACATAGTGTTAGGTGGACAAATAAAGGAGTTAATTATTTCATGAAAATGTTTTAGTTTAACCCATTCCCTTATATTGACGACTTTTGACGACTCTGTAAAAGTCACTTTGTGAAACCATTGTGATAAATAGAGCATTTGCTCCTTTAGGAGCAAATGCTCTATTTATCACAATGGTTTCAAACTACAAAATTCTAAATTTTTCCTTTTCTCTAGTTAATGCTCCTTTTTGTTAGGTTTAGCCAAAGAGGTTGGTTCTAAAAATAGCCTATGAGGAAATGGGTTAAGCATTCTAACTGGACCTCTGAGTCAACTCTTGTTTCCTGCATACCTCTTTACTACATACATTTTAATTATATAAACCTCTTAACACCTTTGAAAACACAGTTCATTCAGATCAGACACCTTCTCTAGGAGTTGTCTGATCAGGGTCTGCTATTTCTGCTTAAGCAATTATATAGATCTGATTCTACAGTTTCTGCCTCAGACAGAAGAAATTCAGTGTCCACATGCCACTATAAAATATAATCAAATTACTATTCATGATGTCATTATTTCTTACATGAATATTCATGGAGTAATCTGGTACTTACCTTTCCTTTGCTGATCTGTGCATATAACTCCCTGTCTGTGATCAGACTTTCCAGCTCGGCCTTCGTCAGCACCATGCGTATGTGTGTTATCTCCTCGAGTGTCAACGACAGGCATTCAATAGGGTTCTGCCACTTATGCTACAGTAAGCAAATTGTATTATAACATATGTATAGAGTAATGTATGGAAAACCCAACAACATTACAAATAAATCTAATTTAGGGTTTTCAAGGAGGGTAGGAGAAAGCTTCCTACATTTTTGCTGTTCTGCATCTGCTTTACAATACTGCAACATTTAATTAGAGGTCCCTTAACCCTTTCCTTGAGCTTCATACAAACATTTTTCTTGCATTTGTAAACAGAGACGACCCAGTTCAGATGGATCCTATCAGAGTTTGCTCTGTTTACAAATGGAATTTGATAGATCTGTTTCTTTACATTCTAAAGTGGCTAAACTGTTTCACCTTCCATATTTCATTATAACTACATGTATTTCAGGCATGAATATTCAGTAGGTATTGAACTTTGGAATAAATTTTTTTTTTTTTTTTATATATCTTTTTTTATGTTAAAAATGTTTTAATCATACCATCCTTATGAGTTGATCAGTTAACAGTTTTCCTTATATAAACACTTTTTCTTGCCTTTGCAAACAGATCAGACCCAGATCAGACTGCTCCTATAGATGCCATCTGGTCAGAGTCTGCTGTTTTCTTATGAAATTATATAGATCTGATTCTACAGTTTCTGCCAAGGTAAAAAATTCCCTTGTAATAATGCAGCTAACTAATGTTTTTCATGTCATTATTTCTGACATGAACATTAAACAGGTAAAGGGTTAATTGTCCGGATTAACCCATTCCCTCATATTGACAACTTTTGACGACTCAGTAAAAACCATGGTGATAAATAGAGCATTTGCTCCTATAGGAGAAAATGCTCTATTTATCACAATGGTTTCAATACTACACAATTCTAAAATGTTCCTTTTCTCTAGTTAAAGCTCCATTTCGGTAGACTTATTCAAAGAGGTTGGGTCTAAAAATAGCCTATGAGGGAATGGGTTAAAGTTGTTTGTAACATTTCTGTAGAATACTGAACTTTAAATGTAACTGGGAATATCCAATCTATAGGAGCTGTCTGATCTGGTTCTACTCTGTTTGCAAAGGTGTATTTATGAAGCAAAGGGATAAACAAAATGTACAACATATGAGTGAAATAACTTATAAATAAGATGTATGTATAATCAAAATCATTACCATGTAAAACAAATGAGAATGAGTGAGTGAGTGAGTGAGTTGGGTTTAACGTCCGACCAACAGTATTTCAGTTATATGCAGACGGCACCCGCATGAGACAAGTTATAGTGCTGCCTCACTGAAATACCCCTGCCGCGGGCACATGGCAAGGGCATCCCACCCAGTCACATTATCCTGACACCGGGCCGACCAGTCCTAGAACTACACCTTTTAATGTCGAGCGCAGACAAGGGAGCTACTAGTACCAACTTTTAATGAGAATTGAGCACAGAATGCAAAACCAATGAATAAGAAAATAAAACAGATAACAAAAAATAAAGCTATTTAAATTGGATATTTGGCAAGGAACAACATAATTAAGAAAATAAAACTTTTGAATAAAACCATATACCTATAACAAAATATTAGCTACAACTACAAGACAGAAATTACTAGCAGAACTACAAAGATGGAAAAAGGAAAAAGAAAACAATCAAAGATAACCTTATTCTTATTTATGTTATAAAATTCCAAAGGAACACCACAACTAATACAGTAAAACCTCTCTATAACAGCCACTAAATGACATTAAGTATTTTGTGTTAAAGGCAGGTCGTAGCTTAAATAGAAGTGTTCTGTTTTACTTTCACCTCAGGCTTGTTTTAAGCAGCCACCTGCCTTAAATACCAACAAATTAACACAATTTAGTGGCCATTATAGAGAGGTTTTACTGTATAAGACAAAGTGAAATGGTAAAATTGTGCAAAGCTATTCAAACAGTTGAGATTCCATGTAACTTGGTGTCTCATCAGAATCCAAACTGTTACATACTCTCACTACCATCTTTAATAAAAATGGGAGAAAAAGTGGCCGTGACAAGTTTCCAAAATGACTGATTAATTAGAGTGCAATGAATTAACCCCTTACCTCAAGGAGACAACTTTTGCTGCATTTGCAAACAAAGCAGATTCAGATCAGATGGCTCCCAGAGGAGCCGTCTGATCAGGGTCTGCTCTGTTTGCTAATAGAATTTGATAGATGTTTTTCTTTGCTTTCTAAAATGTCTGCAAATTTTCCACTTTCAAAATTTCTTTATAATTAGTTTGTTAATGAATATTCAGTAGGTATTGAAATTTGGCCTAAATACAGAACAGGGAAAGGGTTAAAAGGAATAGCAAATAGTGTAGACCCTTATCAAACTGCTCCTTTAAGAGAAATCTGATCTCAATCTCCACTGTTTGCTTACATTTGTCTAGATGAATAGTTGTTACAATATGCAGCAATATGTAACTTTCATCTGCTGGCATAGTCATCTGCTAATATTTGTCCACATTTCAAAACCATAAAGTGTCAGTTTACTTGCCATCTCATTTGGATCTTAACTTTTTGCATTAGTCATTGTGTTCAGAGTTAACTCCCTTTAATCAATAAATACTTTCTACACCTCTGTAAACAGAGGAGACCCAGATCAGACAGCTCATGTAGTAGCTGTTTGATCAGTCTTCTCTGTTTGCTGATTATGATCGTACAATTTCTGCCATGGCCAAACATTAATTTGTTCAAATGCCATTATAAAATAATAATGATAATATTCATGATGATTCTCTCATGAATATTCATGGTATAAAGGGTTAATTCCAAACTTCAATACTTACTGAATATTCATGGACAAAATAGTTATAATGAAATATGGCCGGAGGAACATTATAGCCATTTTAGAAAGTACAGACGCAGATCTTTCAAATTTCACAAGCAAACAGAGCAGACAGTGATCAGACAGCTCCTATAGGAGCCGTCTGATCTGGGTCTACTTTGTTTGCAGATGCGTGAAAACACTTTTATATGAGGGGAAGGGTTAAGAAAGTCAACACAAAATCACCACATATCAATTTCCCATTTCATATTTAGATTTACTGTAGATGTTAATTTGTTCAAGTCTCACTTCATATGAAATATGTGTTATACAGATTTACATGTTATCTTCTATATAGACAGGTAAATCATCAGTATCAAAAAGTAAATTGTGTCTCTAAATCTCTTCCAAAACTCACTTTTTACTTTTGAAAAAAAATACATCCTCAAAACTATTTTTGAATACAGTAAAACCCCTCTAAACTGGAATTCTAGTAGAGAAAAATCTAGATACATGTACATGTACTTTTAGGCAGGTGACTGCTAAGGTTAATGTGCTTAGGAGCTTTCTGCATGAGTTTCATGCAGTCCTTGCATTAAGCTGCCACTTGTCTCCAAGACCGATATTTCTACTAAATTTCATGTCCGGTTTAGAGGGTATTTTCTGTATTCTGAAATTTTAAACAAATTACAAATATGATGCTTGCATACAAGAGCCACAAATAGTTTATATCCCCTCCAACAAAATGTTATTGCATGTATATCACTGTGTATCAAACTCAACTTGTTAAACTTTCATCTTGACATTTAATAAGACCAATCTCTCATTATGTTCTACTTGTTTGCCAAACAAATAGAAGATTATCTATTACCCTTTCTTTCATGTAAATGCATTTTCACACATTTGCAAACAGAGTAAACCCAGATCAGATGGCTCCTATAGGAGCTGTCTGATCTGGGTCTACTCTGTTTGCTTATGAAATTATATTGGACCCGACACAACAGTATTTACCAAAACCAATAAATTCTATGTACATTTGTCATTATAGAAATTCAGCTAATAAATATTCATGATGTCCTTATTGTTTACATTAATATTTAACAGGGAAGGGTTAAGAATAGTATAATGTTATTACACATAGTTTATTTTCTAAAGGTTTCTAATGGGTCAAAGTTCATACATCTTGATTTCAACCATTGACCTTGCAAATCATAATACATGTACATCACAATGCCAAGTATGAAGAATGATGATGTGCTCCTGTGGCCTTGACCTTCAGCTGGTGACATTGACCTTGACCTTAAGTACATGCCATCCATTAATCAAAATCTGTTACCATTCCTAGTAGATAGCTTATATGTTACATGTTCTTTTGTTTACACAACATTTTGAAACAAACATACATGTATACATGTATCTGTATACATGTACATAAAAAATCACTTCAATACACCAACACATTGTTGTGAGGGGATAATAATCTTTCAGGCCTTATAATAACAGGTTTGTGACAAATTTGTATTTGCAAAAGGAATTGGAATGAGACAGGGTTTACCGTTTTCTATTAATTTCAAAGAGTCTGACAGTATCGATAGATGATGGTATCTACATGTATATAATAAAACCCCTCTATAGTGACCACATATTGAATAACTGTCTAATGGAGGTCTATATAGAGCAAGTGGTTGCTTCATGCCAGAGCAACAGATAATGGTACATATTAACCCATTCCTACTTAGGCTATTTTTAGACCTAACCTCTTTGATTAAATCTACCAAAAAAGGAGCATTAACTAGAGAAAAGGAAACTTTCAGAATTGTGTAATTTTGAAACTATTGTGATAAATAGAGCATTTGCTCCTGTGGAGCAAATGCTCTATTTATCACAATAGTTTCATACAGTGACCTTTACAGAAGCGTCAAAAGGCGTCAATATGCGGGAATGGGTTAAAATACTAAAATTGTCATTTCTCCATCAACCACTCTTTAGAACTGTCTCTAAGAGTGTGGTCACAACATAGGGTTCGGTGGAGAAATAAAGGAAGTATTCTTTAAAATGTTTTAATTTACGCATCTTATCTGGGCCTTTGGCTTAACCCTTACAATGCTGAATTTTTCAAATGCACTATTCCAAAATTGAAACAGGTCAATCTTACGGTGAATATTTAGGGAATTTCTAAAAGAAATGTGTAACATGACAAACAGTGCAGACCCAGATGAGAGAGCTCCTCTAGGATCCCTCTCATCTAGGTCTACACTGTTTGCAAAGGGCATTAGTGACTCATTTCCCACATTGTAATGTTTAATGCTGATCAAAATCAATGCATTAAGCTCCAACAGGAAGCTTTCTGCATAGCATTTGTCCTGCATTAAGCTACCACCTGCCTGAAACCCCAATTAGACGATCTTTTAAGTGGTCATAGATTTTACTATTCATAAGAAGCCGTCAAATTCAAATGCTAGTGTCAGAGTATGAATTTTTACTTACCATCCTTTTTTATAGTTTGCATAACTCTGTAACTTTTTAACCCTTTGAATGCAGAAAATAAGTGTACTGGCATTTGTAAACAGTGAAGACCAAGAATAGAAGACACCTAGATTTCCCCTGATCAGGGTCTGCACTGTTAGTTATTCAAAACCATCTCATAAATTATATCGTCTCATACTAAATGGGGTCTATTGTTGCCCCTTTCCCATATGAGTACCTTATCATGTATTTGCAAACAGAGCAGACCCAGATCAGATGGCTCCTACAGGAGCCATCTGATCAGGGTCTACTCTGTTTGTTTATGGAATCATACAGATATGATCCTACAGTTTCTGCCTAAGCTAAAATGTTGTGTACATTATGTCTTTACCAATGTATAATCTAATTAATATTCATAATGTTATTATCTCTTACATAAATATTCAACAGGAAAAGAGTTAACAAAGATGGACCATGCCACTTTGAAACTTCAGCATTCAAAACGTTAAGAATACTAAATGAAAGAGAGACTTCTAGCAGAATGAACTAGCTACATCAAATGGAGTGTTAAATAGGTATCGAGTGTTTCTGTCAGACTCTTTGTAAAGAAAACAAGGATCTCCATCAATCAGATACAGAATTGAAACTAGTCAGTATAAATGCCTTTTCACGCATTTGCAAACAGAGTAGACTCAGATCAGATGGCTCTCCTAAGAGCCCTCTGATCAGGGTCTGCTCTGTTTGCTTTTGACATGAAATAGATCTGATTATATTGATTTTGTAAAAGCAACAAATTTCCTTGAAAAGCTTGCGTTATAAAACTTCAGCTAATAAATACTTATGATATCATCATTTCTTACATGAATACTGAACAGGGAAAGAGTTAAAAAAAAAAAATCTGTTTCTATCTCGAAACTTACAAGTAGCCTTGACTATGGAGATCCCTGAGTTTTTAGAGTGATAGAGGTTAGATACTCACAGGCAGGGTTCGACAGTCAGAGCAAGAGTTAGCTGGGTTAGTAGCCTCGCTGGGGCACTCCGACTTCCAACTTACATGCAGCAGGTCATGAACTTTGAACTCAGCACGACTCGTCTTTATGACATCAGGAACATCATGATCTAAAGCTTCAAATGATTCAGAAGTGATCAGATCAGGTTCTGAGATTACAGGCACTACTGCGTCACTTTTTGCATTGTCAGTGATAGTCTCAAAATCTACATGCAGATCATGGAACACTTTCACTGGTTTGACCTCAGATCGTGATCTGACCTCTGACCTTGACCTTATAATTGGTCTGACCTGCTTAAACTCATGTCTGTTTGTTCTTTTTGTTTCTTCACTTTTTTCTGCATCTGCTTTTTCAGTTTTCACTGACTGCATTTGAACTTTTTGTACAGAATCTCCTTGTGTTGTCACTTCCTGTTTCTTCAAACTACTTCTAAGCGATATCTTTTCCTGTCTGAGGGATGATGGTCTCACTGGTGTGTCTCTCTTAAATTTTTCTTCTTCTTCCTCCAGGACTTTTTCATGGGAGATTACTCCAATACGTCTTGTACGAGTTTCTATTTGCTGCCCATCGGATTCTTTTGTATCAGTGTCAAAGGAAACAGACTTTGATAACATCTGTGATCGTATATCAGTTCTTCCAGTTCTTATAGCTGATTGTCTGGAAAGTCTCACACTAGGTTTAGGTTTTTGTTCACTTTCACCCGGCTCAGCTTTAAATAGTTTCTCATTATCTTCAGTAGTAGTCTTACTGGATGAGACCAATTTCTGTCTTTCAGGACCATTTCGTGAAACAACTGGTCTAGGCACACGAGAAGTTGCAGGCCTTTTTAACTCAGCATCTGTCACAGGTATTTCTTCTGCCTTCGGTTTAATTTGTTCTATTACTGCAAAATGTTTGTCCTCTTCTTCTTTTAAGGCTGTACGAGCTGGCCTTAGTTCAGGTTTTGACCTTGCCCTAATAATACCAGGTCTTGACTTTTGACCTTGACTATTGTCAAAATTGTCTTTCTCACCCGAATCCCTTTTATTTACCATTACTCGTCTTTCCTGTAAAGAAGAATTGGAAGATTTTGAGGTCTGTTCCACGGTTTGGGGTCTAGAATGTGAAACACGATCACTTGGTGATTGAGAGCGAGCTCGGTTACCATGGCGAGACTCAGAGTGTTCTGAAACATGCACACGAGGTGAATCACAATAATCATGCTTTGACTGACGTTCACATGCAACACTGGCGTGACGCTGTACGACCTTTGACCTTCTCACTGGTGAAGAAGGTCGAGGATGATTGTCTCTTGCTGAGTTTACAACATGCACGTGCTGGGAACTGTGACGACGAGATCTCTCAGACACAGAACGAGATACCCTAGAGTCTTTAGAAGCATGCACTGCCTGGATGGAATGTCTACGAGGGGATTCTGGTCTTGTTTGATTGTGAGGGGACTCACATCGTGAGGACGGGAAAGAATCTGATCGAACCATTTGTCTAGATTGGGGAGAATCGTGTCGAGATGCAATGTGCACCTCACTGCGGACACAAGCACGAGACCTGTGAGGTGTACTGTAGGTAAAGGTTTCTGATCGGGACAAATGCCTCACCGGAGATTCTGCCCTACCAGCATGTCTACAATGGGGCGAGACAGACCGTACTATGTGTTTACATGGTGACACTGACCTCTGTGGTTGTACCACTGATGCCAAGCTATGAGAACGATGGGACGAAGACAACTCATGAGAATTTGTATCATGCACATGAACATTATTGTGAAGTTTAAGTGAAGCCTTGTCCACAAGGTTTCCATGCGATTTTGACATGACACCATGTCCAGCATGCTTTAGTGGCGAATTAGGACGGTAATCTTCATAGTCTTCTTCTGAAACAGAAGACACAATTCTTGCATGCACATTTTCACCATGCTTTTGTCTGTACGAGACCATTCTGGTTGGCCGCCTAGATGCTTGCCCACGAATAAAACTATCTCCATGCACAACATCATCTTCATCTGCTTCAACCAATGGTGCATGCTGGGTAGGTCTGCGTACCTTTTTGCCATTAGTTACGTCACATGCACTGATAGTGTGTCTCCTTGACAAATTCCGGCAACTTGAAGGTTGTGAAACCATGTCTTTGGCAACTGTCAAAACACAAACAAATACAGTAAAGTAACTGACCTATTTCCAGACTGAATCCAGAGGCATTGATAATATGCCCAAACTAATCCTTTCCTCCATGAATACTATTTTTAGACTTTATTACTGGATGAAAATTAAAAGACCGAATTTTTGTAATTACAATAAATTTCAGAATCAGATTCACGTTCTCCCACAGGCAAACAGAGCTGATGATGATCCCGACAGCTCCTACAGGAGTTGCTGATCTGGGTCTACTCAGTTTACCAAATGTGAAAAGTTGCCTGTATAAGGGAAAATGTTAAGAATAGCTCCTTTATTTCTCCATAAAACTCTATGTTGTGAACACTCTACTGAGGTTCTACCGTACTTGTACAGTGCCTTTAGTAAAACTTTATATTTTGCATGCCAGAAGTGAATTGGTGATTATCTCAACAGTTTGGATCCAGACGAGATGTTAGCCCTTTCCTCCATAAATACGCCTTTCTACCCCTCTATAAAAGTCACTTTTGAAACCATTGTGATAATTATTGATATGTGATATAACTATTTATCACAATGGTTTCAGAACTACAAAATTCTAAAAGTTTCCTTTTTTCTAGTTAATGCTCCTTTTTGGTAGATTTATTCAAAGAGGTTGGATCTAAAAATAGCCTATGAGGGAATGGGTTAAGTAACTCAAGGACCAACACTCTTTTGAAACTCTGAGATCATTTTTTTAAAAAAAATAATGTCCAAACGCTTCCAGCTTTAACCCTTTCCTTCATATAAACACATTTTTATGCATTCACAAACAGAGTAGACCCAGACCAGATGGCTCCAATAGGAGCCATCTGATCTGGGTCAACTCAGTGTTTGCTTTTGACATAATACAGACCTGAATCTACAGTTTTTGTCAAAGCAAATAATTTTCTTGAAAAGTTAAAAATTTAAAAAATCAGATAATTATTCATGATGTAATTATTTCTGACATGAATATTAAACAGGGAAGAGTTGAAGCAGAGGAAATATTTTGACAGACAATAATTACCTAGCCAACCATGAAAATAGAGATCTAACCTGCACGCTTCCATCCTTTTGGATCTACAGGGGACAGGGGGGATAAATCAGGAGCTTCCAAATGCTGACGCCCTTCGTCATCCTCTGACTCGGAAAAATAGGAATCAGAATCATCTGTTGATACCTGGAAAATATCAGAAAATATAATTACTAGATATTTCCCACTATTTTGTGATTACGATCAATCTGACGATAAATGTTCTTCACATCAATCTGTATAAAGATGCTAAATAAAAACAAATTGACTCTTAATGTGATAGTGGTGCCTTTTGATGTTTTTGCAAACAGAGTAATCCCAATTCAGATGACTCCTGTAGAAGCCATCTGATCAGGGTCTACTTTGCTGGCTCATGAATAAATATAAGATCTGATCATGGCCAAAAGTTCCCTTGTTCATACTGCCATTATAAATAAAAGAAAATGTGTCCATGGGACACGGATGCCCCCGCTGGCAAACAGGAAGTAGATGAATGACAGACCTGAAAAGGGGAGACACGGTACAACTCACTATGATTATGCTTCAGACCAAATGCTTACACAAGCCAAGAAATCTTTGACGAAAGATTTTGAGGACTGACGTACGGGCATAAAAATTAGCTAATAACAATTCATAATACATGTACAATAAAACCTCTCTGTTTGTTTGTGTTGATTAACGTCCGTTTCTGCTCACTATGGGCTAATTGGACGCATAAAACCTCTCTATAACGACCACTAAATTGTGTTAATTAGTTGGTATTTAGGGCAGGTGGCTGTTTAAAGCAAAGTGAAAGTAAAACAGAACGCTCCAATAGGAGCATTCTGTTTTACTTTCACCTTGCTTTAAGCAGTCACCTGCCTTTAACACAAAATACTTGATGTAATTTAGTGGTCGTTATAGAGAGGTTTTACTGTATCATTATTTATTTAAATGACCTGGGTCTAATCTGTTTGTAGGCATGTGAAAAGGCATTCATATGAAGTAACACATTGTTAAAACTGGTAAAGCCAGAACAGCGAGCCATGAAAATAAACCCATACATACAATAAAGATATCTAAATTCAAACAAAAACCTGCCATAGTTCTTAACACTTTCAGCCCTGAACTTTCAAATGTACAATTCCAAAATTCAAAAAGGTAAATCTTACTGCGAATATTCAGTGACATTTATTTAAAAGAAATGTGTAGCATAACAAATAGTGCAGACCTTGATGAGAGGGTTCCTCTAGGAACCCTCTCATCAGAGTCTACATTGTTTGTAAAGGACATTAAAGAGTTAATGCAAAATGCATACATCTATGTACATGTAGAGTCATACAGGGCTCCAATAAAGAGGGGTACGCTCATCACTTCCAAACAATATAAACCCCTTAACTGTTCAATATTCACATAAGTAATAATGACATCACAAATATCTATTAGCTAAAAGCTTTGTATTGACATATTAACCCATTCCTCCATAGGCTATTCTTAGATCCAAACTCTTTGAATGAATCTACCCAAAAGGAGCATTTACTAGAGAAAAGTAAAACTTTAAGAATTTTGTAGTTTGAAACCATTGTGATAAATAGAGCATTTGTCCTATAGGAGCAAATGCTCTATTTATCACAATGGTTTCAAGAAGTGGTTATTACTGAGGCGTAGAAACGCGTATTTATGGAGGAAAGGGTTACACAGGATGTTTTTAACTTGGCAGATACTGAAATATATACATCCTAAAGACAACTGAGCAGATCCTGATCAAATGGCTCTTACAGGAGCCATCTCATCTGGGTCTTCTCTGTTTGCAAAGATATGAAAATGTGTTCAATTTATAAGCGAAATGTTAATTTCATTTCAAACAGTTTCATAAATAAGCCTCAACTCTTTTAATGTCTTAACTCTTTACAAATTAATAGAGTAGATCCAGAGCAGAAATCATCTGTAAGAGATGTCTGATCAGGGTCCGCTCTGTTTGTCTATGGAATGATCTAGATTTGATTCTTAGAATTGTTTCTGCCATGGCCAAAAAAAACACCCCTATTCATATAATTATGATTACAATCCATTATTTAATTAATATTCATGATGTCTTTATTTCTTGTATAACCATGTCCTTCATATAAATGTATTTTCACATATTTGCAAACAGAGTACACCCAAAACAGACGGCTCCTATAGGAGCCCTCTGTTCAGGCCTAGGGTCTGCTCTGTTTGCTAATGTAATTTCTGAAATGGCTTCAATGTTCCACCTCCCTATTTCATTATACTATTTTGTCTATGAATATTCAGTAGGTATATTGATATATGTATTTGAAATAAACAGGGAAAGGGATAAATAATGATGAAGTGGGTGGATAGATAAAAGACTTAGATATCTAAAATACCCTCTTGTCTGGAGCACTGGTCAAAAATGCAAACAATGCCATAACTAGAATTACTGGCGTATCAAGAGGTACATTGGTAACATACAAGAAAAAAAAGATATATGAAATACAGTAGAACCCCTCTAATGCGACCACTTAATGACTAAACATGGCTGTCTTTATAAGCAGGTGGTAGCTTAATGCAGGATGATAGTAATGCAGAAAGCTCCTCTAGGAGCTTTCTGCATTACTGTTGTCCTTCATTAAGCTACTACCTGCCTCTACCACTCAGAATTATACCTGTTTTTTTTTTTAAATACAATAAACCTCTCTAAAGTGACCAGTCTAATTTTGGACCTTTCACCCTTTACTTCATAAATATTCACGTAAGATTTAATGACCTTGTGAATATTCATTACATTAATTATTATAATACATGTATATAACACATGGGCACTGGAATGTTTGGTCAAGGCAGATTATCTGGAGAATCAGATCTATACAATATCATAAGCAAACAGAGCAGACCCAGATCAGACGGCTCCTATAGGAGCCGTCTGATCTAGGTCTACTCTGTTTGCAAAGGTGTAGAAAGGCGTATTTATGGAGTAAAGGGTTAGTGCAGTTGAAAGCTTAACTCATTCTCTGCCAATGTCGCATCTGTGATTACCTATGCAAACAGTGTGGATCCAGATGAGAGGTCAAGTAACTTAGAATCTCATTAGGATCGAAACTGTTTGTTACTGTGTAATGTTTTCTGAAAGAAAATTGTTACAGACCACATATTTGTAGACAATATTCTGTAGTACTTCGGTATTACTTTTTGTCATTCATAAACCACCTACATTGTGTACTTTTATACAGACTCATGTAAATTCCTTAATTCGTTGCTTTGGAGAGGTTGTACTATACATCATTAATAATATTTATAGACAGGGATGTTGGTAAAAAATATTTGCTTGTATCTTAGAATGCCTGTAAAAGCACCTCACCTAAGCTACCTCTTTGTTGTTGGACTTTACAGCTAAATATTGCATTTGCCCTATGTATTCGGCCATCAAATCTGCTCTTTCCACTGGTGCTGGTTTGTGCAGCCAAACAAATCAATGTGGCACAATTTAACTTTAAATTTGACTGACATTGTAGCAAACAGTGTAGACCCTGATCAAACTGCTCCTTTAGGATCAGTTTGATCTGGGTCTGCACTATATGCTTCAGTTTGTCTGTGCGAAAATACAGTGTATAGAAGAAATAAGGCAAAGATTATGTAGCATCTCAATTTTAACAATTTACAAATTACGCTTTTATTAACTTCTAATTGTAACAAAGACCATGACAAAAGCCGGCCCCGAGAGCAGTTTCAAACGAGCTCAATACATACATGCTACCACCATACCAAGTTTGTTTTTGATATCACATTCCTCAAATATGTTATCCATTAGATATAAAAAAAAAAATGTTGAGAATTGATGATGCATGCATAAATGCTTGTTCATCCTCCCATCTATTATTTAATCCTATACTTTATGAATATTCATGTGAGACACTATGACTTTATGAATATTAATAAGCTGAATAATTTTACAAGTACATGTAGAAGTATAATAAAAATTATGAGCGCTTGAATGTTTGACTTGGAAGAAAGAATCTTATAAATTTATAGCATAATCAGATCCTGATCAGACAGCTCAAGTATGAACTGTCTGATCTGGTTCTGCTCTGTTTGCAAATACATATACATGTGTATCAATATACATCTTTATCAATGTATAATGAAATGGGTTGATATTCTAAAAGCTAATTTCTGTAATACAAAAAGCAGCAAATTTATGACAACCAATCAAAATACAAACAGTTTTGATTCGGTTGAGATGCATCTCATTTTAGTTGAAAGTGAAGAAAACTAAGTTTGAGCATAATTTATGAAGATTTATGCATTTGCAAACAGAGTAGACCCAGATCAGACAGGTTTTGTAGAAGCTGTCTGATCTGGGTCTGCTTTGTTTGTTTATTGAATAATATAGATCAATTTTAACAGTTTCTGCCACGGCGAAAAAAGTTCTGTCTTAAAACATTTACAAAATTAATCTGATATTCATATAATTTATAGCTCTTTATTCCTTACATGAATATTCAATAAGTAAAGGGTTAACTCCTTTTCTAAAGGAAAACCATCTAAACAGTGGTAGAGAATGAACAAAAGTACATACAGTAAAACCTCTCTATAACAGCCATTAAATTACATCAAGTATTTTGTATTAAAGACAGGTGGCTTCTTAAAGCAAGGTGAAAGTAAAACAGAACGCTCCTGTAGGAGCGTTCTGTTTTACTTTCACCTTGCTTTAAGCAGTCACTTGCACTAAATACCAACTATTTATCACAATTTAGTGGCCGTTATAGAGAGGTTTTACTGTATTTAATATACTGAACAGTGATTGACAGATATCTCTACACTTATCTACATATCAATTGCAGACAGTCTTGAATATTTATGCAGAAACAGAACATTTGTTGTAACATTACCATCAATAATAATAATAATAAAATACAGATTTAATGCATACTACCTGTACATATTAGGTAGGGGGAAATATGGAATCAGTCTTATGAAAGATCGTACAACCAAAATACCGCATGTCCTTACTTATGACAAAATTAATGCTCCTCATGGCATAGCTGAAATTATCGTACATTCTAGCATGCAACGAGTAATGCAAACTTTGTACAACAGAATTATCATGGAAGTTGTAATGTAAGAACTAAACATAATTTCAGTCATACGACCTATGGTAAGACAAGCCCCAAGTCAATAAAATATACAGGTAAGAAATAGAGAATGATTATAAGAATATGACAAGAAAATCGGAATATTGATCTGCGGGTGAACTATGGTCCCATATCAATTGTCATTGTTAATCTACCCTTTACTCCATAAATACCCCTTCCTATGTTTGCAAACAGCCGACGCAGATCAGATAGCTCCTGTAGGAACTGTCTGATCAGGGTCCGCTTTGTTTGCTTATGAATTACACATTATATAATTCTACAGTGTCTGCCATGACCACCACGACAGTCCATGAGCCATTATAAAATTTACTAATATTCATGATGTAATTATTTCTCACATGAATATTCATGGAGTAAAGGGTTATGAGTAAATTATGGTATCACCAACTTTGAGTATTTGACATCAGGATGGTTCTGATTGTTTCTATTTGATATAATTAACTCTTTCCTCCATAAATACGCATTTCTACTCCTCTGTAATGGTCACTTCTTGAAACCATTGTGATAAATAGAGCATTTGCTCTATAGGAGCAAATGCTGTATTTATCACAATGGTTTCAATACTACACATTTCTCATTTTCCTTTTCTCCAGTAAATGCTCCTTTTTGGTAGATTCATTCACAGAGGTTTGGTCTAAAAATAGCCTATGGAGGAAAGGGTTAATAAGAAAGACTGTAACTGTATAGCTGATCTTAGTACTGAAGATGAGCTAGGTGTTGGAATCGCACAAACTACTGCAAGGTGGATTTAGGAAAGAAATTTCTCAGATTCTACAAGGGCTATTTATATACTCACCCCATATTGACCTTTGACCTAGCAGTAATAGGTCAAGGTATATACATAAACAAAACATAAATAATACTCAAAGCAACAAAATATAATACATATAAATGAAATGTACAACCATGATCTGCTAAACTGGTTAGACATATTTCTCATGTTGCAGCTCAGACTAATGATGGAATTTGATAGATCTGTTTCGTTAATTTCTAAATGGCTACAATATTCCACAGTCAATATTTCATTATAACTATTTTTTCTATGAATATTGAGTAGGCATTGAAATTTGGACTAAAAATACCAGGGAAAGGGTTAACTTATTATTTCATATAACTCTTTTTTTATGCATTTGCAAACATAGTAGACAAATGTCAGACACATCTGATGTAGAAGAAGTGTAATCAAGGTCTGCTCTGTTTATAACATATTATCAGTCTGATTCTAAACTGTCTACCATGGAAATCAGTCCCATTGTTTCAAGTGCTCAAATCAAAATCATTTAATGAATATTGATGCAAGTCGAATTCAGAAAAGATAAAGCACACAACATAGGAAAACAATAGATGAGTATCTACCATGTACACTGAATGAACAAATGTTGAAATCTAATTATCATATTTTATTCAAATGTAGCCACCTGTCTTAAATGTTTTATGAAGAAACATTTTTAGTCAACTGGACATACTGTATAAAAACCTGTCTAAACAGGAATTCTAGAAGAGAAGAATTTATATACTTTTAGGCAGGTGGCTGCTTAATGCAGGGTGAAAGTCATGCAGAAAACTCCTAGAGAAACTTTCTGCATGACTTTCACCCTGCATTAAACTGCAACTTATCTCAAAGACCGATATTTATACCAAATTTAATGTCCAGTTTTGAGAGGTTCTACTACATGTAGAGTAGACCTGTCCAAAACAAGTTCCTGAAATTAATGGGTAAATTATACTGACCAAGAGTAACATAAACTTTTCAAAATAAACACAGAAATAAATAAATAACTAGAAATGTGACCATAGGATACTGATGCCCCCACTTCAGACTTTTTATCACAGAAAGTAAGGGCCATTTTTTAAAGTCAATTCTGCAAATAAAGGGCTGCAACTCCTAAACGACTGAAGTGATTCACATGGCTATCAAAGTTGACCAAGATATAATGGCCACAAACATGTGTGTAAAGTTTGGTCTAGACCGGTCCAATACTTTTTAACAAGTCCGGACAAATTCTTCTAGATGGGCGTATAGACATAATATGGGGGCATAATAATATAAAAGAAATAAACTCCTAAACCCAAAATGTAGCAAAAAGTACTATTGTAATACTGAGGAGGAATACTGTTAACCATCAATTTCAATATGGTAATATACTCATCCAATGTCATTAACTTTTGCAACATAGGAAGTTAAGCATCTATAAAGCATTTTATTAACCTTACCACCACCACTCTGAACTATTGTCATGTTTCAATGCTGCACATTTTTTTTCTCACATTTCTCATCAAAGATATGATCAGAACAGTTTGGATCCTGATGAGACACCGAGTTACGCAGCGTCTCATATACATCTAAAGTGTTTGCGAAAGTTATCACCAATTTGCAGCTAGAGTGCTGAAGGTTAAGAAATAACAACAACAACAACTACATCAAGCTGTAATCCAAACACTTGTGTACATACCTGGAAAGCTGCGATTGGTTTGATGACCTTCTTTGAAGATCTTTCCTCATCAGACAGGTATTCTATGTCATCACTGTCAAGTAACGATCTCCGAGCACCGACTGAAAGTTTCAAACAAAACATACAATAATTATTTACCCTAAATATTCTGTCACCCAGACTCCCCTCTCAACTATTTATTGTATAAATCCTGATGATATGTCAAACCTTGGCCCCTCAACAAAACTGATGTTGAGATATATGAAATATGAAAATCAATGCATATTACAATTTTTGTATGAAAATTACAATATATGAAATATGTAAGTAACTTACTGTTAAGATTACAATATTTGAAATATATAAGCAACTTACTGTTAAAAAGATTACAAAATATTTGAAATATTACAATATTTGAAATATGTAAGTAATTTACTGTTAAAAAGATTACAGTATTTGAAACATGAAATTACCGGTACCTCAAGTATAGGAGATAGGCTCTGGACAAGATTTTTCTATAACTGAGGTTAGAGGTCGAGGTCAAGGTCACAGAGACCTGAAATTGGTATGCGACATTCCACCTTCCCAAAGTGTACTCACACACCAAATTTGACATTCCTACCTCAAGTAATATAGGATATATGCTCCGGACAAGCTGTATTCAAACACATGGATACACATACACACACACACACACGGACAGTTTGATTACTATATGCCACCAAAGCAAGCTTAGGGGCAGAAAAATCAGCTAATTAAAAGTAATTAACATTCATGGAAATCTTACATGAATATTCATTAAGTAAAGGGATAATAAAGCTATAGTGCTAATGATATTGCATTGTTTTTAAATGTATTCCAGTTGTAACAACCTCTCTATAATGGCCACTAAATTACATAAAGTATTTTGTGTTAAAGGCAGGTGCCTGCAAAGCAATGTGAAAGTAAAACAGAACGCTCCTAAAGGAGCGTTCTGTTTTACTTTCACTTTGCTTTAAGCATTCACCTGCCCTAAATACCAACTAATTAACACAATTTAGTGGCCGTTATAGAGAGGTTTTACTGTAGTGCATACACAGACAGGAATAATGCAACCCTGATGAAACAAACGGGTTCATTTACATCATATCTTGATCCAAACTGACTACAAAATCAATATAATGACAAGTTAACCGTTTAGTTAATTAATATTCATATAAGAAATAATGACATGAATATTAATTAGATAATTTTTTATAATGGTACATGAACAGACATTTTTTACCATGGCAGAAGTATTTGAATTTATTTTATAAACAAACAGAGCAGACCCTGATCAGATGGCTCCTACCGGGTCTACTCTGTTTACAAAGGTACCAAAATGCTTCTCCTTGGAGGAAAGGGTTAACGAATGGCATGCACAGTCATAATACGTCTACATACCTAGAAGTTTTCCTTTTCGGACTGGCTTCAGAGTATGAGGTTTGCGTATCTCATCCAAAAGCTGTTCTCTTGGTTCCATCTCACGTACAGGAGCACTTTTTAGCTTTCTACGATTCACCTAGGAAGAGAAAATCACAATTGAACTGTCTAATCAATCAGGATTCACATGTACATATTGTACTCTGCTTCCCAGGTTCCCCGTCAAAGATAGAAAAGTAAGATTACAAGGGAACCAGTATATCCGATATCCTGTTGCAATGTTAGTTGTATATACACAGAAGAAGGCGGCCTACAGTAAAATCTCACTTTATCCGTTTCCTCATATAGATGACTTTTGACACCTTTACAAACAGAGGAGAGCCAGATTAGAAAGCTCCTGGAGCTGTCTGACCAGGGTCTGCTCAGTTTGCTAAAGGAATAGTAACAGATCTATACTATTCCTTTAGCAAACTGAGCAGACCCTGGTCGATACTTTGAAACACATGAGCAGATTATCAAATAATCTGGATCCTGACGAGATGATGAGTTACTCTGTGCCTCATCTTGCTCCAAACTGTTTGTAAAAGTCATACATTCTCAAACAACATGTTAGCCCATTCCTCCAAAGGTTATTTTTAGACCCAAACTCTTTGAATGAATCTACCAAAAAGGAGCATTTACTAGAGAAAAGTAAAACTTTAGATTTTTGTAGTTTGAAATCATTGTGATAAATAAGAGCATTTGCTCCTATAAGAGCAAATGCTCTATTTATCACAATGGTTTCAAGAAGTGGTTATTACAGAGACGTAGAATTTTAGGCGTATTTATGGAGGAAAGGGTTAATTCCCCTGACTTCTGGCAGAATGCACGCAGACACATCATTTATATTATGGATGTTATATAGGTAATGACTTGAGTTAGAGAAATGTGCCGGTGGTTATCTGTTTGTACTCTAAGTAACTGTCATCTACAAAATCTCTTGTCTGTAACATTTCTCAAAATTACTGTTCCTTCCATTTCTCTTCCAAATATCCAAATAGGTTACCAAACAGCTTGGATCCTGGTTAAATGCCGAGTTTTTCAGCATCTGATCTGGATCCAAACTGTTTGTATAAATAATTATGATTAACCACTAGCATGCAAAGACTTATATAAATAGTTTACAGTAGGCAGTGACGATGTGGCAGACAAAATTACTATACAACTGAGCAGGAAGATTATAAACAGAACAATACCTCTCTAAAGCAGCCATTTCAAACAAGTCTTAATTAATTGTCAACCTTTTAATCCTTTACTCCATAAAAATGCCTTTTTACACATTTGCAAACTGAGTAGACCCAGATCAGATAGCTCCTAAAGGAGCTCTCTGATCAGGGTCTACTCTGTTTGCTTTTGACATAATATAGGTCTAGTCAAAGCAAGAACTTCCAATGAAAAGTTGATACTAATTTGAACTAATAAAAATTCATGACAATTTCTTACATGAATATTGAATAGGGAGAGGGTTCAGATAAGGGATAAATATATAATGAATATTAATTAGCTTCAATTTTTTATAATGAACACAGAAAAGAATTGGCCATGGAAGAAACTGTACAATCTGTAGATCTGTATTATTTCATAAGCAAACAGGGCAGATGCTGAAAACCCTGGGTCTACACTGTTTACAAACATAACAGGCTCCCGTAGGAGACATATGATCTGGGTCTGCTCAGTTCCTTTATGAGATTATAAATTATAGACCTGATCACACAGTTTTTGTCTAAGCCAACAATTCCCTTTTACAATTTTTCACCTTATAAATATGCATATTCATGAAGTGATCAATTAATGCATACATGTTCATTAACCCTTTCCCTGTTCTATGTTTACCTTTCCCTGTGCTATGTTTATTGCAAATGCCAATACCTACTGAATATTTATTAACAAAATAGCTATAAAGAAATATGAAAGGCGGAACACTGTAGACATTTTAGAAAGCTAAGAAACAGAGCTATCAAATTGTATTAGCAAACAGAGTAGACCCTGATCAGACAGCTCCTCTAGGAGCTGTCTGATCTGGGTCTACTCTGTTTGCGAATGCGTGAAAACATGTTTTTATAAGGGAAAGGGTTAACCCTTTACTCCATGAAAGAAATAATGACATCATGATTGTTTCTTAGATTAATTGTAATAGTAGCCCAAGGACAAAGAAATATTTGGCCGTGGCAGAATCTGTAGAAAAATATCTTTATTTATTATGACATCAGCAAACAGCAGATCCAGATCAGATGGCTCCTGTAGGAGCCATCTGATCTAGATCTACTGTTTGCAACAGCATAGAAAGGCCTATAATTATGGAGAAAAGGGTTAAGGAGAGGTTTAAGAATTACTGTTTAGCATGCTCTTGGTGGGTTTAAGATACTACATGTACATGACAGAGCTAAGAGCTTACTCATTATGACATTTATACAGTTCCTGCCCAGCCAACAGCTGTTATAATCGTATCATAGAAAATATCCACCCTCCCTCATTAAATCTCTGACTCCCACTCAAGTTAACCTTTTACTCAATAAATACACCTTTATACGTCTTTGCAAAAAGAGTAGACCTAGATTCAGACGGCTCCTCTTGGAGCAATCTCTACAGATTCTGGAATAACAAAAATGGAACATTAACACAGGTATCTCTGCCCATGGCAGAAACTGTAGAATTATATCTATATACATGTAATTCAATAAGCAAACAGAGAAGACCCTGATCAGACAGCACCTACAGGAGCCATTTGATCTGGGTCTGCTCTGTTTGCAAAGGTGTAGAAATATGTTTTTATGGAGTAAAGGGTTAGGTATGAAGGACTCAATTTGTTACAGGATTTTGAATGACAAACAGTGCAGACTCCTCTAGGCCCCTGTTACCCAATAGTAAATGCCAATTAACCCGTTACTCAAGGAATATGCACGTAAAAAATGACACCATGAATATATTGGATTTTTTTATATCTGGCCATAGGAAAAACTGTAGAATCATATCTATGTTATTTCATAAGCAAACAAAGCAGACCCTGATCAGACAGCTCCCACAGGAGCCATCTTATCTGGGTCTGTTCTGTTTGCAAAGGTGTAGAAAGACGTATATAATTATTGATTAATTAATTCCTCCATAAATACACCTTTAGATGCTTCTGTAAAAGATACTTTATGAAACCATTGTGATAAATAGAGCATTTGCTCCTATAGGAGCAAATGCTCTATTTATCACAATGGTTTCAAACTACAATATTCTAAAACTTTCCTTTTCTCTAGTTAATGCTCCTTTTCGGTAGATTTTTTAAAGTGGTTGGATCTAAAAATAGCCTACGAGGGAATGGTTTAAGGCTTAATTCATACCCCACATTCAGACAATCAAGATAATTGTCCAATACAAGCAATTGATTCACAATTCCTCAGGATATTTTAAAACCCTCAGCTACTAAAATTAGAACAACCTCTCACATCGTGGTAATTATACATGTTTTATGTCTCTATAAATAATTAAAGACTGATAGAAACTTCCTGGAACTGTAATTTTCTTCACTGCATAAGCATCAACACTCGAATGGTGTTTGCAAACAGTTTGGATCTAGATGAGGTGCCAAGTAACTCTGCATCTCATCAGGATCCAAACTGCTTCATACTCTACATTGAGCTGTCTGTTGTTGTTTTTGTATAGATGAAGAAGCCAAACATTGATGCAGATGACAACTTTTAAGACGATAAATTCAGAATGCAGGTTAATTTGGACTGCTTGCAATTGTCTGGGCAAATCACACACGTAACAACTTGGCATTACCAATTCCCATGCCTGGAGAAGACCATAATGACAGACAAATAAATGGAATCAATTACTAAGATTACATTTGAAAGTGTGGAAACAAACAAATTGGCATTTATAAGCAGTGCAGACCCAGATCAGAGAGCCCCAGTAGAGGCACTCTGATAACAGTCTACTTTGTCATTAATAATTCTCTAGCAATCTTAGGCTACTGCAAATTTTTCTGGACAAAAAACACATCTACATAAATATATACATCCCACCTCTGGAGAAGACAAAATGTCTTAACTCTTTACTGTTCTATTTTTATTCCACATTTCAACACCTACTGTATATTTATTGACAAAATAAGTGTAACATTGAAACCATTTTAGAAACTAAAGAAACAGATCTATCAAATTCTATTAGCAATCAGAGCAGGCTCTGATCAGACAGCTCCTATAGGAGCCATCCGATCTGGGTTTACTCTGTTTGCAGATGTGTGAAAAGGCATTTATATGAAGGCAAGAGTTAAGAAACCACACCAGCTTAAGTCCTTGATCATTTCTCTGTTTTTTAGAGTACACTAATCTATTGTAAAACTGAATCAGCCATAGCTACAAATACGAGGTGTACTTAACCCACTACTCCATGAATTTTCATGCTAGATATAATGACGTCATGAATATTGGTTATATTAATTTGTTATAATAGCGCATGGACGCAAGAAGTTTTGGCCAAGGCAGAAACTATGTAATAATATCTATATAATATTATAAGCAAACAGAGAAGACCCAGATCAGATGGCTCCTATAGGAGCCATCTGATCTGGGTCTACTATGTTTGCAAATGTGTAGATAGGCGTATTTATGGAGTAAAGAGTTAAATAAATTAAGATATTTGTTTTCTTTATTTCTCTAAGCAAACCTTATCTTGTTGGTACTGATCAGAATCAATCCACAAAAAAAGTCATAGTTGATTCGAAATAGTACCCATAAGGAAGGGTTGATTTGAGATATGAGATTGGAATCGAGCAATATGTCTCTAAACTACAGTTTTAGTCGATTATCAATTACTGTAATAATAATAGACAGTACTGTACAATGAGAAATGTGACTCTGTGACTTAAACCCATTCCCTTTTTTATATATATTAGCAAACAGACAATAAAAAATTTAACCAAACTTTCCATGGTGAATCTTAAAGGCAGACCCCATCATTTATGATAATTATTACTTTAATGTGAGTCTTGTACTAAAAACAAGTAAATACCATGGTCAATGTAACAAAATACTACCTGTAGCATATAAACAAAAACAGGAGGCCCTGATCAGACAGATCCTGTTGGAGCCGTCTCATCTGGGTCTACTCTGTTTGCAAGGGGTAAAAAAGGTAGGATTATTTAAACAGGGATAAATGCATGATGAATATCTGCCAAATCAAAGGGGTACAAAAGCATAGGTATTGTGATTCACTCTTTCAATCCGGATTACTTATGTACTGTCATTAGCAAACAGTGTAGACCCAGATCAGAGGGTTCCTAGAGGAGCCCTCTGATCTGGGTCTGCACTGTTTGTCATTCATGAAATGACCAATTCAAGCATAAATGGTTCATTAGAGAAAGGGTTAAATAGTTCATTAGAGAAAGGGTTAAATAGCTCATTAGAGAAAGGGTTAAATAGCTCATTAGAGAAAGGGTTAAATAGTTCATTGGAGAAAGGGTTAAATAGACAAGAAAGATACAAAATATAAGTCTGTAATAAAAATTTACTTACTGGTTTGAGAGGTGGTCTGGAGCGGATAAAGTCTAATATCACAGCATGCGCATCAATTTTAACTTTTTGTGGAATGTCTCCATTCACCTACACAAAACAAAAAATCAAGAGCACACGTACAGGCACATAAAGCATGCGGAATACAGCTGAAAGTCTCACTCTGTGTATACAGATGCATGCCACATGTCTGTTGGTTAATTTCTAAACCAATTCTCGAAAAAAACACAACACACACGCCTTTCTTCTTTTTTATCTGTAGAAGTCTGTGTAACTGTAAGCCCAATTGCAGTTAATTGTTTTAATTGCTAAACTGAAGTTTAATTCTTAGATGTCACAAATAGATAAGTGATAATGGTTGAAAACAATTTGGATTAGATCACTCATCTTCTCAGGATCCAAACTGTCTGACACTCAAATCTTTCATTTTAGAAGGAAATAGAAGAAAAGTCTACTGGAAATTATTTAAACCCTTTCCATCATATTTTTTTATGCATTTGCAAACAGAGTACTCAGATTAGATGGCTACAATAGCAGTCATCTGATCAGGGTCTGCTATGTTTGCTAATGGAATTTGATATGTCTATTTCTTTACTGTCTAAAATGGATACAATGTTCCACATTCCATATTTCATTATAATTATTTTGTCTATGAATATTTAGTAGTTATTGAAATCTGGAATAAATATAGAACAGGGAAAGGGTTAACAGACAATTTGTGTTAAGGTAATTTGCAAGGCAGGCCAACATCTATTAGTAAATTTATAATTGTCTGCTTTTAGAAGGAAATAGAAGAAAAGTGTAGAAATTAATTGCACTGCAGGCCAAGATTTAATTAAACAATTGTCTCAATTTTGAAAACCGCAGTTTCAGTAATATAATTTTTATATGCCAATTTGTTGGCTTAATATGTATCCTTATTGCCCTCTGCAAACATAACATTCATTATGACAGTAATCATTTCTTCTATTTCTTACAAAAGCAATTTGTGTCCTGAAGAAATAAAACGTATCTCCACAATACACATTCATACAAACTTTGTTTTTAATTTCATCATAATTTTAATACTTTCAATGCCATTTATTGTCTTTTGCAAAATTTGCAAAAGAAAGCTCTGTGTGAAATTTTCAAATGTTTGTTTCAAACTACGTCAACACAATATAAAATATCTTAGATATTTATGAGATGCCGACTATTCAATGTTTCATCTGGATCTAAACTGTTTGAAAAGATGATCACAGTTCCAGCACTGGCAACAAAAAAATTAGACCTACAGATATCCAGGTAAGATGTGTAAATTTAACCATTTTCAAGAATAACTCCTTTATTTCTCCACTAAACCCTATACTGCGACCACTCTTTAGAATCTTCTCGATGAGACGATTCTAAAGAGTGGTCATAGTACAGGGTTTGGTGGAGAAATGACGATTTTAGTACTTAGGTACGCACCTTTATATGTAGCTCTGTGCCTACACATAAAATATTGTACTATAATTACCCTACATATTTGGCCTGACAAACTAAGGCAAACAGTGAAGACACAGATGAAACTGCTCCTGAGGAAACAGTAGGACCAGGTTTTATAGCTTCTACTACAACATTAGTTTCATTTAAAGTTGTTGAAATTGTTTAGAACTGAAATTTTCAAATGTTTGTTTCAAATTACGTCAACACAATATAAAATATTTTATAGGAGCAAATGCTCTATTTATCACAATGGTTTCAAAACTACACAATTGTAAACTTTTCCTTTTCTCAAGTAAATGCTCCTTTTCGGTAGATTGATTCAAAGAGGTTGTGTCTAAAAATAGCCTATGTAGCCTGGAGGAAAGGGTTAATATTTAAAAGCACACACCAGTCATTGATGTTGCAAATGACCCACTCCTACTGAGTCATCTAATCTGG
Organism: Azorinus chamasolen; assembly: GCA_963576725.1. NCBI lineage: Eukaryota > Metazoa > Mollusca > Bivalvia > Cardiida > Solecurtidae > Azorinus > Azorinus chamasolen. The sequence goes on from OY755238.1 coordinate 20,368,940, forward strand.
GTCTACTCTGTTTGCAAATGTATGAAAAGGCATTTATATGAAGTATTTCTTTAATATTGCCATTACTCAACTAAATTCTAAAATATGGTCATTCTTATCTGGAAGAGACGATTCTAAAATGATGCTACAAGATAGGTAATGGCCCTATTAACCTTCTGCACTCTGAGCAATTGTCGTCTGCAAATTTTATCGTCTGCTTCAATTCTAAAAATACGCTTTTCTTCCATACCTTTTTTTAAAAACATGTTGGGGTGACAAACAGTTTGGACCCTGATGAGACGCCGAGTTACTCGGCGTCTCATCTGGATCCAAACTGTTTGCAAAGGTTACCATAAAGTCGCCGGTAGAGTGCTAAAGGTTAAATGAACAGTCAATTCATGCATTTTATCTATGCTTCTGCTGCATGATGCATTAATGCATTTATTATTTCTGATCTAACAATGTTCATACCATTAACTCTTTGCATGTTAACCCATCCTCTCATAGGCTATTTTTAGACCCAAGCCTCTTGGAATAAATCTACTGAAAAGGAGCAGTTACCATTGAAAAGGATTTTTTTTAGAATTGTGTAGTTTTGAAACTATTGTGATTAATAGAGCATTTGCTCCTATGGAGCAAATGTTTTATTGATCACAATGGTTTCAGAAAGTGACTTTTTCAGTCGTCAAAAGGCGTCAATATGAGGGAATGGGTTAATCAAATGTGGCGTGCTACAATTGCAAAAGTCATATATTCTTCCACTGTGGTGAAACTGCAGTCATCTCTGTCATGCCTGTTAGTTTAAACTGCAGTCGTCTATGTCATGCCTGTTAGTTTAAATGACAATCTTTTGAATGTTTAAATATCTTATGAATATCTATTAGCTGAATTTTTGTAATGTAAGATTTTCAAGGGATGTTTTTGCCTTGACATAAACTGAATATTCAGATCTGTATCATGTCATAAGCAAACAGAGCAGACCCCGATAAGACTGCTCCTCCAGGAGCCTTCTGATCTGGTTCTACACTGTTTGCAAATGCATGAAAAGGCGTTTATATGAAGGAAAGGGTTAACACCTTTCCCAACAGAGTAGAATCATTTTAGATGATTCCTGTAGGAGCCACCTGATCAGAGTCTGCCCTGTTAATCTATGACACAATATAGATCTGATTTTACATTTTCTAACATGACCAATAGTTCCTATGTTCATGTGCCATTATGCAAATTCATCAAATTAATATTCATAATGTCATTATTTATAAATCCCCATGGAGTATAGGCTTAATGGTAGACTCCATTCCATATAAAGGTATTCATTTTGCTACAGGATTTAAATGACAAATAGTTTAGACCCGGATCAGAAGACTCTCCAAGGACTTGATTTTCCCATATAAAGTTTTAACCCATTACCTCATAAGCTATTTTTAGATACAATCTCTTTGAATAAACCTACCGAAAAGGAGCATTATTTAACTAGAGAAAAGGATTTTTTTTAGAATTTTGTAGTTTGAAACCATTGTGATAAATAGGGCATTTGCTCCTATAGCTGCAAATGCTCTATTTATCACAATGGTTTCACAAAGTGACTTTTACAGAGTCGTCAAAAGTCGTCAATATGAGGGAATGGGTTAAAAATTCTAGAGGGAGGTGATCCTCGAGAGCGAAAATTGCAACACAAAAAGAGAAAATTGCAGACTCGGTTTTATTTAAAGATAGTAGTATCAGTAAATGACTATGTTTGGTTATCATTTTTACAAAGCTCTGATAGGAGATTTCTGTTTCACTATTACCCTGTATTAAGCAACAACCTACTTTTTACGACTCCTATGTTAAATAAATATAAATGACCGCTTAACCCTTTCCTCTATAAATACGCCTTTCTATGCCTCTGTAATAGTAACTTCTTGAAACCATTGTGATAAATAGAGCATTTGCTCCTATAGGAGCAAATGCTCTATTTATCACAATGGTTTCTATACTACACAATTATAACATTTTCCTTTTCTCTAGCAAATGCTCCTTTTCGGTAGATTCATTCAATGAGTTTGGGTCTAAAAATAGCCTATGGGGGAATGGGTTAAAACAGGTTCTACAGTAAACACATATTAGGGGGGCTACTGGAAGAGTCCTCTGATCAGGGTCTGCATTTCTCATGTTTTAGTATCCTTTAGTAACTGTCACAACCCTCAGCCACACCTACCATGATTCTGTTGAGGTTGTATCGTCGGGTGCGAATGTCTTCAAGCAGAATTTCAAAAGGTGTCAACTCAAACTCAACACGCGGGAGATGGACCTGCTCCACTTTTTTCAACCTCACCCCGTGCCGCAGCTCTCCCATGATCTGTACCCACAACCGAGCCTGAAAAAAACAAACAGATAGAAAACCGAGCCTGAAAAAACAAACAGATAGAAACTCAGAAAAAGATATTAACCCTTCGCTTGCTATTCACGTCAATATACCTACCTGTAAATAGTGAAGACCCAGATGAGACAGCTCCTGCAGGAGCTGTCTCATCAGGGTCTGCACTATTTACAAGTTGATTGTGCAACCAGTGCACCCCACAGCAGTGATTGCACAGCGAAATATTTATACACAGTGAAGATATATGTAATTATACAACAGGGCATGGGTATAGAAGGAGAAATGTATTTTAAAATTCAGCAAGCGAAGGGTTAACTCTTTTCCCGTTCTATACTTATTCAAAATTTCAATACCTTTGAATATTCATGAACGAAATACATTGTAGTTATAATGCATTATGGAAGGTGCAACATCGTAGCCATTTTAGATAGTAAAGAGACATGAAATTCTATTAGCAAACAGAGCAGACCCTGATCAGACGGCTCCTATAGGAGTAGTCTGATCTGGGTCTACTCTGTTTACAAATGTGTGAAAAGGCATTTTTATGAAGGAACAGGTTACTATAAACAAGAGCCGTATGCGACTCCAACGCTCACCTGATTTGGTGCTTGTCCACTGCATACACTTCTCCTCAAAGAGATTTACCAACCTATGAAGTTTCATGTTGATACTTCTTATACGTTTTGATAAATCGGCTACATTAAAGTTTTTGCACGCCGATGCCGCCACCTACAACTACGACAACGCCTACGACCCAGTGATAACAAAAGCTTGACCTTTTTCTTCAAAAACAGATGAGCTAAAAATGTAATCAACATGAGGCTGTCATGCAAAACTATTCCAACCACCATTATAACCCGTAATATTTGGCCAATCAAACTCAGATTAAACTTCTTCAAAAATTGTTTGATTAGGATCTACACTTTTAGCTACTCGGTAAGTTTTATTCAAAGATTAAAAACATTGCAGAATAGGTAATTTCAGACTTAGCCCTTTCATATAAGCGTATTTACAAACAGAGTAGACCCAGATCTGACAGCTCCTATAGGAGCCATCTGATCAGGGTCTGCTCTGTTTGATAATGGAATTTCTACCTTCCATGTTTCGTTTTAACTATTGTTTCCATAAGTGTTCAGTAGGTATCCGAATTTTAATTAAACATTAAATTAATGAAAGGGTTAAACCAGACAAAAGTCTGGATCGGGGGTCAAAATATTAACCCTTCGCTTGCTATTCACGTCAATATACGTACCTGTAAATAGTGAAGACCCAGATGAGACAGCTCCTGCAGGAGCTGTCTCATCAGGGTCTGCACTATTTACAAGTTGATTGTGTAACCAGCGCACTCCGCAGCAGTGATTGCACTGCGAAATACTTGTACACAGTGAAGTTATATGTAATTATACAACAGGGCATGGGTAAAGAAGGAGAAATGTGTTTAAAAATTCAGCAAGAGAAGGGTTAAAGGTAAATACGGCAATCTGTATTCATAAGTATCCTACAAGTACTTTCGCCTCTCATCAGAATCCTGTTTGATTATGTAATTAACCCTTTCCTAATAAACCCTTTCCCTGTTCTATATTTTCAATATCTACTGAATACTCATGGACAAAATAGTTATAATGAAATATGGAAGGTGAAACATTGTAGCCATTTTAGAAACTAAAGAAACAGGTCTGAAACAGATCTATCAAACTCCATTAGCAAACAGAGCCGTCTAATCTGGGTCTGCTCTGTTTGCAGGTGAAAAGGCGTTTATATGAGGGAAAGGGTTAAGGTACTCACTCACCAGCTCTATACTGTAAATCTCTGAAATTAGCTGTTCCATTTCCATCTTTATACCATTTAAACTATAATAGTAATGTCCCTTTGATATAAGATTTAAAACTTTTCACAAGGAGTTCACTCCCTTATATTTACAAAAGAAAAGCCAGTTTATTATTTTCTGTTATTTCTGTAACATAATAAGCACATGTTTTTAAATATGCCTTTAAATGCATTTGCAAACATAGTAGACCCAGATCAGATGGCTCCTTCAGGAGCCATCTAATCAGGAGCTAATCATCTAATCAGGATCTGTTCTGTTTGCTTATTGATATGATTCTACAGTTTCTGCCATGACAAAAATTTCCTGTGTTAATATGCCCTTTAAAAAATTATCTAATTGAAATTCATGAATCCATTATTTCCTACAAGAATGCCCATTCAGTAAAGGGTTAATTCTGAAAGCAACATTGCAAATTGCTTGGATCTTAATGAGGTACCTATAGCTACTTGGTATCTCATCTGGGTCCAAACTTACAAATTTAACTATACTTGGCTAAAAGTTAATAAAATTTAAATTTAATTTGATGCTATACAATACAAACTACACTTTTTTCCACAATACATCACATCCGAGACCACAACTAAATATAACAGAGAAAAATTCTTTGCAGATCAAACATATACATGCAGCTAAAATATTCCATAAATTGTACTTAATTGGGGTAATTAACAGTCCTAACAAAATGTCATTCCATCATGGTTCTGACATACAGCATTGTTTATATATACATGTACAAACTTCTTGTTACCATGTATTAACCCTTTCCCTGTTCTATTTTAGTCCAAATTTTAATATCTACAGAATATTCATGGACAAAAAACTTATAATGAAATATGAAAGGTGGAACGTTGTACTGGTAGCCATTTTAGAAACTAAAGAAACAAATTTATCAAATTCCATTAGCAAACAGAAGAGACCCTGATCAGACAGCTCCTCTAGGAGCCATCTGACCTGGGTCTACTCTGTTTGCAAATGCTTGAAAAGGCATTTATATGAAAGAAAGGGTTAACCACACACCCTTAGTTAACCCTATATAATAATGTAAAAATTAATGTTGTCATGAATATAAGTACATATGCATATTAAATTGTTACAATATTACATGGACACACATCTCCAAATTTCCAGTCTTTTCAGCTTTTGGTCCGGGTTCAACATTCTGGGAGGCTGGGTCTAAAAATAGCCTGTGAGGTAATGGATTCACCCTTTCCCTCATATAAACTCATTTTCACACATTTGCAAACTGAGTAGGCTAACATCAGACAGCCCCTAAAGGAGCAGTCTTATCAAGGTCTGCTCTGTCTGCTTTTGACATGATACAGATCTGATTCTATAATTTGTGTCAAAGCTAAAATATTCCTTTAAAATTTTACATGATAAAATTTCAGTTAATAAATATTCATTATTTCTTACATGAATATTGAACAGGGAGTGGGTTAATTGAGATTTTTACTGATAAGTTTTATATCTCTTACCCAGTCTGATCTCTCCAGGTCATCAAGGCCATCATCAGCATCCCTTTTTTGCCGCTGCTTTGCAAGTTTCTGTGAAATGAAAAACAAAAGTACATAATGACCCCCTTGGATAATATTACAAACCTCCTTAAATGTGATTAATCCTTGGAATGTTGGAAACCAGTCTACTGGCATCTGTAAACAGTGCTGACCTAGATGTAAGGGCTACAATTTGGTCTCCACTAAACAAAACAGGGTCTGAGCTGTTTGTCATTCAAAATCCTTTAACATATTCAATCTTTTTCCACTGAATGGACTCTACCATTAACCCGTTACTCCATAAATACATCTTTCTACGCATTTGCAAACAGAGTAGACCCAGATCAGACAGCTCCTATAGGAGTTATCTAATCAGGATCTGTTCTGTTTGCTTATGGAATGATATAGGTCTGTTTCTATACGTTTCTGCCATGGCCAAACATTCCTGTGTTCATGTACCATTGTAAAAATAAATCTAAATAATATCTAAGAAGTCATTATTTTATGCATATTCATAGAGTAAAAGGATTAAATGATGTTGCACCATTCTACTTTGAAAATTCTGAATGTTATTAGCTTAACCCATTCCCTCATAGGCTTTTAGATCCAACCTCTTTCAATAAATCTACCAAAAAGGAGCATTAACTAGAGAAAAGGAATTTTTTAAGAATTTTGTAATTTGAAACCATTGTGATAAATAGAGCATTTGCTCCTATAGGAGCAAATGCTCTATTTATCACAATGGTTTCAACAGGTGACTTTTACAGAGGCATAGAAAGGCATATTTATATATGGAGGAAATGATTAATACCACCCCATAAGTGCTTGTCAGAGCAATTACTACCATTTTCAATAACCAAAGGGTCTTAAGTTCTTAACCCTTTCCCTGTTTTCCTATAGGAGTTTTCTGCATGACTTTCACCCTGCATTAAGTTGCCACCTGTCTTAAAGACCGATATTTATACTAAACTAAATGTCCGGTTTAGAGGGGCTTTACTGTATTTTACTTGAGATATCGGAGCAACTGATAAAAGTGCCTACTCAAATATTAAAATTACCATTCCTCCACCAAACCCTATTGTGTGACCACTCTTTAGAATTCAAAGAATCTACAATTCTAAAGAGTGGTCAAAACATAGGGTCTAGTGGAGAAATGAAGGAACTATTCGTGAAAATGTTTTAATTTACTGATTTTAAATCGAGGGCTTGGTGCAAAACTATTCTAACTCCTTCACAAAGTGAAGGAGTAGGAATAGTTTTGCACCAAGCCCTCGAAATGGGCCTCTGACATATGCATGTGTTACCATTAGATACTGCAACCAGAAATTCAGTTATAGATAATTAACCCTTTCCTCCATAAATACGCCTTTCTACGCCTCTGTAATAACCACTTCTTGAAACCATTGTGATAAATAGAGCATTTGCTCCTATAGGAGCAAATGCTCTATTTACCACAATGGTTTCAAATTACAAAATTCTAAAATTTTACTTTTCTCTAGTAAATGTTCCTTTTGGGTAGATTCATTCAAAGAGGTTGAGTCCAAAAATAGCCTATGGAGGAAAGGGTTAAGAAAGTATTGTTATAATACTGACCGCTCGTCCACTAGCGATGATGTCGAGGAAGGTGAGGAGTTCCTCAGCTTCTGTAGCCAGGGCCCGGCACACGGCCTTGTAGTGAACCGCCGCATTTTGCTTGCCGGTTAAATGACCCTCACATCGCTGAAAATAAAACACAATATGAATAATAGGTTTCTACATAATTCAGGGCTACACACAAAGGTGTGTACCCAAATATTAAAATCGTCATTTCGCCACTGAACCCTATACTGTGACCACTCTTTAGGATCATCTCGAAGAGAGGTATTAAACCTTATGATGTAACTAATCTTTAAAATTGTCTCACAGAGAGGTTATGTCATATGCAACCATTAAAAAGAGATCTAAATCTGCGTGTTAAAGACAGGACTGGTGGTAGCTTAATACAGATCAAATGTAATACAGAAAGCTTGATCTACTGGAGCTCCCTGTATTACTTTTGTCCTGCAATAAGCAACCACCTGCTAAATAAATGAATGGTCTTTTAACCCTTCGCTTGCTATTCACGTCAATATACCTACCTGTAAATAGTGAAGACCCAGATGAGACAGCTCCTACAGGAGCTGTCTCATCAGGGTCTGCACTATTTACAATGTGATTGTGCAACCAGTGCATTCCACAGCAGTGATTGCATATCGAAATATTTGTACACAGTGAATATCTAGATGTAATTAAACAACAGGACATGGGTAAAGAAGGAGAAATGTATTTTAAAATTCAGCAAGTGAAGGGTTAATACAGGTTCTAGTGTACAATAAATACTTTTAATTAATCTATTACATTGTTTACTAATAGAACAAAGACACAAGAATGTTTGGCAAGGGAAGAAACACTAGAATCATATCTATATCATATCATAAGCAAACAGAGCAGACCCTGATCAGACGGCTCCTATAGGAGCCGTCTGATCTGGGTCTACTCTGCAGAGACGTAGAAAAGCGCACTTATAGAGTATACGCTGTGCACATGGATTGCATGTTCATAATATTTCAGTGTTTTTACAATTCCTGTTAGCCCATGATCTTGTTATCTTGAAACTAGACAAAACCTTGTCCCTTCAATTACTTGATTAATAAAATGCGCTTCTAAACTTCCGATTCAATCTTCTAAACCACTCTTCACACCAAAGTTGCCAAAACACAGCTTGAAAACTAAACAAACATTTTAAGTATCTGTCAAACATTTCAACTATCTGACTAGTGGTTTCAGCCTTATCGTCATGAATATTTATGTAAGAAATAAAGACTATGAATACTAATTAGCTGATTTTTGTTAACCGCATTATGACCAAGGGAATTCTTTTAGCATGGCAGAAACTGTAGAATCAGATCTTTATTATTATTTGGCCTAGGCAAAATGAAAACTGTACAAATGTATCTATATTATTTCATAAGCAAACAGTGCAGACCCTGATCACCTGATCAGACAGCTTCTATACGAACTGCCTGATCTGGGTCTGCTCTGTTTGAAAATGCAGAAAACTATGTTTCTATCAGGTAAAGGGTTATTCTTGAAGATGAAGGATTTATATTTTATAAACAAGCGCTGATAAAAGGAAATTTGTAAACAATTTGAAAACAAACAGGAGTGTCATCACAACACAGCTATTCCTAATCAGGCTGAAAATTTAAGTCTGAATTTAACACTTTACTCTGTGAATGATTCTGGAAACATTGTCTGCTTTAACCATTTTACGCCTTTGCAAACAGAGTAGACCCTGATCAGATGGCTCCTATCGGAGTCGTCTGATCAGGGTCTACTCTGTTTGCTTATGTGAAATAATATAGATATGACAATATAGTTTTTTCCATAGCTAAACTGTCTCATTTTCATATGTATGCAATTATTCAAATGAATGTACATTGTAATTAATATTCATGAGACCATTATATCTTACATGTATATTCATGGAGTAAAGGGTTAAACACTCAATGTCAATTTTCTCCATTGCTATTCAGAATCGTGATCAGAGAGTCGAACAGTTAGTATCCTGATGTTATTCTGCAACTCATCTTAACCCATTCCCTCATAGGCTATTTTTAGACCCAACCTCTTTGAAAAATCTACCGAAAAGGAGCATTTTCTAGAGAAAGTGTAGTCTTGAAAACATTGTGATAAATAGAGCATTTGCTCCTCATGCAGCAAATGCTCTATTTATCATGTTTTCAAAAAGTGACTTTTACAGAGGCGTCAAAAGGTGTCAATATGTGGGAGTGGGTTAATTCAAACTGTTTGCATAGGTTACAATCACAAATTTGTGGATAGCAAGCAAACAGTTAACCCTTTCCCTAATGCTTTTTCACACCTTTGCAAACAGAGTAGACCAAGATGAGAGGGCTCATTCAGGAGCCGTCTGATTAATTAGGGTCTGCTGTTTGCATATGATTTCATACTAGATCTGACTCTACAGCTTCTGTCAATACCAAAAATTCATATGTACAAAATAATGCCATTACAAACATTTGGCTCATAAATATTCATAATATTTCTTATAAATAGTTAGCAGGGAAAGGGTTAAGCTACCAGGCCTGCTGCCTTTAACCCTTTCCCTGTTCAACATTCATGTTAGAATGAATGACAATTTGCTCATTTTTCAGGGATTGTTTTGCTTAGACAAAAAATGTAAAATCAGAACTTTTTTCATGTCAATAGCAAAGAGAGCAGACCCTGATCAGATGGCTCCTATAGGAGCCATCTCCTATATCTGTTACAAAAAAAGCCGTTTATATGGAGTAAAGTGTTAATACCCAAAACTGGAGTCCGAGTGGCTATTGTATAAATGTTTATTTACTATATATCTGAACACTAACACTTCCTGCATTCCAAACTTGAAACAAAATCCAAGAAGCGCAGATTGCAGCTGAGATAACTGATTACTCTAGACCACACAAAACTGGGAGAATTTCATCCATCATGTAAATAAATCTGAATGATTTTGTACTGCCTCAACTCACTGGACAAATAACATTTGTTGACATATTCTCAAAACTTCCTTAAATCATTGTCAACATATTCTTACATATATCTCTTTATATGATAGTAGTGAAAGTAGTGAAACTTGTGATTTGCCTATTAATTGTTACAGAATTTATTCTCTACTGTTTGCCATGGCAATAGATTCCCTTATTTTACATTTTTGCTATATTATCTATATTCATAATGAGTAGAGTTGTGTATGAATATTTATAAAAAAAGTCAACACTAGCATGTAAACAGTTAACCCATTCCTCCATAGGTTATTTTTAGACCCAACCTCTTTGAATGAATCTACCCAAAAGGAGCATTAAAAATTTTACTAGAGAAAAGTAAAATTTTAGAATTTTGTAGTTTAGAAACAATTGTGATAAATAGAGCATTTGCTCCTACATATGTGGAGCAAATGCTCTATTTATCACAATGGTTTCTAAAAGTGATTTTTACAGAGGCGTATTTATGGAGGAGAGGGTTAACCGGGCATTATAATCTGTTTAGTATTCATGTAAGAAAAAATGACAACACTAATATTTTAAATAATTAGCTCAATTTTTATAATATAAATTCTTCAAGACAATTTTTTGCTTTGACAAAAACTGTAGAATCAGATCTGGATTCTGTTAAAAGCAAACAGAGCAGACCCTCATCAGATGGCTCCTATAATAGGAGCCGTCTGATCTGGATAATTATATTACCCCGTTTGCAAATGCATAAAAATGTGTTTACATGAAGGAAAAGGTTAATTGTTGAACTGTCTGATTGCTCTGATTGTTAATCATTACCTGTTCTATTATTATTCCATTTTATTCATTCCTAAGACGCAAACAGAAAAGACCCAAATCAGAACGTAGGAGGGTCTGCTACCAGATCTGAGATGGCTTCTGCTCTGTTTGCAAAATATGTAAATAGGCATCTTTATCAAATACAAGTTCAAATTGTACTTATTGTTGCATTAACCCTTTCCCTCAAAGGCTATTTTTAGATCCAACCTCTTTGAATAAATCTACCAAAAAGGAGCATTAACTAGAGAAAAGGAAGTTTTTAGAATTTTGTAATTTGAAACCATTGTGATAAATAGAGCATTTGCTCCTATAGGAGCAAATGCTTTATTTATCACAATGGTTTCAACAGGTGACTTTTACAGAGGCGTAGAAAGGCGTATTTATGGAGAAAAGGGTTAAGCCATCAAAATAAAAATAGCAATCTGCTAGCTGAATGCAAAGGAATGCCTTGAATTACCAAACAGTCCACTCTGACACCGATAAAATTACGTTTTTTTTAAGACATATTTTAAATTGTACCAAAATAAATCACAAGCACATGAGATCACTTTCAGAAGTCAATTACCCGTATTACAGGTAGATGAGTATCAGGACATTCACGGTCAGACAAACAATTACCCCACTTTTCCTGCCGTGAACTATTGAAAGTATAAACTGTTTCCATTATAGAGTAACACCCCTATAAACCGGAATTCTAGCAGAGAAGAATGGCAGCTTAAGGCAGAGTGAAAGTCATGCAGAAAGCTCCTAGAGGAGCTTTCTGCATGAATTTCACCCTGCATTAAGCTGCCACCTGTCTCCAAGACTGATATTTATATCAAAATGAATGTCCGGCTTAAAGTGGTTTAACTGTATACCTCTTTTGCTACTAATGGCATATCTGTATATTTGCAATCACTCTGGATCCAGATGAGATTCTGAGTTACTTCGTGTCTTATCAGGATCCACACTGTTTGATACTGTGATTAAGTTTTTGAAATAAAAGGAGGAGTACTCAGCAAAAACAATTTAAAGCAGACAACATATTTGCGGAAGATTTTATACGACAGTGAAAGAGATACAGCCCTTTGAAATCTACATCCTACAGAGCTGCCTTTGCACACAGAGTAGATGCAGATCAGACTGCCCCTATATGCTTATGAAATAATATAGATCTTATTCAAGTTTCTGCCATGACCGAAACTTCCAGTACATGACATTGTGTTCCTAAGTCATTATGAAAATTCTGCTAATTAAAATTCATTATACATGTATGCCATTATTTCTCATATAAATATTCATGAGATAAAGGGTTAATACTTAATTTTCTGTTTGACAGTAGAGTTGTCTACCTTTGTAGTAGAGTTGTCTACCTTTGTTTAATTAATTATCAAGTACATATAATTAGTATGAACTGATTAAACTTGCAGGAGGATTTTGAATGACCAATAATGCCGACTCTCTGGTCAAATGGAGTAACCCTCTAGTCTGGGTCTACACTGATTCCAATTAACTCGTTTCTCACAGTTTAAGGGATGATATTTTATTATGACAAGCCTTGCATTGTGGTTAGCAATAGGTAACCCTTTACCTGTTCAATATTCATGTAAGAAATTACTACATCATGAAAATTTATTGGCTGAAATTAAGCTTATAATGCTAACCTTTCAAGGAATTATTTTGCTTTGACAAAAACTGTAGAATCAGATTGATACCATGTCAAAAACAGAGAAGACCCAGATCAAACGGCTCCTATAGGAGCCGTCTGATCTGGGTCTACTCTGTTTGCAAATGTGTCACAATGTGTTTATATGAAGGAAAGGGTCACAATGTGTTTATATGAAGGAAAGGGTTAAACTGTAATCTAGGTGATATTATCAAACAAATTTAACTGTAAGAAAAATGTGGTAAAAATGAAGTCTTTGTTGGAGTATGAAGGCTATTAAAGACATTAAGATCATTCAATATTCAATAAATAGGCAATACCGTATCCCTTATCCTGCCAATTAAGTGCAACCTGATTCGCTTTTGCAAACACTGTGGAATGAGATACTGAGTCACTTAGTGCTCATTGAGATCCAAACTTTTAGGTACTTGATAAATAGTTTCTCAAAGGCTATAGTGACTTGGAAGTTAAAGCATTGCAACAGATGGGATTTAAAACAGATATCAATTTATACAGCAGGATAAGGGTTGAATCATTGAAACTTTCGTGAAGCAGTCTCAGCTCGGAAAAAAGTTTATAACATCTCAATCCAATAATCTTATTTTTCAGCCAACCCTATCTTGTTGGTAACCATTAGAATCATCTGAGCATAGGTCCAGAAAAGATATGTAAATTAACACATTCCCGTATAGGCTATATTTAGATCCAACCTCTTTGAACAAATCTACCGAAAAGGAGCATTTACTACTGAAAAGGAATCTTTTAGAATTGTGTAGTGTTGAAACTATTGTGATAAATAGAGCATTTGCTCCTATGGAGCAAATGATCTATTTATCACAATGGTTTCACATAGTGACTTTTACAGAAACGTCAAAAGGCGTCTATATGCGGGAATGGGTTAACCCTTTCTTTCATATAAACGCCTTTTCATCTGTTTGCAAACAAAGTTGACCCAGATCAGACGGCTCCTATATGAGTCGTCTGATCAGGGTCTGCTGTTTGCTTATGGTATAATAAAGAGTTCCTGGCCAATTATATTGTCAATAAAGAAGAGCCAAGAATAATTAATGAATTAATTAACTCTTCTTATGCAGCAGAAAAATATATTCAAGGGAGGAAACTCTTCTGATCTTGTAACTACATGTATGTCTCATTCAATGTTATAAAAATATAGATTTTCTTATGGTTCATATCTACTTCATTTCAACAGAAAAATATCACTGAAAATGACAAATGAATTTGTCTACTGTAAGACAAAATTGCAGTGAGCATCTGAACTGGATCATAACTGTAAGGGAAAGCAGCCCTTCTTGCAGTGCTGACACAAAGCTGGCGACAGTAAAGCAGCTTAAAATGCCACAACGGCCAATTACGCCGTCACTCCCAGCAGAGAGTTTAAAATTTGTTAAGCATGTGAACAAAAAATGTCATCTGCTTATTTATTCAAATGTAAGTTTCCATCTGCTTCTTTTATAACTTAATGATCTGTCTGTAAAGTAATGATTAGATTCTCAAACAGTTTTGATTCAACTGAGACATCTTGTTTACACTGCATTTCATCAGGATCCTAACTGTTTGTAAATAGTATCATGAATTCTTAGCCAACATGAAAAGAGCTAATATTATTATTGCTGATCCTTTAACCTTCCAATGCTGAATTGTCAAATGGACTATTCCAAAATTGAAACAGTTCAAATTTACTGTCAATATTCATGGATGGTTTCAGATGAAAGTGCAACATGACAAACAGTGCAGACTCTGATGAAAGGGCTCCTCTAGGAGCCCTTTCATCTGGGTCTACACTGTTTGCTAGGGAATTAGTGACTCGTTTTTGGCACTGAAAGTGTTAAAGATAGGAAACAAGTTAACTGGGATTTGCAAAAAATGTAGACCCAGATCAACGGAGGGAGCCCTCTTAGTAGGCTCTTACCAGTGACCATACTATTTGTTTTTCGAAATTCTCTAGAATTCATAATCCTTTCATAATGTATCAATTCTACATTCAATTAATGACGGATCACTCCATAATTATGAAAATTTAACATTCCAAGTGTTTAAAAGACATTAAATTAGGTGGAAGAAATACAATTGGTAAGAATTTGTGTCAAGCCAATCATCCCTGCATGCCTTAACAGATTTTAATGACCACAATTTACTCTGATTATATGATCGAAAGAATTTTAAATCTGTGACAGAATGTACAAAAGCACATTTTTTTAATTCAGGTTTCATGGTCTAGACAACGTGTATGTCCCAGACATGAACGACTTTTAGTATCGAACAATTATCATCATTATCTGGATTTGGACTGCGGCATTGTTACTTCATGTTTGTTCACGCATGTAGTACTCAAGTACAATGACTTTTTTTTGCTCCCAAGCCATTATCCCTATCTTCGTTAAATACGCCTTTCTACACCTTTGCAAACAGAGTAGACCCAGATCTGACGGCTCCAATAGGAGCTGTCTGATCAGGGTCTGCTCTGTTTGCTAAAGGAAAGGGTTTAGTAGAACTGTCTTTTACAAAACATTTTCGTCTGTTTTAATATTAAAAGTAAAGTTTTCCTTGCTATTTACGTCCTCGTTAGGCATAAGCAAACAGAGCAGACCCTGATCAAAAGTAATAAACTAGACTCATAACCAGAAATTCCTTTTACTGAACACATTATTTTCTGATTTTAATTGCAGGACATACTTTGGAATGCCAGCACCCCTACCACCTACAGTAAAACCTCTCTTGAAAACCGACCTTAAATCTAGTATAATATTGATCTTGGAGACAGGTGACAGCTTAATGCAGGATGGAAGTCATGCAGAGAGCTCCTCTAAGAGCTTTCTGCATGACTTTCACTCTGCATTAAGCAGCCACCTGCCTAAAAGTATCTAAATTCTTCTCTGCTATAATTCCACTTTATAACAGGAGTTTAATGCATTTCATTGCCATTTTCCCCCCTGGAATTTAAGCTTTACTCACAAGGCCAATGCAGCAAGTGGCAAATCTGAGATTACCTTTGCAAACAGTTTGGATCAAGATGAGATGCCAAGTAACTCAGCTTCTCATGAAGATTCAAACTGTCTCGAAACAACACTTTAAATATGTTTTAGAGAAGAACTCTAATGAAAACAAAGCTTAACCATTTACTCCATAAATATGCTTTTCTATATATGCCTTTGCAAAAAGAGTAGACTCCTGTAGCAGCCGTCTGATCAGGGTCTGCTATGTTTGCTTTATCATATAATATCTATATACAGTTGAACTTCGATATCTCAAACTTCAAGGGATTATAAAAATTAGTTCGAGATAACAGAAGTTCGAGTTATCCGATTTGTAATCTGGATAATTTCTCAAGTTTATAGCTTAATGCAGGTCTACAGTAATGCTGAAAGCTCCTGCTGTGAAATGTGTTTCTAGATATGCGTAGTGATACATTTTAGAGCAATTCTGTATTGTAAGATTTTGGAAGGACCGGCGGAACTTTAAGTTCGAGTTATCCCGAAGTTAGAGTTATCCGAGTTCGAGATATCGAAGTTCAACTGTATATTTCTACAGTTTCTGCCATGGCCTGCACAAATTCCTACGTCCAATGTGCTATTATGACAACTAATCTAATTAATATCCAATGATGTCATTATTTCTTATGTGAATATTCATGAAATAAAGGTTTAAGTGGCATAGATGTTAAACTCAGCATCCATTTTATTTGAGTCACTCTGACATTATTGTTTTGGGAAAGAAAGGAAAAAGTGTACTTTAAGAAATAAAGCACTTTAAGTTTTACAGACAAATTTACTTAACCCATACAATGCTGAAAGAACTGACTGATCCAAAATTCAAACAGGTCAAGCTTATAATGGTGAATATATATTTAGGATTATTTCTAAAGAAAAGTGTAACATGACAAACTGTGAAGACCCTGATGAGAGGGCTTCTCTAGGGAGTTTACACTGTTTGCAAAGGACATTTAAGTGACTCGTATCACACATTGTAAGGGTTAACGAGTTAAGCCTTAATCTTCTCCCACCCTTTTCTGTTATAAAAGGTAACAGAATATTTTAACTGTCCTCCTGCTGTCAAAAATGCCATTTGCTTAAAAACTCCAATTTGTTGCAATTTTCACTTTCTTTCAATTCATTCAGGTTTGTGAGTGGCAAACAGCTTGAGTCCTGATGAGATGCTGAGTTACTCGACGTCCCAACTGTAGCTGTTTGAATATTTCAGTCTGGTAGCACTTAACCATTTCCCTCAAATAAACATGTTTTCACGCATCTGCAAACAGAGTAGACCCAGATCAGATGGCTCCTAGAGGAGCCGTCTGAGCAGGGTCTTCACTGTTTGCTAATAGAATTTGATAGATCTGGTTCTCTAGCTTCTAAATGGCTACAATATCTAACTTTCCTTATTTCATTATAACTATTTTGTCCATTGAAATTTGAAACAAACATAGAACACAGAGAAAGGGTTAACAGGAGAAGGGTTTTAACCCTTTCCTTCATATAAATGTTTTTTGATGCATCTGCAAACAGAGTAGAACTAGATCAGATGGCTCCTATAGGAGCCGTCTGATCAGGGTCTGCTCTGTTTGCTAACAGAATTGGATAGTTCTGTTTCTTTAATTTCTAAAATGGCTACGATGTTTCACTTGCCATATTTCATTATAACTGTTTTGTCCATGAATAGGTATTGAAATCTGGAATAAACACAGAACAGGGAAAGGGTTAATATATATAGTTTATGTGGACTAAAGTCCTGAATAGGATTAAACCTTTTACTAGATTTGTACTTGTAATACTTGTGACTTATTAACACATTCCTTCCCTTTCAGTAACCTTCAGCACTCTACTGGCCAACTTGTGGTAACCTTTGCAAGCAGTCCGAATCCAGATGAGACACCAAATAACTTGGCTTCTCATCAGGATCAACTGTCTGACAACCCCACTCTGTACTTTTTTTTTTCATGGAAGAATTAAAGCAAATGACAACATCTGAAGATGATAGTTTCTCAAAATTAACATTTTCTAAGTGCAGAAGATTAACCCTTTACTCAATGAATATTCTTGTAAGAAATTATGACATCATAAATATTATTTAGATTAATTGATATAATTGCAGATGGGCACATGAAGTTTTGGCCATGGCAGAAACTGTAGAAACATAATTATCTATATCACGTCATAAGCAAGACCCTGCGATTGAGCCGTCTCATCAGAGTCTTCTGTGTGACTGCTTATCTGCTGAAGTCAATATTTCTCTCATTCATTAAATGTCATGATTAAACTTCAGCTAATTAATATGAATATACATGAGGTAACCCTTAAAATATGCCTTTCTATGCCTTTGCAAACAGAGTAGACCCAGATCAGACGGCTCCTATTATAAAGAGATCAGGGTCTACTATGTTTGCTTATGATATAATATAATAGAGATACGATTATACAGTTTCTGCCATGGCCAAAAATTCCTTTGTCTATATAATATTATGTTCTATTATAACAAATTAATCTAATTAATATTCATGACATCAATATTCCTTACATGAATATTCATGTAGGAAAGAGTAACAATAAGGAAATATAATGCTGTAGCCAACAGTAGAGAAGTAGTAAAATAATCAAACTGAAAAGACCCTGATCAGATGGATGCTACAGGAGCTGTCTGATCTGGGTCTATTCTGTTTGCAATTACTGTCAGAGTGTCTATCAAGTAAAAAGTAAATTGAAATACAGTAAAATCCCGATTATTCGAACACTAAAATTCGTATTAGAATCGATCTTTGAGACAGGTGGCAGCTTAACGCATGGTGAAAGTCATGCAGAAAGCTCCTCTAGGAGCTTTCTGCATGACTTTCACCATGCGTTAAGCAGCCACCTGCCTAACAGTATCTAAATTCTTCTATACAGAAAATTCGAATAATCCAGGTTTTACTGTATTATTGAAATACTGATTACATTGGTATGACATTCAACCTTCTCATTGCTTTAGAACTTCTTAAAGGTCCTAATCCAAGACGTAAATACTGAGAGAGAGAATAAAAGATTAAAGAGCTCTTCAGCAGTTAATACACCTTCAGTAATTAAGTCTTGCTGAGCTGACGGAAAATGTTGCAACTCTGTTTGTTCAATTGTTGTAACGTTAATCTAATTTAGGGCTTCACCTTTGGACTGTTTCAAATAAACTGATAGTCTTTGTGGACAGTTTTGATCAAGATATTAGACTCCTAGCAGCAAGGTGTCTCCAGTCTAAAATTGTGTGATACTAGGATTATGTTATTGAAAAGAAATGGAAGAAAGAATTACTTAATTTCAGAAATGAAATTTAATTTCAGAAATGAAACCTTGTCACGCTGAAAGAATAATATGTCTCCTCTTACTCTGATCCTTTGCAAGTTTTACGTAATTTCAATTTATACAAGCTTTTCAGAAACTATTAACGTATTCCCTCATATTGACACCTTTGTAAAAGTTACCTTAAATTATTTGAAACCATTTTGATGAATAGAGCATAAAATTTTATAGGAGCAAATGCTCTATTTATCACAATGGTTTCAAAACTACACAATTCCAAAAAAAAATCCCTTTTTCTAGTAAAATGGTCCTTTTCGTCAGATTTATTCAAAGAGGTAGGATCTAAAAGTAGCCTATATATATAAGCTATGAGGGAATGTGTTAACAGAGTGTCAAACAGCTTGGATCCTGATCCGAGCCATTGAGTTACTCAGCATTTAACATTCTCCCTTCAAACTGTTTGCAAATGCCAGTGATAAGGTCACATACAATTTTTGTTTTTGATGATTGTACTGAAAGTAAGAATTGTATTCACCCTTTACTTCATAAATAACACCTTTCTACACCTTAGTAGACAGTAGATCTAAGACCCAGATCGGAGTCAGCTCCTGTAGGAGCAGCCTCAGATCAGAGTCTGCTCTAGATCTGTTTGCTTATCAAATTATAATAGATCTGATTCTGCAGTTTCTACCAATACCCAAACTTCTTGAGTACATAGTTATATGCTGTTATAAATAATGAGTTAATAAATATGCATGATGTCATTTGTTTCTTACATGAATATTAAACAGAGAAAGTGTTACTAAATTGGCAGTTTGGAACCTATAACTAGGTGTCTCTGGATCCAAACTGTTTTCAAATACATATCACAAATTTATGGATAGCATGCATATGTACAGTGAATAATGTTTTCGCAATCTGTTCTGATGAAATCTGATAGCAGCATTGTAACTAATGTTGAAACAGGTGTGGAAGCTGGATTTCCACATCCACAATTAAATGCAAACAATGTTGGACTTGATTTGTGATCATCTCTAACAATCAGTCACATGTTAATCCTTTGAATGCTGTTACATACTAGCAAACAGAGCAGACACTCCTTAACCCATTACTTCATAGGCTATTTTAGATACAACCTCTTTGAATAAATCTACCAAAAAGGAGCATTAACTAGAGAAAAGGAAAAGTTTAGGATTGTGTAGTTTGAAACCATTGTGATAAATAGTGCATTTCGAGGGCTTGGTGCAAACTATTGTAACTCCTTCACTTTGTGAAGGAGTTACAATAGTTTTACACCAAGCTCTTGATTTGCTCCTATAGGAGCAAATGCTCTATTTATCACAATGGTTTCACAAAGTGACATTTACAGAGTCATCAATATGAGGGAATGGGTTAATGCTTTCCCCATTGAATATTCATGTAAGAAATAATGACATCATGATTGTTAAGAAGATAACTTCTAATAATGGCACATGAACACAGGACATTTTAGCTCAAGAACAAACTGCAGAATCAGACCTATATTACATCATTAGCAAACAGAGCAGACCTGATTAGACTGCTCCTATAGAAGCCACACTGATCTGGATCTACTCTGTTTACAAAGGTGTGAAAAGGCATTCATATGAAGGAACGTGTTTAAGAAGCTCTCTGATCTGGGGATTCTCTGTTTGTAAATGAGTAAATATGCTTCATTTATAATGCTTCACTTGATGAATATTCATTAAGAAAAAATGTCAATTAACCCTTTACTCCATTAATACACCTTTCTTAAGCCTTTGAAAACAGAGAAGACCAAGATCAGACAGCTCCTATAGGAGTTATCTGATCAGCATCTCCTCTGTTTTATAGAATATAGATATGATTCTATAGTTTCTACCATGATATGTACTAAGGTAAGGGAAAACATTTACCATAGCATAAAATGAAGAATCAGATTTATATCATTTAATCTGAAAAGCAGAGCAGACTGATCAGACGGCTCCCATCGGAGCCACCTGATCTGGATCAACTCTGTGAAAGCATCCAAAGGTGTATAAGGAGTAAAGGGCTAATCATGTACAGGATCAATGGACTCTGAGTTTAGATTACCTCTGTCCTTCATATAAATGCCTTCTCACGTCTTTGCAAACAGAGTAGACCCAGATCAGATGGCTCCTATATATAGGAGCCATCTGATAAGGGTTTGCTCTGTGTGCTTATGGTATTATATAAATCTGATTTGACAGCTTCTGCCTGAGCAAATTTTATGTCCTGTGTTCATATGCCATTATAAAAATTAATGTAATTAATATTAATGATGTCATTATTTCTTGCATGAATATTAAACAGGTACAGGGTTAACTGTTTCACTGCTATAATGTCACATCTGAAATTACCTAAGAAAATACTTTTGATCCAGATCAGATGCTGAGAAAGTCAGCATCTGATCAAGATCAAAACAGTTTGTTATTGAGATAAAAGTGGGGAAATTAAACAAACACAAATTGTAGTAGACAACAAATTTTGCAGACAACAGTTACAATTTGGCAGCGAAAGAGTTATGTGCAGTATACGCTATGAATTATGAGGGGCCCACCTTAGTTATAATGCATACATGGGCATATTTCATGCAGTTTGTGTCATTTATAAGCTGAAATACACAGAAATGATTAATAGTCTGACAAATGCAGAAATGCAAAATGTAAATTTTTGTTTTCAGCCATCAGGAAATGAAAAGTGGTTACCACAACAACCTTTACATTATCGTTATAATCAAGTTGTGGATAATTATTACAGCGGTGCAAAACAAGCAAATAAATTCTGAAATCATTGAAACCACAATTTAGTTCAAAATGATAAAAACAATTTTTTCATCACTCCACTGGCAACATTGTGATAATCTTTGCAAACAGTTTGGATACAGATGCGATGCCGACTAAAATAAATGAACGAAAAAAGTACTTTTAGAATTGAAGCAGACAACAATATTTGCAGACATCAATTACCGAGAGATAAAAAAGTTCATACTGTACAATCAATTCTTTCCTAAAATATTCAGAATCTGGTCAATGAAGAAGACTTTAGTGTCTACGTCAAGGTGCATTTTTATGCTTTAAGCAAACATTTCACTCAATGAAATCAGACCCCTGTGGATGTGAAATTTAACTCCAAGCTTGCCTACGCACATCAGACCAACAGATAATCTATAATGCATTTTCTAGTTTTTATTTTTTTTTATTTTGTCTGTGAACAACTAAACTTACAGTAGTCTGTATGTCTAATTATGGGTCAGCTAGTAAGGTGTTTAAAGGCTGTTAGCTTAATGCAGGTCAAAAGTACTTTGCCCTGCATTAAGCAACTACCTGCTTTTTAATATAATAAATAAATGGCTGCTCAGGACAGGTTCTACTGTACCTCAAATCTTGATTCAGACAAACTTAAGTAAATAGTTTAGATCCAGATCAAACCACAGGGGTCTATATCGCTTCATGGGAGTCTATATTATATACTACATAATAAAAGTTATTATATATAGTATATATAGACTCCCATGAAGCGGTACAGACCCCTGTGGATCAAACTGCTCCTGATGGATTTATAGTTTGATCAGGAATACACTATTTGCTACTCAATTTATTTTGATTTATCAAAACGGTCGCAACTTGACTTATTCAGCTTTACAAACCAGAGGTGTCATCGTTTAAAATGATATTGATATATCAGCAATGTTTCAGTAGATATGATAGTGGTTTTGATTTTTAATCTTTCCCTCATATAAATGTGTTTTCACGCATTTGCAACAGAGTAAACCCAGATCAGATCACTCCCACAGTCTGCTCTGCCTAGATCTGCTAATGGAATTTGAAATAACTGTTTCTTTACTTTCTAAAATGGGTACCAATTTCGACCTGCCACATTTCATTATAACTACCTGTATTATGTCCAAGAATATTCAGTAAGTATTGAAATTTTGAATAAACATTGAACAGGGAACTAGTTAAATATCAATATTAATATTAACCCTTTCCTCCATAAATACGCCTTTCTACGCCTCTGTAAAATTCACTTTATGAAACCATTGTGATAAAAAGAGCATTTGCTCTTATAGGAGCAAATGCTCCATTTGTCACAATGGTTTCAAACTACAAAATTCTTATATTTTCCTTTTCTCTAGTAAATGCTCCTTTTCAGTAGATTGATTTTGTGTCTTAAAATAGCCTCTGGAGGAAAGGGTTAAGGAATACCCATCCTATCTTTACTTTTCATCTAAAACTCAAGCAGTGCCTATAGGAGCAAATTCACTATTTATCACAATGGTTTCACAAGGTTGTCAATATGAGGGAATGGGTTAAGTTATCACAAATTCACCACTCCAGGAACTGGGATGAAAATTTAAATCAAACAAAATTAAATTGGCCAGCATGGTATAGGACCAAAATTAAAGGCCACAACTTGATTTATGGAAACATTTACCTAACAGTTTCATGACCATGATTCACTTAAATCTAACAGTTTCATAAAGTTGGGCTATTCTCCAACCTATTATCAAGATTTATGGAAACATTGAACTCGTCAAGAGCTGTAACTAATTTCACAGAAACTATCATTCATGCTAATTATACTTTAATCCTCTGAACAAAATGATGCTGTATCACTTTCAAAGTAAAGAATATGGTGTTAATGTCCATTTCTTTCTTGATATTATATACCATCTGAATCCTATTATGTCAAACAGTTTGGATCCTGATAAAGGCAATGAATTACTCTGAATCTCATCTGGATCTAAACTGTTTGCAATGTTAATCTTCACTCATAGCATGGTCACGGTTAGAGCTGTCTGCTGACACTGGATTACAAACAGCTCTCAAATATAATCTAACAGGTGGCTGCATTTCACCCTTTCCCTGTTTAATATTCATGCAAAAAATAATGACATCATGAATATTCATTCCCTTATTATGTATATTTTATAACGGCATAATGTACACAGGAGTTTTTGGTATAGTAGAAACTGTAGTATAAGTCAGATCTATTATAATTTCATAATCAAACAGAGTAGACCCTGATCAGACAGTTCCTATAGGAGCCGTCCGATCTGGGTCTACTCTATTTGTAATAGTGTGAAAGAGCATATGTATGAGGGAAAGTATTAACATATTGTTTGAAAAGAAAAGAAAGATTAGAATGTAGGTATCCTAATTATCCTCAGTAGAAAAGAAATTGACAGAGTGTCAAATAGTGTAGACCCAGATCAAACTGCTCCTTCAGGAGCAGTATAATTTGATCTGGGTCTGCACTATTTACCTAAGGTTGTGTTTGAATATTTTAGGTAAAAATGATTTCTTACTTGAACAACAGCTTGATCAGCATTTTACTGATCAATGAATATTCATGAATAAATAATGATCGTATAAATAGTAATTAGTTGAATTGTTATATACTAGCAATTATAATCTGTCAAGAACCTGGGAATTATTGACCATTTCAGAGACTGCAGCATTAGATCTATATTAACCCTTTCCTCCATAAATATGCATGTCTATGCCTCTGTAATAGTCACTTCTTGAAACCATTGTGATAAATAGAGCATTTGCTCCTGTAGGAGCAAATGCTCTATTTATCACAATGGTTTCAAACTACAAAATTCTAAAAAAAAACCTTTCCTCTAGTTAATGCTCCTTTTCGTTAAATTTATTCAAAGAGGTTGAATCTAAAAATTTCCTATGGGGGAATGGGTTAATGTATCATAAGAAGACAAAGCAGACTTTTAATCAAACAGCTCCAAGTTAGAAGCTGTCTGATCTGGATCTACTCTGTTCACAAATCCATCTCTGTCTGATACAGTGTTAACCCATTACCTCATTGGCTAATTTTAGACCTACATGTAACCTCTTTGAATAAATCTACCGAAAAGAAGCATTTACTTGAGAAAAGGGAACCTTAAGAATTGTGTAGTTTTGAAACCATTGTGATAAATAGAGCATTTGCTCCTATAAAGCAAATGCTCTATTTATCACAATGGTTTCCAAAAATGATGTCTACGGTCAGATCTAGAGGCATCAAAAGGTGATCCAGGGGTCGACACTGTTTGCAAATGTCAATATTTGTTTCCACATTCAAATGATTAACCCATTCCCACATAGACTATTTTTAGATCCAACAACTTTGAATAAATCTACCGAAAAGGAGAATTAACTAGAGAAAAGGGAAAAAATTGAATTTTGTAGTTTGAAACCATTGTGATAAATAGAGCATTTGCTCCTATAGGAGCAAATGCTCTATTTATCACAATGGTTTCACAAAGTGACATTTACAGAAGCGTCAAAAGGCGTCAATATGCGGGAATGGGTTAAATGTCAAGAGGAAGAACATTCTGGACAAAGAAAACTTTTTTCCACTTAACAGCCCAATTATGTCATCTGACAAATTTAACAAATCTAGTACTGAAGACACACTTATAGTCAACATTATGTCACGTTTTTAGTTGTTGCTGACTTTTTTATTTGAAAAACAAAAAGAAAATCAACAAAACAAACTTCTTTTGCACACTAAGTGGTGATTCAGGCAAACAGCTTGTATCTGTCCAAAACCGTTTTGGACAAAACTGGAGTTTAATTTGTACAGAAAATGGAACAATTAAATGCATTTCATAAAGGCCAAGTTTATATAAACTTTTATTGAAATCAATTGCAAATAATTGAAGGAGGATTTTGTGACACACTACCGAACACACTACCCACGTTACATTCAAGTGGAGATCATTCTGCAATGTCTGGTGCTAAAACACAAAGAAAATTGCGTCTACTATTTGTAGTTATCATGTATGAAAAGTATAAATTCAATAACTTTCAAAAGTTATCCTTTAGTATCTGACTGGCCCAACCCGGGCGTTACCAAAGCACTTGACAGAAGGAACTGAAGGACGAAACCAAGAAAAAGTGTGAAAGGACTGACGGACTGATGGATTCAATGCATGGACACAGTCACAGACATGTGTATGGTAGACCTACATGCCCCTATCCCTTCCAAATAAGGAAGTATAAATAATTAACCCTTTCCCTGTTCTGTATTTAGGCCAAATTTCAATACCTGCTGAATATTCATTAACAAAATAGTTATAAAGAAATATGGAAGGTAGAACATTGCAGATATTTTAGAAAGCAAATAAACAGATCTATCAAATTCTAGTAGCAAACAGAGTAGACCCTGATCAGACGGCTCCTCTAGGAGCCGTCTGATCTGGGTCTACTCTGTTTGCAAATGCGTGAAAAAACGTTTATATGAGGGAAAGGGTGAAACAGGACCAGTACAAAATGGAACCCTGGTTGTCACATTATGAACTACAATGAAATATGAGTGGGTCGTTCTGACAGACACAACTGTTGAGTTTCTCATACATTCCCACAACAGAATTCTATATTTGCCATCATGCTATTGTACCTCTAGGTTTCTCAAACATACCTGAAATATTTCATCCCAGTTTCATTTACATACTGCATAGAATCAATGAATTCTAGCCTTATTTACATACATTTAATTGCCTTCATCCGCTAAGTAATTTTCTTCAGAAAAAATGTCATCTGCTTTAATTCTTTCAAAGTAATGTTTTCCTCTTGTTTTATTACAAACACCAGTACCAGAGAGTACCAGAGACTTGATGAGATGCAGTGTTATTTGTTGTCTCATCTGGACCCAAACCATAAATAAACAAAGATAACTAATTTGCAAAATCATGCAATGAGATTTAATTAGATTCAATTCACAAGTCTGTATAATTCCTTTTCCTAACAACTGTATACCACTACTACTGCATGTATTTACATATAATTATACAGTAGTGCATTTTAACCCATTCCCTCATAGGCTATTTTTAGATCCAACATCTTTGAATAAATCTATCGAAAAGGAATCATTTAACTAGAGAAAAGGAAATTTTTAGAATTTTGTAATTTGAAACCATTGTGATAAATAGAGCATTTGCTCCTATTGGAGCAAATGCTCTATTTATCACAATGGTTTCAAAAAGTGACTTTTACAGAGGCGTAGAAAGGCATATTTATGGAGGAAAGGGTTAACCCTTACAACTCTGAATTTTTAAATTGACTATTCCAGAATTCAAACAGGTCTAACTTATGGTGAATATTTAGGAATTTTTCTAAAGAAAATTGTAACATGACAAACAGTGAAGACCCTGATGAGAGGACTCCTCTAGGAGCCCTCTCATCTGGGTCTACACTATTTGCAAAGGACATTATTTAGCAACTCAATTGTGTCACCCACTGTAAATGTTAACAAGGTATATACTGAGGGCTGAAAACTTGTGCATGTCCCATGTTATGATATTAAAATTCTAAAGGGTGGTGATCCCCCGAAAGCAAAAATTGCAACACAAACAGAGAAAATTGCAGACTCGGTTTTATTGAGTCTGTTCATGAGCAGTAATTGAAAGTGCAACACTGCTCACGCCCCCTAGCACCGGCTTAAGCGGTATTCAATTTTCAGAATAAGAAGTACAGAAATTAAGTCAAAATAAAGGTACAGAAACCATCTTCTTCAAAACATAAATACAATTGTAAGTACATTTTGGAGATTTCATGAAAATAAACATTATTCTGACAGAGTTGAAACATTATAGTAAGCATAATAACATCATGCATATTTATTGACTGTTTTTCTTTATAATAGCATAATTAAATATTGTACAATGTTTTTTATTTGTATAATAAATGGTAGAACTTATAGCCGAGTCAGATCTATTATAATTTCAACCATTTCAAAACTAAGTAACTTTCATCTGCCAATTATGTTCAAAATAACTGCTTCAAATTTATGATAAATGTCCGTGTGATTTTTTTTTTTTTTTTTTTTATTTTTTTTTATAAAAATGAGTGACCAAAGGAAAATGTGTGCCACCTGCCTGCAGAAGCGAGACAGGCGGATGGACGGATAGAGACACTGAGACAGACAATGATGAAAATATCACCCTGCTACAGAAAGTGACATAAAACTTGTCTGAGTGTCAAACAGTTTTGATCCTACCAGGTAACGGACGTTCTCCTTCTGGATCAAACTGTTTGCAATGGTCCCCACAAATACTGGTCTTTGTGTTGTAAGGCTTGACTGTTTCTTTCCTTAACCCTTTCCCTGTTCTTTGTTTATTTCAAATTTCAATACCTACTGAATATTCATTAACAAAATAGATATAATGAAATATGGAAGGTGGAACATTGTAGACATTTTAGAAATTAAAGAAACGTAACTATCAAATTCTATTAGCAAACAGAGCAGACCCTGATCAGACGGCTCCTATAGGAGCCGTCTGATCTGGGTCTACTCTGTTTGCAAATGCGTGAAAACACGTTTATATTAGGGAAAGGGTTAACCCTTTCCTTCAAATAAACGTGATTTCATGCATTTGCAAACAGAGTAGACCCCAATCAGACAGCTCCTATAGGATCGAGCTGTCTAATCAGGGTCTGCTCTGTTTGCTTGTGGAATTTGAAAGATCTATTTCTTTGTAACTTTCTAAAATAGTTACCATTTTCCACCTTCTATATTTCATTATAACTATTTTGTCCATGAATATTGAGCTAAAGTATTTAAATTTGGAATAGATATAGAACAGGGAAAGGGTTAGCTAATTTTTCCTTCTCTAATCTTGGATGTTTAACTTTAAGCATATCTTTCTGTCCTTTTGTATCCTAGATAATACACCACAAAATGTTTGTTATTTTTCTTGTTTAAACACATTTATCTAGCACTGTGACATTTCTGATGTCAAGGTACGTCTTTAAAACTAAATGCATCATGGGGTTTTGACAATCGTTATATTCCATTTCAGTTTAACTCTGTATATGAGGGAGAGATCATCTTTTGAGACCATTGCAAACTGAGCACAACCAAATCAGATCATCATGAATTTACCCTTTCAACCCAGGACGCCCATGTTCTCTCATTTGCAAACATTGTAGAGGAGCTGTCTGATCTGGGTCTACACTGTTTGCAAGGGCATAAAACCCCCTAAAATATCAGGTAAAATGTTAAGCCTGCCTACAGACTAGTTTGTTTATACGGGCTTTGCAAACAGTGGGGATCCAGATTACACACTGATTGTATTTTCGTAGCGAAATTGAATATTTCTTGCATTTTGAAAATAAAGTTGACCAAAATTTGTGCAAACAAACATTGGATCCATGCCCGCCCGGATAAAGGTCAAAACCAAGTCATCCAGACAATTATCTGTTATCATATTGTATCACATAAACCTTTTTTAACCCTTTCCTCCATAAATACGCCTTTCTTCACCTCTGTTAAAGTCACTTCTTGAAACCATTGTGATAAATAGAGCATTTGCTCCTATGGAGTAAATGCTCTATTTATTACAAAGGTTTAAAAACAACACTATTCTAACATTTTCCATTTCTCTAGCAACAGTTAGTGCTCCTTTTTGGTAGATTTATTCATAGAGGTTGGGTCTTAAAATAACCTATGAGGGAATGGATTAATATTTATTAACCCTTCGTTTGCAGTATTATTTCGAAAAAAAAATCATCTCTTTTTTTTCATTTCGATTTCTTCGTCATTTTCCTTTAGAAAAACAAACTTTAAGCAACTAATAATCAATTAACTCAAATTTCTAATCTAGATCCAAACTGTTTGAACAACTATTAACAAAACAGTATGCCGAGCATGGTATTAATTATCAGTCTTCTTTACGATATACAATACTACAGAATGTGATATGACTGGGAACAGTTTTTATGACACTATAATACATAACATTGCTTTGATGTTGGTAGTATTAGATGACAAATCTGAATTTTCTATTTCCTACTGTGGGAACAAATTATCATTATATCATCCTGTATAAATTACATCAACCCTTAATTTCCCTTACGAATATTTATACAAGAATTCATGACTCCATGAATATTTATTCACTTAACCCTTTGCTTGCTGAATTTTAAAATACATTTCCCCTTCTTTACCCATGCCCTGTTGTATAATTACACATATCTTCACTGTGTACTTCGTATTTCGCTGTGCAATCACTGCTGTGGAGTGCACTGGTTGCACAATCAACTTGTAAATAGTGCAGACCCTGATGAAACAGCTCCTGCAGGAGCTGTCTCATCTGGGTCTTCACTATTTACAGGTACGTATATTGATGTGAATAGCAAGCGAAGGGTTAATTTTTTATAATGGCCGACAAACAAGGGAATGTTTGCTCATTTCAGAAACTGAAGAATCAATCTACAGTTGAACTTCGATATCTCAAACTCGAATAACTCAAACTTCGGGTTCACTCGATCTAATAGTTCGGTCCTTCCAAAGTTTTGTTTATGAATATTCAGTAGTTACTGAAATTTGGAATAAACATAGAATAGGCCTAGGAAATGGTTAAATGAAACAAGAGTGTTCGGAGGAAAACATGTGTCACCTGCTCGCAACTGACACAAAAACTGTTAATATGCTGGAGTGCGAAAATCAGAACAAAGGGGAATAATTCAAAAAGTATTGCATGTAGAGTGATGGACCTTAGTTACATCAATGATCCTCAATGAGAGGAAGACACATGTGAAATTTGAAAGCTCTATAATGATTAGTGTAGAAATGACAGCCAAAAATAAGAAAGTGTAATGGACAGACAGACAGACGGGCAGACAGACAGACGACGGAAAAGTGATCCCTAAGTGACACACTGCCTCTCAGCAGGTGACACAAAACCAAGAGTTACCAATTTAACTGAATGTTGTATTCCAGATCACATAAAGTACAAATTACTAATTATTTAATCTGACAACATTGTGATAATGAATATTCATGTAAGAACTAATGACATCACGAATATGACTATTAGCTGAATGTTTATAATGAGAAATGTACACTGAGGACTGATTAGTAAGAAGTTTTATAATTTGATAAGAAAACTGAGCAGACCCTGATCAGATGACTCCTGTAAGAGCTGTCTGATCTGGGTCTATTCTGTTTGCAAAGGCATGGAAAATCGTTTATGTGAGGGGAAGGGTCAAAGAATAACCTCATTGTCATTAGTGGTTGCTTGATATTTGGGCTCCTATATCTATATGGACTGTTACATCCTGTTTGTAGCCCTGACTATCATTTGAGCCCCTGTTTCATTGTTGGGTTGTCATGATACACCATTGTAACCCTCTGTAACTTAATTCTTTGCATGCGAAGTAAGTAATTGTCAATAAAAATAGTTACTTGTGGAAATTAAAAAAGCCTTCTTCTTCCATATTTCTTTATTAACGTTAACCCTTTACTCCATAAATACTCCTTTCTACACATTTGCAAACAGAGAAAACCAAGATCAGATGGCTCTTATAGGAGCCGTCTAATCAGGGTCTGCTCTGTCTAAAATAACATAGATAAGATTCGACAGTATCTACATGTATATTATATCATAAGCAAATTAACTCTTACAATGCTGACTTTTCAAATGGACTATTCCAAAATTCAAACAGGACATGCCAATGGTGAATATTTGGGGATTTTTCAAAAGGAAAGTGTAACATGACAAACAGTGCAGACCCAGATGAGAGGGCTCCTCTAGGAGCCCTCTCATCTGGGTCTACACTGTTTGCAAAGGATATTAGTGTCGGGGCCGTGTCCTGCACAGTAAGGGTTAACAAAGGAGATTCTGATCAAATGGCTCCTAATTATAAAACGGTTCCTTGTTAAATTTTAATTCAACTGAATCCCTTTTGATTAAACTGAGAAACTTAAATAGTAACTTAAGCTAAATGTAGACAGTTGGGATAGTCAGTGTGGGGGGAGAATGAATGAAATTCATGCATTAAGTCATTAAATGCTTGGAAGTAAATCAAACTCAGGGCTGTCACTGTCGTATTTCCTGAAATTTTAAACCCAACATTTCCTGTCATTAACATCAAGTTTTTTTTCAAATACTGCAAATCAGTGAAGATGAAGTTCACTACTGGCAATCACAGCCTGCTATTGCTGGTGATACTCCAATTATTCTAAGTATTAGTAAGCTAACATTAGCATTAATAGTGCCGATCCAGATCAAACTGCTCCTGCAGCAGCAATTTGATCAGGGCTTTCACTATTTGCCACTTTGTCTGAATTAAGTTATAACAAGAGCATCGCATGCAGGTGCCACAAGTAAATTTTAAGAGTTTAAAGCTCTGTCATGTTTTATGATAATGTGATAGTCTTAGACCCATCATATGCTGAGCGTATGATAGTTGGCAAGTCATATAATTATAATTATGAACTTAGCATCGCGGAATTGTCATATAACAATTTATTTGTCTTCAGCAAGCGTAGGAGGCTCATTCTAAGGACTAATGGAGGATAATCATACTATTTGACTTTTATGGCCTTGATCTATAATCTATAACAGTCATATAACACAATTATTTTAAATGTGCATGCAACTGAAATCCACCTCTTCCAAACATGTGTGTCTCATATCATCATATATATATACAAATATGACAGACTCAGCAGAAATGGTGCATACCCAAATACTAAAATCATCATTTCTCGTCCAAATCCTATATATACTGTGACCACTCTTTAAAATCGTTTCTTCGAGATGATTCTAAAGAGTCAGGTTACACTATAGGGATTGGTGGAGAAATAAAGTAGATTATACTTGAAAATGTTTACATTTACAATGAAGAAAATATTCCAAAATAGGGAATTAATATAATACATAAATACTTGAACTGCTCTGATCTATTAGACTAATATTTCGACCACTAAGGGCCTTTTTCAAAGATTATCATGTCAAAATACACGTCACATTTTTGTTACATGCATTCAGCCATATAAATGGCTGAATGCATGTAACAAAAATGTGACGTGTATTTTGACATGATAATCTTTGAAAAAGGCCCTTCAAGTGGTCGAAATATTAGATCAGAGCAGTTCAAGTATTTATGTTTACATTTAAGCATCTTATATCTGAACCTCTAATAATGGCAGCTTAACCCAATTTCCCTCAAAAACTATTTTTAGATCCTACCTCTTTGAATAAATCAACTGACAAGGAGCATTAATTTTACTAGAGAAAAAAATAAAGTTTACAATTGTGTAGTTTTGAAACCATTGTGATCAATAGAGCATTTGCTCCTTATGATGGAGCAAATGCTCTATTTATCACAATAGTTTCAGAAAGTGACTTTTATAGAGGCATCAAAAGGTGTCAATATGAGGGAATGGGTGGTCAGTTCTCTGATTAAAGTCTGTAGAAACAGTTCATCTACTATGTAACCACTGTGTATTGATTCAATTCCCATCAGTCCTGTAACCAGTATGTCTGTCTCTGGCTTATTCTTATTTAATGACAGGTTCTCCAGAAAAAAAGAGACTAGAAAATCAATATGCTCTGAATATATACTGAGGAGGACGTATTTCCGTCTCTAGAAAATGCCATATTCGGCTATTTTTGTGAACCTGCAGCTCTTATAATATAATGGTTTGCCCTTTCATTATACCTTAATCTTTTGAATGACGAGTTATTTTATGGCAGAACTGTCAATCATCATTTAACCCATTCCTCCATATGCTAGTTTTAGATCCAACTTCTTTGAATAAATCAAAGGAGCATTAACAAGAGAAAAGGAAAATTTAAGAATTTCGCAGTTCGTAACCATTGTGATAAATAGAGCATTTGCTCCTAAAAT
This sequence comes from Azorinus chamasolen, assembly GCA_963576725.1. NCBI lineage: Eukaryota > Metazoa > Mollusca > Bivalvia > Cardiida > Solecurtidae > Azorinus > Azorinus chamasolen. The sequence goes on from OY755238.1 coordinate 20,402,539, forward strand.
TAATTAGGAGCAAATGATTTATCACAAAGGTTTCAAAAGGTGACTTTTACAGAGACGTAGAAAGGTGTATTTATGGAGGAAAGGGTTAACTATATAGTCCATTCAGTATGAATTAGTTTGAATGACAGCTCCTCTCGGAGTCCTCTCATCTGGCTGTACACTGTTTGTGCACAGTTGTGTGTTTGTGTGTTTCACTTAATTTCTATCAGTGTTTTGGTAATGTGTATTGTGTAAATGGCTTTTCCTACTTGACTTTACTGTAATTTATTCATCTGGCAGTTTTCCACTATTTAGCTCTTTGAGTAACCATGGTGAACCGCTAGTGCCCGAGTTTTGGTATGACCAATGGCCACTGTGGTTCTAACCTGCTACCTCCACCTGAAAATGAATGTATCTCCAGCCCCAAACTGCACAACTGAAACCTGCACTATTGAGACCCAGTCATAGTATTTGCATATGTCTCTCAATGGTTTATTGGTTTTCAAACATGTTTTTCCAGTACCAAAACTGATTCACAAAAAGAAGCACCTTGACATACAGCAGAACCTGTCCTATGCGGCCATTCATTTACTGAAAAAGGTGAGTCTTAATAAAGCAGGTTTTTGTCTAGCACTAGCTACCACCTGCCTAACAGACCCATGATTTGACCTCTTTTAACGGTCACTTAAGACACTGTCAAGTTCTACTGTATTCATAACAAGAGGGCCATGATGGCCCTGATATCGCTCACCAGACATTCAGAGAAGATTTTCAAAGTTTTCACTCAATATATGTTTTTACTGAAAACAAGCCACCCTGGGGCGGGGCCATTTTTATGAAAGCTGAGAACCTTCCATTTTCAGAGGAAAAGATTTTAAAAGCTTTCACTATATGTTTCTATAGAAAACTGGCCACCCCTGGGGTGGGGCCAATTTTGACCCAAGAGGCATAATTTATATAACTTTTGTAGAGGACCTGAACATGATGCTATGTGCAAAATACGAAAGCTGAGAACCTTCCAGTTTCAGGGGAAAAGATTTTCAAAGCTTACGCTATAATTATGTTTCTATAGAAAACTGGCCACCCATGGGGCGTGGCCAATTTTGACCCCCGGAGGGGCATAATTCATATAACTTTTGTAGAGGACCTGAACATGATGCTATGTGCCAAATATAAAAGCTGAGAACCTTCCAGTTTGAGGAGATTTTCAGTTTTCACTATAATATTATGTTTCTATTGAAAACTGTCCACCCCTGGGATGGGGCCAATTTTGACCCCAGGGCCATGAAAGCTGAGAACTGTCCAGTTTCAGGAGAATGTTTTGGAAGTTTTCACTATCTGTTAATATTCAGTGACAGAAAACTGACTACCCCTGGGGCGGGGCCAATTTTGACCCCAGGGCCATAATTTATATAACATTTGTAGAAGACCTGAATTGAACATGATGCTATGTGCCAAATATTAAAGCTGAGAACCTTCCAGTTTCAGAGAAGAAGATTTTTAAAATTTTACAATATGTTTCTATTGAAAACTTAAGCCACCCCTGGGTTGGAGCCAATTTTGACCCACGCCGACGGACATCAGGAGATCAAAAAAGCTCACCCTGAGCTTTTTGTGCTCTGGTGAGCTAAAAAAGCAGATATTTATAATGTCCCACTTATCAATTACATGTAATTACATGCAGAGATCAAAGCAGCAATGCATTGGCAATTTCATAAATCACATTTAGTGATAGCTGCAGGCCAACAGCACATTGTGATTATGTATGAAAACAATTTAGATACAGATGATAGTTTGATTACTTTGGTGTTGTATACTGTTTTAAACCTTTTCCCGTTTAACATTTATTCCATATCTTATTATCTCATTAATATTCATGGACAGAATCCATAAAATGGTGGAAACTGTAAAATCAGATCAATAGAAATTCCATATTTAGCATACAAAGTAGACCCTGATCAGACGGCTCCTAAGGGATCGAGCTGTCTGATCTGAGTCTACCGAGATCTGTTTGCAAATGCATGAAAAGGCGTTAAATGGACTGACTGACAGACAGGGTGATTACTCATAATAGGGCACCCACACTAAAGTGTGGGTCCCTAATAAATGAGTTGCTGATTAACCCTTTCCTCCATAAATACCCCTTTCTATGCCTCTGTAATAGTCATTTCTTGAAACCATTGTGAGATTGCTCTATTTATCACAATGGTTTCAAACTACAAAATTCTTAAATTTTCCTTTTCTCTAGATAATGCTCCTTTTCGGTACATTTATTCAAAGAGGTTGAATCTAAAAATAGCCTATGAGGGAATGGGTTAAGCAGTGTCAGAGTGTAAAACAGTTTGGATCCATAAGTCAAGTCGAACTAATAGCAGGACAAGGGTTAAAATGCCAAGTGTGTCAAGGCAAATGTAAAAATTGCATAGGTCATCAAAAATAATCTTAATGCATTCTCTCATATTGACACTTTTTGATGCTTCTGAAAAAGTCACTTTTTAAATCATTGTGATAAATAGAGCATTTGCTCCATAGGAGCAAATGCTCTATTTATCACAATGATTTCAAAACTACACACTTCTAAAATTATCCTTTTCTCTAGTAAATGCTCCTTTTCGGTAGATTAGCAATTCAAAGACAGGTTGGATCTAAAATTAGCCTATGAGGGAATGGATTAAAGCAGCTATAAGAGTTTGCAATATTCGAAACATTGAATCGGAAAGAATTTTTTAAATGCCCAATTTTCAATGGTTAATATATTAACTAGAGCATTCTCCAGCAAAGAAATGGATATTTGTTGCCAATTTTACAAGTCACCGATGTTCACTCAAAGTTTTCAGATGAATGACTTAGCAATCATTCAGTGTACGACTCTTAGATAACCATCCAAAATGTATGGCTTTTACGGATCATTAAAATCACTTTAAAATGAAACTGAAATGAATTTCCGGTCTGTGCCCTGTTACTTATATTTACAGTAACACTATGACTATTAATCCTTTGAATGTTGAATATACAAAGTGGAATGGTCCAGCCTCATTAAACAACATTAACTCATTCAGTACAACGGGGTAGAATTAACGAGAGAAATGAATGACAAACTGTGCAGACCTTGATCAGAAGACTACTTAGACTATCTAAGAACCCTATGATCTAGGTCAACCCTGTTTAAAAATGCTAGTACACTAATTTCTTGAATTCAAGAAATTTAAAGCAAATTTGCGGAATATTACTCACCATAATAATATAACATCTCTAATATGAGATCCATCACACTTAAAAAAGAATGTATGAGTTTAGTTTTTCACATCACAAACATTATTACATGGCACTTACGAAGAAAAAAAGTTTGATTTATATGATGTTATGCTACAAGTTTCATATATCCTTCTCAAGTTTGATTGTGACTACTCATTAGATAATTCTTGAAATATAGGTGGGAAAGATCAGACTTTTGTACTTGAAATGCTCCCTCTGGAGTTCCTACACTCTCCCACTTATCTGTAGCTCTAATGCTCTCCCAGTCATCCGTAGCTCCATTATGCTTTCCCACTTACCTCTAAGAACTCTAAGAGCTCTGATGCACTTATCTGTAGCTCCAATGCTCTCCCAGTCATCCGTAGCTCTATTATGCTCTCCCACTTACCTCTAAGAGCTCTAAGAGCTCTGATGCACTTATCTGTAGCTCTGATGCTCTCACACTTATATCTGTTACTTTTATACTCTCCCACTTATCTTTCCTCTTTTTATCTCCCCCTCTTATCTCTAGCTCTAACTATACTCCCCCACTTATATCTCTAGCCCTTATGCCCCCATTTATCTCGAGTTCTTATGCTCCCTCACTTATCTCTAGATCTAAATATACTCCCCTCTTATCTCTAGCCATTATGCCCCCCCTTATCTGTAGACCGTATAACCCAACTTATCTCTAGCTCTTATACCCTCATTTATCTCTAGCTCTTATGCTCCCCCACATATCTCTAGCCCTGATGTCCCCACTTATCTCTAGCCCTTATGATCTCCCACTTATCTCTAGCTCTTATGCTCCCCCTCTTATCTCTAGCTCTAAATATACTCCCCCACTTATCTCTAGCCCTTATGTTCCCCCACTTATCTCTAGCTCTTATGCTCCCCCTCTTATCTCTAGCTCTAAATATACTCCCCCACTTATCTCTAGCCCTGATGTCCCCACTTATCTCTAGCCCTTATGCTCCCCCACTTATCTCTAGCTCTTATGCTCCCCCTCTTATCTCTAGCTCTAAATATACTCCCCCACTTATCTCTAGCCCTGATGTCCCCACTTATCTCTTAGCCCTTATGCTCCCCCACTTATCTCTAGCTCTTATGGTCCCCCTCTTATCTCTAGCTCTAAATATACTCCCCCACTTATCTCTAGCCCTGATGTCCCCACTTATCTCTAGCCCTTATGCTCCCCCACTTATCTCTAGCTCTTATGCTCCCCCTCTTATCTCTAAATATACTCCCCCTGGACTTATCTCTAGCCCTGATGTCCCCACTTATCTCTAGCCCTTATGCTCCCCCACTTATCTCTAGCTCTTATGCCCCCCCCTCTTATCTCTAGCTCTAAATATACTCTCCCTGGACTTATCTCTAGCCCTGATGTCCCCACTTATCTCTAGCCCTTATGCTCCCCCACTTATATCTAGCTCTTATGCCCCCCCTCTTATCTCTAGCTCTAAATATACTCCCCCACTTATCTCTAGCCCTTATGCCTCCCACTTATCTCTAGCTCTTATGCTTCCTAACTTATCTCTAGCTCTTATGCTCCCCCTCTCATCTCTAGCTCTAAATATACCCCCACCTATCTCTAGCCCTTATGCCCCCTCTAATCTCTAGCTCTTATGCTGCCCCACTTATCTTTAGATCTTATGCTCCCCCCTCTTATCTCCAAAGCTCTTATATGCTCCTCCACTTATCGCTAGTTCTTATGCTCCCTATCTCCAACTTTTATCTATAGCTTTGACAGGGTCTTATGTCATAGGCCTTATTTTTGCGTTTCCATGCCTTTGAAAACAAGGTAGAGCCAGATCAGACAGCTCCTGTACAAAACGTCTGATCAGTCTGCTCTGTTTGCTGATGAAATTATAATAAACTTATAATAGAGCTGACGCTACAGTACTTTGCTACCAATACAAAAAATTCCTGTGAACATAATTATGCCATTAAAAAATTCAGCTAAAAACATTCATGATGTCATTATTTCTTACACAAATTGGTTTAGCCCTTTAAATGCAGAATGTCCAAAGTGGAACGGTCCATCAACGTTTAAAATTAGAGTCCATTCAGCATGAACGTGTATGATTTGTTCGAGGATTATAAATGACAAACATTTACACTTTTTGCAAATACAGTAAAACCTCTCTACACTCGTTCATTTTAGTATAAATATCAGTCTTGGAGACTGTGGGTGGCAGCTTAATGCAGGATGAACAACATGCAGAAAGCTCCTCTAGGAGCTTTCTACATGACATTCACTTTGCATTAAGCAGCCACTCCTGTCTAAAAGTATCTAAATTCTTCTTTACTACAATTCCGGTTTAGAGGGGTTTCACTGTATACGTGTATCCCAACATTCCAAGGGTTAAAGCTGAATATTTGCCCCTAAGATCACTGTTTATTGGCCATGCATTGTCTCATTTCTTTTGACACTTCATGTGACTCGTAAAATTAGCAATTCAATTAAGTAATCGAATGCATATTTGGTTTTGTTGCTGACATGCAAATCTATCACACCTGGATGAACCTTTCAACCCTGAATTATCAGAATGGAACAGCCCATCATTGTTTAACTATACAATCCATTCAGTATGAAAGGTTTTAACTTGCTTGAGGATTTTGAATGACAAACAGTGCAGACTCTGATCAGAGGGCTCCTCTAATCCGAGTCTACACCGTTTGTAAATGACAGGGCATGCAAACAGAGTTAACCATTATCAAGTTAACCCTTTCCCCCATATAAACATGTTTTCACGCATTTGCAAACAGAGTAGACCCAGATCAGACGGCTCCTAGAGGAGCCGTCTGATCAGGGTCTACTCTGTTTGCTAATAGAATTTCATAGATCAGTGTCTTTACATCCTTAAATGGCTACAATTTTCCATCTTCCATATTTCATTATAATCATTTTATCTATGAATATTCAGTAGGTATTGAAATCTGGAATGAACACAGAACAGGGAAAGGGTTAAGTATGACACTACTTGATTTGCAAACAGCTTGGATTCAGATGAGACTCACGGTCAGTAAGTGAATGACTCATCTGGATAAAGTCTACTCTGATTACTTTTGACAAACTTTTGATAACTTCAGCCTTCCATACTAACTGTACTGTTAAACACTGATCAATATCACCCTTGAAATGCTAATTTAAATTCCATTCATAAATATTGTCATCTACTTCAAATCTCAAGTTTCATTTTTTTCTTAATTTTTCTATCAAATGGCAATACCAGAGTATCAAATTCTGGATCCCGAGGAGGCCCTGAATGACTCTGCACATGACCTGGATCTACACTGTTTGCAAAGATTATCATAAATTTCTCCAAAGTGTTAAGAGAGATAAAAATCTCTCCTGCCTTCATTTTTCAGAGCACAGGGGGGATCTATCCATTGTATTCATGAATGTCAACTATTTCGGCCGTGACAGATATTTATTATCGGCCGCAAACAAATCGCTGCAATTTATCTACAGGTATCCAAATCAAATGTTGATGCACATTAGCCCTCTGAATGCCAAATTTCTGAAGTTGAATGGTCCTTCGTAAGGTTTAACCCTTTACTCGATGAATATTCAGAATATTCAGATAACTCTCGACATGGTGATCTCATTCAACCCAAATACTATAGGTGTCTTCCTCTCATAATACTAAGCATATGCCCTTCATATGAACCAAATAATGTTAAGTACTGTTTGAGTTATCACATTACATCAAAAGTGTTGACAAGGGCAGATAACTCTAGACATAGTGATCTGATTCAACCCCAAACCTATAGGCGTCTTCCTCTGCTGATTCTTAGCATATTCCTTAAATATGAAATCAATATGTGAATTACTTTTTGAGTTATCGCGTCACATCAAAATTGTTGATGGACAGGACAGACAGACGGACGGACGGACAGACGGACGGACGGACAGATAGATGGACAGAAAAGGTGATGCCTATAGGGCTCCTGCATTTTCAATGCAGGGCCTTAATTTGATATGAAATCAATAAATTATGTGAATTACTTTTTGAGTTATTGCGTCACATCAAAATTTATGATGGACAGACAGACTGACTGACAGACAGAAAATGTGATTCCTACAGGGCTCCTGCATGTTTAATGCAGGGCCCTTATTATAAAAGAGTGTTTGAAGGAACACATGCATGTGTCACCTGCTCGCAGGCTGAAAATCCACTGGTGTGCGAAAATCAGAACAAAGTGGAATAACTCAAAAAGTATTGCATGTAGAGTGACAAACCTTAGTTACTTCATTGGTCCTCAATGAGAGGAAGACACATATGCAATTGGAAAGCTCTATAATTAGTTTAGAAATGACGGCCAAAAAAAGAGTGACAGACAGCGAAAATCAGAATAAAGGGGAATAACTCAAAAAGTATTGCATGAAGAGTGATGAACCTTAGTTACGTAAATGGTCCTCAATGAGAGGAAGACACATGTAAAATTTGAAAGCTGTATAATGATTAGTTCAGAAATGACGGCAAAAAACAAAGTGTGAAGGACAGACAGACATATGGATAGACAGACAGACAGATGGCGGAAAAGTGATCCCTAAGTGACACACTGCCTCTTGGCATGTGACAAAAAACCAACATTTTTTCAAGAGATGAACCAGTGAAGTACATGTATAAAATATTTTGGATCCTAACGAGATGGCAACTTATTCATTGTCTCATCTGATTCAAAGCTGTTGCAATATTTATTACAAATTTGCCTTCAAACACATGTAGCGGTATTGACTTTGTGAATAGATACATGTGGAAAATTGATTTGACTTAGTGTGGAAAATCAAGCTGGTGACCATACTGAAATGAAAGCAAATCCACATAGGGCTATTCTGAAGAAATAATTTGCGAGATCATTTTAAATGACAAACATGGCAGACCCTGATCAAGAAGTCCTCTGATCTGAGTATACACTATTTCCAACACTCAAAGTGTTCACTCTCTCCACACCATCCGCAAAACAGTTAAATAATCTTGAAAACAGTTTAAACCTTTCAGTGCTGATTTTCAAATGGACTATTGCAAAATTCAAATCAAAACCACTTGACGCTTGCCTGTTTAAAGGTTAAGTCTAAAACGTGTCATACTAAACAAAAACCAGAAAGATACATACCAAGTATTGAAGCCCTAGGTCTAATGGTTCCAATGTAATAGGCATTTAAAGATTTTTGCAAAAGTAGGTCAAAGGTGAAGGTCAGAAATGTTGGCATAGCTTAGTTCAAAGGTCAAGGTCACATGGTAAAAAACATTGGTATGGTTGGAAAAGTCTTACGACAGGAAAGATACATACCAAGTATGGAAGTATATGCATTTAAAGACTTTTGCAAAAGTAGGTCAAGGTCAGTAAGGCAAATATGTTGGCATTGTCATACCAAGTATGGAAGCCCTAGGCCTATTGGTGGCAATGTTATTGGCATTTAAAGATTTTTGAAAAAGTATGTCAAAGGTCAAGGTCAAATGGTAAAGTTGGAAAAGTCTTAAGACAAGAAAATTGCATACCAAGTCTGGAAGCCCTAGGCCTATGGTTCAAATGTTATAGGAATTTAAAGATTTTTGCCAAAGTAGGTCAAAGGTCAAAGTTATATGGTAAAAACAAGGATATGGTTGGAAAAGTCTTAAGATAAGAAAGTTGTAAACCAAGTATGGAAGCCCTAGGCCCATTGGTTCAAATTAATAGGCATTTAAAGATTTTTGCAAAAGTAGGTCAAAGATCAAGGTCAGAAGGGCAAAAATGTTGGCATGGTCATACCAAGTATGGCAGTCCTTAAGTCCTATTGGTTCCAATAGTATTGGCATTTAAAGATTTTTGAAAAAGTAGGTCAAAGGTCAAGGTCAAGGTCAGAAGGGCAAAAATGGTTTAACCCATTCTCTCATATTGACGGCTTTTGACGCTTCTGTAAAACTCACTTTCTGAAACCATTGTGATAAATAGAGCATTAATTTTGCTCCATAGGAGCAACTGCTCTACTTATCACAATGGTTTAACAAGAGGGCCAGAACGGCCCTGATATCGCTCACCAGACAATCAGAGGAGAAGATTTTCAAAGTTTTCACTATGTTTCTATTGAAAACTAGCCACCCCTGGGGCGGGGCCAATTTTGACCCCAGAGGCATAATTTATATAACTTTTGTAGAAGACCTGAACATGATACTATGTGCCAAATATGAAAGCTGAAAACCTTCCAGTTTCAGGAGAAGATTTTCAAAGTTTTCACTATATGTCTCTATTGAAAACTGGCCACCCCTGGGGTGGGGCCAATTTTGACCCCAGGGGCATAATTTATATAACTTTTGTAGAGGACCTGAACATGATGCAGTGTGCCAAATATGAAAGCTGAGAACCTTCCAGTTTCAGAGAATAAGATTTTCAAAGTTTTCTCTATTTGTTTCTATTGAAAATTAGCTACCCCTGGGGCGGGGCCAATTTTGACCCAGGGGCATAATTTATATAACTTTTGTAAAGGACCTGAACATGATGCAATGTGCCAAATATGAAAAAGCTTCAGAGGAGAAGATTTTCAAAATTTACTCTTTGTTTCTACTGAAAACAAGGCACCCCTGGGGCAGGGCCAATTTTGACCCCAGGGGCATAATTTATATAACTTTTGTAGAGGACCTGAATATGATGCTATATGGTAAAGATGAAAGCTGAGAACCCTGTAGATTCAGAGGAGATGATTTTTAAAGGATCAAATTGTTGACGACAGACAATGAACGCCGTACGACGGATGACGCACGCCGACGGACATCATGACAGGCAATCACAAAAGCTCACCCTGAGCACTTTATGCTCTGGTGAGCTAAAAACTACACAATTCTAAAAGTTTCCTTTTCTCTAGTAAATGCTCCTTTTTGGTAGATTTATTCAAGGAGGTTGGATCTAAAAATAGTTTATGAGGTAATGGTTTAAGGAGGTTCTATTTCATTATTTAAACTTACGTCAATGATGTCTTGAAAGACGGAGTGTTCTTTGCCTTGACTGTCATCGGAGTCTCGCTCAATGTCAATGCCCTCATCATCGTCAGCAGGATAGTCTGTAAGGGACTCTATTAGCTCTTCCAGGTCCCCACTGAGATGGGGCTCTTCTGATTCTGGGAGCCCGAAATCCAGAGCCTTGTATATAGCAGTGCCCATAGCCTGGACAACCTGCAAAGAAACAGAGCCTTGTATATAGCAGTGCCCATAGCCTGGACAACCTGCAAAGAAACAGAGCCTTGTATATAGCAGTGCCCATAGCCTGGACAACCTGCAAAGAAACAGAGCCTTGTATATAGCAGTGCCCATAGCCTGGACAACCTGCAAAGAAACAGAGCCTTGTAAATAGCAGTGCCCTGGTAGCCTGGACAACCTGTAAAGAAACAAAAACATTTGTTCCAAGGTTAGTCTGGTACACTCATGTTAAATTCTATGCTGTTTGCAAATCAGAATTATTTTTATTTTTAAATATTGGCTTTACCATATGAATGACTCAAAATTGAATTAAATCATATTTGCAATCAACATAAACCCAGATCAGGACCAAATTTAAGAACTCCAACAAAATTCCTTTAACTAGGGTCTGCATGTTTCGTGACATAACATTTATAATACTGAGAAGACTTTATACTTAACCTTTTCAATGCTGAATTTTCAGTCTTATATACTCCACTCAATATGAAAGGCTTAAAATTGCTAGAGGATTTGAATGACAAACGGTGCAGACCCTGATCACATGGCTCATCTAGGAGACAGTGCGTGTCCCACATTCAAAAAGTTCAATAAAGATGGATCAGGAGCCATCTGATCTGATTAGATGAAGGATTGGATTTGGACAGTACTGGTAAATTCAGCATTTAACAAGAGTACCGCATACGGTACATAATACGCCCACTTGCAAACTTTCTCTGATTCAACATGCCTTATAAGTGTTGACATTTTCTAATCTGTGCTTCAGATCTTGATTTCCATATTAAGGTGATACTATTTTTTTAAAAAAAATGAAGTGAATATCTTATTAAATAAAAAAGTTACAGCTAATCCTCATTTTTGCAGATTTTTGTAAAGTGCAACGGCCATAACTCTGTAAAGAGAAATTGAATGAACCTCAAAATAAACTCAGCTTAAAATTTTGTTGCTTAAAACATTTGTGTTAAGTTTCATTTATATCATTTTAATAGTTTTCCCAGAAAACAACAGACAAACTAAAAGTTGACCAACAAACAAAGCAACAAACACACAAAGTTCAAGGACCATAACTTTAGAATAAAGTGACATATCAAACCCCCCCGCAATATATGTGAAAATTCACATTAAGGTTTAACCATATAAAAAAATTGAAGTAAATATCATTTCAAATGAAAAAGTTATGGCCATCCTCAGATTTGCATAGATTTGCATTATTTTTTTAAGTGCAAGGGCCATAACTCCGAAACAACAAATCAAATGATCCTCAGAATCGACTTAGCTTCAGATCTTGATGCATTAAACATGTGTATGAAGTTTCATTAATATCTGTCAAACAGTTTTGCCAGAAAACAGCAGACAAACTATATGCATATATTTGCATTATTTTCTAAGTAAAAGAGCCATAACTCCGAAATGACAAATCAAATAAACCTCAACATCGACTCAGCATCAGATCTTGATGCATTAAACATTTTTGTCAAGTTTCATTAATATCTCTCAAATAATTTTCCCAGAAAACAGCGGACAAACTATTTGCATGTATTTGCATTATTTTGTAAGGACAAGGGCCATAACTCTGAAATGAAAAATCAAATGATCCTCAGAATCAATTCAGTTTCAGATCTTGATGCATTAAACATTTGTGTGAAGTTTCATTAATATCTCTCAAATAGTTTTTCCAGAAAACAGCGGACAAACTATTTGCATATTTTTTAAGGACAAGGGCCATAACTCTGAAATGAAAAATCAAATGATACTCAGAATCAACTCAGCTTCAGATCTTGATGCATTAAACATTTGTGTGAAGTTTCATTAATATCTGTCAAATAGTTTTCCCAGAAAACAGCGGACAAACTATTTGCATGTATTTGCATTATTTTTTAAGGACAAGGGCCATAACTCTGAAACGACAAATCAAATGAACCTCAGAATCGACTCAGCTTCAGATCTTGATGCATTAAACATTTGTGTGAAGTTTCATTAATATCTCTCAAATAGTTTTACCAGAAAACAGCGGACAAACTATATGCATATTTTTTAGGACAAGGGCCATAACTCTGAAATGAAAAATCAAATGAACCTAAGAATCAACTCAGCTTCAGATCTTGATGCATTAAACATTTGTGTGAAGTTTCATTAATATCTGTCAAATAGTTTTCCCAGAAAACAGCGGACAAACAAAATGTTGACGGACGAACGAACGAACGAACGAACGAACGAACGAACGGACGGACGGACAGGGCCACGACAATATACGACCACCTTTATTAGGTGGGCGTATAAAAACTGTGGGAGGGGTAAACTGTAGAGAGTTGGGGGAAACTGTGTTGGAATATTCAGGTTAAATACAATTATTATCCCATTGGACTTCTCTGAAAAACAGACGAGCAATAAACATGTGGCTGCTAAAACAAAAATTGAATTACATTGTCTCACGTGTGCAATACACTTCCAATGAATAACAAACATGTTTATTATGTACAGTTTCTCGCTTTTTACGCTTTTTTACGATCATCAACAAAACATTTCCATTACAAATGATGTAAAACAGACTAACAAGGGAAGTTTGTTATCAGACATAAAATCAACGAAGTGTTAGCCCTTTGAACTAAAGCAAGTTTTAACCTTTTCCTTCATATAAATACCTTTTCACACATCTGCAAACAGAGTAGACCCAGATCCTACAGGAGCCTTCTGATCTGGGTCTTCTCTGTTTGCAAATGCATGAAAAGTGTTTATATGAAGGAACTAGGGTTGAAGCAGACAACATTTGTTGCAGTCAAAAAATACTAAGTCTTAGGGTTTTTCAACTTTTTTGTGTATGTATTTTTTTAAAACTTGAATACATAAAAATGAACATTAACCCTTCTCTTGCTGAATTTTAAAATACATTTCTCCTTCTTTATCCATGCCCTGTTGTATAATTACATATATCTTCACTGTGTACACGTATTTCGCTGTGCAATCACTGCTGTGGAGTGCACTGGTTGCACAATCAACTTGTAAATAGTGCAGACCCTGATGAGACAGCTCCTGCAGGAGCTGTCTCATCTGGGTCTTCACTATTTACAGGTAGGTATATTGACGTGAACAGCAAGCGAAGGGTTAAGAAACTGAAACCAATTTCTGTATTATAAATCACACATTACATTACACAATAAACTAATAACCTCTTTTTTCCCATTTTGTCTAATTTTTGTAAAGTTAACCCTTTAAATGCCAAATTCTAAAAGTGGAATGCCTCAATCATTCTGAACGACACAGTCCATTCAGTATGAAAGGGTATATTCATTTCCTGCAGAATTGTGAGTGACAATTAGTGCAGATCCTGATCAAACATGGGGCTTCTCTAGGAGCCCTCTGATCTGGGTCTACACTGCTTGCATAGGTGAGTACTCATGTTTCCTGTATTCCAAGTGTATCCCTTCTCTTGCTGAATTTTAAAATACATTTCTCCTTCTTTACCCATGCCCTGTTGTATTATTTCGCTGTGCAATCACTGCTGTGGAATGCACTGGTTGCACAATTAACTTGTAAATAGTGCAGACCCTGATGAGACAGCTCCTACAGGAGCTGTCTCATCTGGGTCTTCACTATTTACAGGTGGGTATATTGATGTGAATAGCAAGCGAAGGGTTAAATTGTCCCATTACTTTGTCAGACCCTTTATAAAAGTACACCCAGTGGAGACACAAACAATTATTCAAATTTTCAAAATTCATTGAACATTAAAAATTGCAAAACATACTTTCGAACCCTTTGATCACTACATGTAAATAGCATTGACACTTAACAAATGTCATCGCATACATTCTTACCATCCCATTTTTCTTCTATTTTATTAATAAAATTATCAATCTGTACATGTGTCGCACAGTTTGGATTCTGATGGGAAGTCAGACCTTTTTGTCTCGATCCAAACAGTTTGCAAATATTACACAGCATTTCCTACAGTGTGAGCAGAGGTAACCCATTCCCTCATACGCTATTTTTAGATCCTACCTCTTTAAATATATCTACCAAAAAGGAGCATTAACTAGAGAAAAGGATTTTTTTTTAGAATTTTTCAGTTTTAAACCATTGTGATAAATAGAGCATTTGCTCCTATAGAGCAAATGCTCTATTTATCACAATGATTTCACAAAGTGACTTTTATAGAGTCGTCAAAAGTCGTCAATATGAGGGAATGGGTTAAAGTGTCAGATCTAGAGCGAAATCAAGTCTGTCTATTCAGCACTTACTTGAGGATTGTGGATGGCAAACAACCTGTAGGCCCTGATCAAAGGGCTCATCTAGGAGCCCTCGGTCCTGGGTCTACACTGTTTGCAAATGCCAGAGTATTCTTGTCCTGCATTCTAAGGGTTAAAAGGTCACAGTGTCTGGTTATCACAGACATTTATCTGGACAAGAATGTCGATTACTTGAACTACCTTCAATATACATTACTGCTCGACTGTAACAAAAACCTATGAAACACAAAATACAGATTCAACGTCATAATTGTAACCCTAAATAGGAAGGACGAACTACGGAAAACAGTGTAGATCAAGATTAAACTATTCCATGAATGAGGTGATCGATCAGGGTCTGCAATGTTTGCTTTTTATTATTTTTATTTAAAATCATCAAAATGCAGCTGAATTGATAACGGTAATAGTTGCATTCGTAATGACTTTTAATAATTTGACAGTTACTTTTAACCTCCCCCCCCCCCCCCCCCCCACAAGGAATATTAATTAATTTAAGAGGAATATTACAAGGACATTGTTGGTTGTAACAGACTCTTTAGAGTCAATGAGATCAATATCATTCCAATTATGCAAACAGAGCAGATCCTGATCTGACAGCTCAAACAGGACCTGTCTGATCTGGGTCCACTCTGTTTGCAAAGATGCCAAAAGCCAAAACGGTTAGAGAAATCCATTTAATCCATTCCCTCATACTGACGACTCTGTAAAACCAATGTGATAAATAGAGCATTTGCTCTTATAGGAGCAAATGCTCTATTTATCATAATGGTTTCAAACTACAAAATTCTAAAATTTTCCTTTTCTCTAGTTAATGCTCCTTTCCGGTAGATTTATTCAAAAAGGTTGTACCTAAAAATTGCCTATGAGGTAATGGGTTAAAGGATTTGTAGCCAACGACAAAACTTGTAGATGACTGGCAAAGATTTAACCAAAGACAAGTTGATGTTGTGTAGTTTTATGAGGTGTTAACTACAATTGTCAAGTCTAGCCTACCACTGACTTACTGTCTAGCCAAAATGGACACACATTCTTCAACTTTATAAGACAAGGATATTTAACCCTTTCCCTGTTATATGTTTATTACAAATTTCGATACCTGCTGAATATTCATGGACAAAATAGTTATAATGAAATATGGAAGGTGGAATATTGTAACCATTTTAGAAACAAAAGAAACAGGTCTATCAAATTCCATAAGCAAACAGAGCAGACCCTGATCAGACGGCTCATCTAGGAGCCGTCTGATCTGGATCTACTATGTTTGCAAATACATGAAAACACGTTTATATGAGGGAAAGGGTTAACAGTATTTCAGTCATATCACGGATGTCTAGTTAATTACAGGAGAAGGAAGACCTCGGAGGTTTTTCTGTGAACGAATCATTTAGCCAGCTGGAAGGCTTCCTCACAAGAAAAATCCAAAAGCCAAAACTGGGATTCGAACCACAGTGTTGAGGGGCTCAGTCACAGAGGCTCTGACAAGATACGGACACAAATTCTTAACGCGAGATAATAGCCGGCTTGACCTTTCACCTCCAAGTATGACCTTCACCTTGACAGGACACCACTCAAAATTAGCAGCTTCATGAGATGAGTATACATTAATCCATAAATACGCCTTCTATGCATACCGACTGTTCAAGTGTTATTATAAACATTAATCCAATTAATATTCATGATGTCATTATTTCTTACATGAATATTCATGAAGTAAAGGGATATACAACATATATACCAAGTATGATAATATGGGCAAGATTAACTCTTTACAGAGGCGACTTGAATGCCTTTACAGAGTAAACCCAAATCAGACAGCTCCTGTAGGAGTTGTTTGCTCTGTTTGCTTAAGGAATATTAAAGATCTGATTTAACGGTCTCTATATCAGCAAAAAAGAATTTCTTTAGTTTAGTGGCCATTATAAAAATTAGTTAATGAATATTCATGAAGTCATGAATTCTTGTATAAATATTCATGAGGTAAAGGGTTACAACTTCAAACATTCACACACAGATAATAACTGAAGTACATGTAGTTTGATCAGGGTGTACACACTACTTCATACTATGTCAGGCTTATTTAACCTTTTCTTTCATATAAACTTTTTTCATGCATTTGCAAACAGAGTTAAGACCCAGATCGATCAGGGTCTGCTCTGTTTCCAAATGGAATTTGGAAGATCTGTTTTTTTACTTTCTAAAATGGCTACAATGTTCCACCTTCCATATTTCATTATAACTATTTTGTCCATAAATATTCAGTAGGTATTGAACTTTGGAATAAACATAGAACAGGGAAAGGGTTGAAGTTATTAACTCACTTATTCAGCTTTGCAAACTGGTGGAGGAGGGAGATTGGGTGTCCAAATACCTAACCCATTACCTCTTAGGCTATTTTAGATCCAACTTCTTTGAATAAATCTACCGAAAAGGAGCATTAACTATAGAAATGGAAACTTTTAGAATTGTGTAGTTTTGAAACCATTGTGATAAATAGAGCATTTATTACAATGGTTTCAGAAAGTGACTTCTACAGAGGCGTCAATATGAGGGAATGTGTTAATGTTCTATATGTTCATTCCAAATTTCAATATCCATGGACAAAATAATTAAGGAAGGTAGAATATTGCAGAAACATACCTACCAAATTCTATAAGCAAACAGAGTAGGCACTGATCAGATGACTCCTATAGGAGCTGTCTGGTCTGGGTCTACTCTGTTTGCAAATATCTGAAAATGCATTTGTATGAAGGAAAGGGTTAAAGTAAATAGATAGGGTAACGCAAAAATGTCTTCAAATACTGAAATCGACTCATAAATCATTTTGTAATAAGCTGTTATTCCAAAGAATGTTTATAATCTAAATATCAAAATTTATATGAAATAAGTTAAAGGGATAAATGTAAAAGTATTTGAAGTCTTACATTGGACAATGACAAACGTAAACTGGTAACTAGGTCAATGTTTTCTTATGAATAATCCTGGAGCCAGCAATGAATAGACAACATATCTTATAGTACAGGAAAGCAGAAATGGACAGAAATACTACACCAATCTCCCTAGGTCCAGATAATTAAGATGCGTAAAATTAAACATTTTTTAAGAATAGCTATTTTATTTCTCCACCAAACCCTATAATGTGGCCACTCTTTAGAATCATCTTGAAGAGACGATTCTAAAGAGTTGTCATAGTATAGGGTTTGGTGGAGAAATAATGATTTTAGTACAGTAAAACCTCTCTATAACGACCACTAAATCATGTTAATTAGCTGGTATTTATGGTAGGTGGCTGCTTAATTTCAGCAAGGTGAAAGTAAAACAGAACGCTCCTATAGGAGCGTTCTGTTTTACTTTCACCTTGCTTTAAGCAGCCACCTGCCTTTAACACAAAATACTTGATGTAATTTAGTGGCCGTTATAGAGAGGTTTTACTGTATTTGGGTACCCACGTTTATCTGTGGCTCTGTACCCCAAGTATTCGGACCCCTATATCTGTGGCTAAAAATAGACTGTACCCAAGTATTCAGACACCTGAAATCTCATCTCTTCACAGCTGGTTTATGTAAAGCTGACCTACAGGAGCCTTCTGATCATGTCTACTGTGTTTACAAGGACATGAAAAAGCATTTACATGTGTATATAACGGAATTTAGGGTTAAGATGAATAAATTTTCAATGGAAATTTTGATTTAGTAAAAAACTGTAGGATCTAAACCTGATCAGATAACTCCTACATAAACTATCTGATTCGTGTCTACTCTGTTTGCACATCATGAAAGCGTTTATATGAGGGGAAGGGTTTAGTTAACTCATGCCAACATGTGACACCAATGTATCACATGTACATTCCAATATTGTTTTTTTTTTATTTTTAAAACAATAATTAAATGAACCTAAGAGGAAATTATAATCCTGATGAAGAAACTGTGAATAAATAATTCTGGTAAACTTTGGATCTATTCAATTTTGATTACTTCCAAGTCAGTCAAGATTTTGTCTACCGACCAAGTGTCATTACACAAGCTTTTGAGAAACTATTGACCATTAAGTGTCAAACAGCTTGGATCCTAATTTATGAGACATCGAATTACTGGATGTCTCATAAGGATCCAAGCTGTTTGGAAAATGTTACTTATATACTAAGGACAACTTGCAGTTTGCAAGATAAGGGCATAGAATGTGAAATACAGAAGAACCTTAAGCCAACATTTATTTATCAAATATAGGAGTTTTAGAAAGCAGGTGGTTGCTTAATGCAGGTCAAAAGTAATGCAGAAAGCTCCTATAGGAGCATTCTGCATTAATTTTGACCTGTATTAAGCTACCACCTATCTTACAGACCCATAATTAGACCTCTAATTGGTGATGGGTTAAGACAGGTTCTGCTGTATGAAACAGAAGTATATTATGTACATAGTCCTTAAATATAATACTAAACCAACTCGTACACACTTCACACAATCAAAGCAAGTCTGAAAATAGGTCATCTTGAATGAAAGAAATATTTTTTGTCATCAGCACAGAATTGAAATATAAACACAGTGCTGACCCATCTACTGTAATTGCACCTAGACGAGTACATAATTATATTTCCAACATTTGAGCAGTCTTAGCCACATTCAAAGGAACATACTTCAAAATTTAAAATTGTCATTTCTCCACCAAAGCCTTTGTTGTGGCCATGGTGAGTATTTAGAAATGTCTGAAAGAGACAATTCTAAAGAGTGCCAAAATATAGCGTTTGGTGGAAAAATAAATAGCTTCTCTTGCAAAAAGGTTTAACACTTTTCCTGTTGAATATTTATGTATGAAATACTGAAATTATGATTATTTATTAGCTTAATCTTAATAATTATGTGCAAGTGATAGTTGATGGTATCCAGCTGTAAACTCAGATCTATGATTATTCTACAAGTAAACAGAACAGCATCAAATCAGATGGCTCCTGATCTGGGTCTGCACTGTTTGCAAAGGTGTGAGAAGGCGTTTCTATGATGGAAAGAGTTAACTCTTTCAGCATTATACTAGCAGCAGATTCTCAAATTTATGACCTATATGCAAACAGTTTGGATATTGAAAAGAAATGCAGCGGAAAAATATATTCTTTAGAACTGATTAAAATGGCATTTTCTACTAATGAGACATTGTTTTTCTAAATCTGAGGTCAGCAGTTAAGGTCACAGTCATAGAGACTTGAAAACTGTATGTGACATTTTGCTATCCCAAGTTCTACATTGTTGCAATTTTAGAAAGTAAAGACACAGGTCTTTCAAATTCCATTAGCAAACAGAGCCATCTGATCTGGGTCTACTCTGTTTGCAAATGAATGAAAACACGTTTATATGAAGGAAATTATGGTTAACACATATGCCGTCACCAGCATACAAACAGTTACAGTTCTTTCTTGACAGGATACTTACATCTTGTTGAGTAATGATGCTCTTGAACTCTTGTGGGAGGGAAAACGAGTTTCTTTTCTCTGAAAATATACAGAAAAAATACAATTGAAAATACAATCAAATTATGATAATGCAAATGATCAATAAATCAGACTAAAGAAATATTCAAACAATCACATCATGCGAGTTTTTGCATCTGAAATGTATTATGAAAATTGTCTTCAATGTGATATAACATCAGGGCTGGAAAAATCCTAAGACTTTCACTCGTCCTGCCGGCTGCTTTGTCTATTTTTACTTAAAATCATTGTTAAAATTTCTGAAATTCTACTCGTCCTGCAAGAAAGTTACTCGTCATGGCGAGCGGACGAGTGGAATTTTCCAGGCCTGAACATGCATTATAGTACATTCATTACTTGAAATCATTATTTTACTAATTCAAATCATGAAATACATTAGCTAGAAATTGTGTTATTTTTCCATTAGCAAACAGGAGAGACTCTGATCCTGTAGGAGCTGCCTGATCTAGGTCTACGTTTTGTTTGCCAAAGCAATAAAAGGCATATATACATGTATGGAGCAAAAGTTTGACCACCCTTTGCTACATAAATATGCCTTTCTACGCCTTTGCATACAGAGTAGACCCAGATCAGACTGCTCCTTCAGGACTTATCTGATCAGGTTCGGCTCTGTTTGCTTATGATAAATAATATAGATGTGATTCTACAGTTTCTGCATTGGTCAAAGGAATTCCTGTGCTTATGTGTCATTATAAAAATTAAACTACTAAACCCTTAAGCTTTCCTCCATAAATATTCATGTAAGAAAAAATGACATCATGAATATTAATTAGATTAACCGTAGGAAGTTTTGGCCATGGCAGCAAGTGAATCATATATATGTTATATCAAAAGCAAACAGAGCAGACCCTAAATCAGACGCCTCCTATAGAAGCTGTCTGATTTGGGTCGTCTCTGTTTGCAAAGGTGTAGAAAGGCATATCTATTGAGGAAAGGGTTTATAAATAGTCATGACGTTTAAATATTTCCTTCTTGCATATTCATGGAAGAAAGGGTTAAAAGTCCTGCTGCAATTGTATTTGTCTGACTTTTGTAAAAGTAGGAAATAAAAAAGAAATTCTTAGAAATTTAACTTGCTCTCTCCCAACAATACCAATTGGCTAGATAGCTAATTTCTGTCTATCATTGGCCTATAGCTAATTTCTGTCTGTCATTAATTTACACATGGAAGAAAGATTAATAATCTCGCAAATAGTCACACCCTTAATGGATATTAATAGATCAAATACAATTTCTTTATTTTCGGATATTTTGGGGATTATATTGTTTTGACGACAGTGGGCGTACAAACATTGTCCCGATATTTGATCCCTGACTCAAAACCTCAACCACAAAACTGTTTCCTAGTATAGATATTGAAACACGATTACTAAAACTATTGTCATTGCTAACAAAATTGTCATCTGCTTAACAATTGAAACATGTTTTTATTCTTGATTCTATTTCATTCAGAAAAGACTCAGGCTCTCAGAGTCAAACAGAGTAGATCATGACACTTAGAATCATTTTTTTCATTGTCTAACCTGGAAAAAACCTTAACCCTTTCCCTTATATAAACGTGTTTTCACGCATTTGCAAACAGAGTAGACCAAGATCAGACGGCTCCTAAGGAGCCGTCTGATCAGGGTCTGCTCTGTTTGCTATTGGAATTTGAAAGACCTATTTCTTTACTTTCTAAAATGGCTACAATATTACACCTTTCATTATACCTATTGCGTCCATGACTATTCAATAGGTTATAATCAAAATTTGGAATAAACATAGAACAGGGAAAGGGTTAAATCTTTTCTCTATGAATATAAATCATGTAAGAAGTAATGACATTGATCATGAATATCAATTATCTGTATTTTTAAAATAATATATGAACATGCAAACAGAGTAGACCCAGATCAGACGATTCTTGGAAGGTCTGCTCTATTTGCTTATGATACAAATATTGTAGATATGATTCTACAGTTTCTGCCATGGCCAAACATTTCTGTGTCTATATTGGTATTATAAGTTTATAACAAGTAATCTAAATAATATTAATACATGTATATTCATGATGTCATTAAGTCTTACATGAATATTCATGGAGTAAAGGTTTAAACAAGACAGAGAGTGTAGAATTAGATCTATATTATATTGTAAGTAAACAAAGCAGACCCTGATCAGATGGCTCCGTAACAGGAGTCTCTTCATCTGGGTCTTAGGACTGTCAGTTTCCAAAGGCATAGTGTATCGTGTATTTATAGAGTAAAGTTTAGCATCAATTCCCACAATATCTTTGGTTGAGTCAGTATAAATATTTCCAAATCTTTATACATGAGTATATTATGCATCAGCAGTCAATAGAAATAATTAACTTGTTTAATTTTTTGCAATTATTAGCAGCAAATTTGTGATTACCTATGTATTTTGGATCCAGATGAGACGCTGACTAATTCAGCATCTCTTCAAGATATTTGGATCTATTTGGTGAGATTCCTCAGAGTTTATTCAAGGTCTGGGTCTACAGTGTTTGTAAATTACAGTGCATGCATGACCCAGATTCAAAGGGTTTAAAGTGAAATCCTGATATGGATAGACAGATAACTAAAACAGGTAACACTCTCTCTTGCTCCACTAAGTGCTAGTACTGTCTAGATCTGTTCAAATGAATGACTTTTTTAACCCTTTCCCTAATATATATAAATGCATGTTCACGCATTTGCAAACAGGGTACATTTATAGATTTCAATACTAGATTTATCAGATAATGGTACTATAACATGAGTCATGATATAGGGTTTTCCAAGAATTCATCGTCAATTCAATATCAAACTACATCAAAGGCCTTTAATCAACAATCTTTTGCTGGGAAAGTTCCATCTAAAAGATCTGTCTGATCAGAGTCTGCTCTGTTTGCTTTTGACATGATATGGATCTGATTCTACAGTTTTTGTCCAAGCAAAAGTCAACATTATAAAACTTCAGTTAATAAATATATTCATGATGTCATAATTTCATACATAAATAATGATCAAGGGAAAGGGTTAAGCAAAGTACAAACAGGAAAAGCACATTGATTTTCACAGCATGTGCATGTGCATGTGGCTTGCAGAAAGTTACAAAATGTCAACTGTTTAGATCGGCTCCTGAAAAATGATGGTCCTGAAATGGCCGGGTTCAGTATGTTTGCTTCAGCCATAAACATTCTTCAAAATTCACAGATATTGTTGAAACTTGTAACGGTCACTATATGTATGCTGACCTTTCTAGTGTCACTAGTACTAGCTGTGCCATTATTCGATGCTATCACTATAATTATTCTGTTATACGCTTTGAAGTCTAAGAAACAAACATGATAATCATTGGATATCTATCCACACTGTTGACAACCCGGTCACATCTTTTGTTAATCATGATCCACTTTCAAAGACATCACCCTAGTTATTTTAACCTTTTCCTCCATAAATATGCCTTTCTACGCCTCTGTAATAGTTGCTAAATCTTGAAACCATTGTGATAAATAGAGCATTTGCTCTATATATAGGAGCAAATGCTCTATTTATCACAATGGTTTCAATATTACACAATTCTAACAGTTTCCTTTTCTCTAGTAAATGCTCCTTTTGGGTAGATTTATTCAAAGAGTTTGGTCTAAAAATAGCCTATGAGGGAAATTGGGTTAGCAATAAGACAGACAATATTCAACAAATAGTGTAGATACAGATAAAAATGTTCCTGAAGGAGCAGTTTGATCAGGGTCAAAATTATTTGCTTGACAAGTAGTGTCAACTTGACACTGTGCCAAGGGTCTGAACTGCTTGACAATAAATCTTTTAAGAGAACTTTTACGAAATCTTACTTCGGATATTCAAATGGGAATAGTTTTGCTAAATGTAATCAGTAGGCTTAGAGTTGGTAGATAACTGTGTCAAAAGTTTACAAGATTATGATTACGGACAGGACAGGTTAATCCTTCTATTATGACCACGAATTACGGACAGCAAGAAACAGTCTACAGATTTGTAAGCCTTGTCCGAAATATACATTAAGCCTTCAGTGTGATGGGATAGATAGTTTGATCAGTTTCCGTGACAAATTGGTGCAAATATTTGCACACATCCCGCAGGGTGAGATACTCTGGGTAAGTGGTCACTACACACACACACTCATCAAATCCTGCTTAAGCCCCATGATCCCTCCCCGTGTCTGTGACAAAATGAGAAACTTTTCGTAACCCTATGACATCTAACTTTCAATCATACCATTATCATGTTACAGCTTGCCATTAAAATTTCTAGAGTACAGTAGAACGTGTCTTATGTGGTCATCTAATTATGGGTCTGTATTTAGTCAGGTGGAAGCTTAATTCAGGGCAAATGTAATGCAGAAACGCCAGAAAGCTCCTGTAGGAGTTTTCTGCATTACCATTGCAATGTACTGAGCAACCATCCACTAAACCCTTTCCTCCATAAATATGCCTTTTTACGCCTTTGCAAACAGATTAGACCAAGATCAGATGTCTCCTGTAGGATCAGGGTCTGTTCTGTTTGCTTTTGGACTAATATAAATCTGATTATATGGTTTTTGCTTTGAAGCATACATTTCATTTTGTTCATATGCCATTTTAAAAATTTATCTAATTAATATTCATGATGAAAGGTTCTACTGTACAGCTCTACCAATTTTGAAATTATGTAACTTTTCATCTGCAAAAACTAGCATCATTGCTTCAAATCTCAATGTACAATTTTTCTTAATTTTCTTTTAAAACTTATACATTGTAATCAGAGTGTTCTCTCCTCTCTGGGGTGTCCAATTAGCCCATAGTGAGCAGAAACAGACATTAATCAACACAAACAAACAAACAAAACATTTGGATCAAGATGAAAGGTTCAGTTACACTGAATCTGAACTGGCTGCAAAAATTTGCACAGCAGAACCGCGTTCTTAAGCGACCATCAAAAAGGACTACCTATGGAACTGTAAAGCAGCTTAATGCAGGTCGAAAGTTATGCAGAGAGCTCCTACAGGAGGTTTCTGCATTACTTTTTCTCCACATTAAGCTACCACCTGCTTTTTAAAGCTCCTATATTCAATAAATGAATGACCGCTTAACCCTTTCCTCTATGAATATGCCTTTCTACGCCTCTGTAAAAATCACATTGTGAAACCATTGATAAATAGAGCATTTGCTCCTATAGGAGCAAATGCTCTATTTATCACAATGGTTTCAAACTACACAATTCTATAATTTTCATTTTCTCTAGTTAATACTCCTTTTTGGCAGATTTATTCAAAGTGGATGGATCTAAAAAAAAGCCAATGGAGGAATGGGTTAGGACAGTCTACAAATCAGTCTATTATAGACTATAGTGTTGAAAGAGTTTCCATTAGTCCATTATAAATAGTTAAATACGCCTTTCTACACCTTTGCAAACAGAGTTGACCCAGATAAGATGGCTCCCACAGTGAAAGGTGTCTGACTTGAGTCTGCTCTATTTCATAATTTGCATAATTATAAAATAGTATAAATATAATATTGATTCTACAGTTTCTGCCATGTTTAAACTCCTGTTTCCATGTGCCATTATAACAATTATATATTATTGATTCCATTAATTCTTAAATGAATAATCATGGAAGATTGGGTTTACCTAAATGTGTAGCCTCGTTAAATAAAGTCATTATTATTATTATTATTATTATTATGGTGTAAGGACTTAAGCTGTTAGTAACGATCCTTCCCTGCATCTGTGAAAAAATGAGTAAGTTTTGCTAACCTTTGGACATCTAACTTTCAATCAAGTATACCGTGATCGTGATGAACCATTAGCTATTGTGATGTGCTGTTGTCCGTTTCATTTTTTATTTTTGATTATCTTCCTTTTTGTTTCCAATCACAGCATAAAGGTTTTTAAATCCTGATGAGACATACAGTTGAACTTCAATATCCCCAACTTCAAGGCAACATACAAATTACTTCTAGATAACAGAGGTTCAAGCCATCCAACTTGTAATTTGAACATTTTCTCAAGTTTACAGCTGAATTAATGCATGTATTAAGTAATGCTGAAAGCTGCTACTGTCACTTCTGTATTGCAAATTTAGGAAGGACCAACCTTTTACTTCGAGTTATCCCGAAGTTTGAGTTATCTGAGTTTGAGAATTCGAAGTTCAACTGTATTCAAATTGTTTGCATTAATCTAATTAATTATAATTCATGGTACATCAGGATTAACAAATGAATGGACTCTACACTTAGCCCTTTCCTCCATGAATATTAATGTAAGAAATAATGACACCATGAATATTCATTATATTAATTCTTATAATACTTCATGAACACATGAATTTTTGGTCATGGCAGATGTACATTGTTAGGTTCATTCTGGCGATGTACAGAACGTGTTCCAGGATGAAATGCTCTCTTACATGCGCAAGACGATAGGCTGTACGAAAATAATGTAAAATCATATCTACAATAACATTATATCATAAGCAAACAGAGCAGACCCAAATCAGACGGCTCCCATAGGAGCCATCTGATTTAGGTCTGCTCTGTTTGCAAAGGCATAGAAAGGCATATTTATGGAGCAAAGGGTTAAACATTGATTTGTCCATCCCACTTTGAATACTGAGCATACAAAAAGTTAAAACTCAAACTGATCTGTTTCCCCAAAATACTTGTTGTACACCATGCTGGGTCAGAAATGTTTTCAAATATTTGACCTATTGACCTGCAATGTGTAGTTTTATTTTTGGCAGAATAAGGCAAATTGCTGAATCCAAAGCTACATAGCATGGGTGTCATGTTACCATGGTGACCCCTGATATCCTTTGGTCAAGAAGACAGCATGTTGGGTTTTAATGGCCATTCAATCTTTGTGGGGGAAAAGAGATGAAAAGCAAAGAAGATCTTTGGCAGGACATTCTTTATTATCTTTTATTAATTAATTCTCATTGATGTTTAGCATGAGGAAGAATTAAAAACATACAGTACATGGAAAGACTTCCCCATTAAAATCTGCCCTGGAAGAATTTTGTACTCTGTCAGTCTCATTTGAATAGAAATTATGTTTCACTCTCTGATCTCATTTTTGAAGAGAAATATAGAAGAAAAAATAAATTTGCAACAAACAACAATCTTTTCAGTTAAAAACATTCCTTAGAGTACAATGTATTAATCCTTTTCAATTTTGTACTCTGTCAGTCTCAATTGAATAGAAATTATGTTTCACTCCTCTCTGATCTCATTTTTGAAGAGAAATATAGAAGAAAAAATAAATTTGCAACAAACAACAATCTTTTCAGTTAAAAACATTCCTTAGAGTACAATGTATTAATCCTTTTCTAAATATTTCAGCCTTTTTATGCCTTTGCAAACCACGTTAACCTAGATCAGAATGGTTCAGTAAACATGAGGGCCATGAGGCTCTGAAGCGCTCACCTGAGATATAACCCCGGGGCGGGGCCATTAAAAAAATTTGACCCAGAAGTCATCACTTGTACAACCTTGGTAGAGAATCACAAGACATTACTAAGCAGCAAGATTTTTAGAGGACTTATATATGCAAAACTGATAAACCCCAGGGTAGGGGCCATTTTGGGTCAGCGGTTTCAGAGCAGATGAAACATGGATCGTCAAGTCACAATAGCTCATCCTGAGCCTTTGGCTCACCGTGAGCTAATTTAAAACAGTTGTCTGACCACCTGAGCCTTTTACACTACAGATCTGATTCTCTATTGCCATGGTGACTAATTTCCAAACTTTATATTTCTTATATATAATTATGATAATTCATACGGATGAGGAGAGTTTATCAAGTACCAGGTTAACCGTTTCCCTCATATAAATGCCTGTTCATGCCTTTAATTTGCAAAGAGTATTATACCCTGATCAGATGGCTCCTGTAGGAGCCGTCTGATCTTGGTGTGCTCTGTTTGCTTACAAGGTTAATATATATAATAAATCTGACTACAGTTTCTGCCAATACCAAAACATCTTGAGTAAAATTGCCATTATAACAATTCAGCTAATAAATATTCATGATGCTATGATTTCTTATACAAATACTGAACAGGGAAAGGGTTAACCTTTAAAAAATTACTGTATGTATGGGACACGAGTTACTTAGGTTTCCTTTGCAAACAGTGTAGACCCAAAAGAGAGCGCTCCTAGAGGAGCCCTCTCATCAGGGTCTGCACTGTTTGTCATGTTATACTTTTCTTTGGAAGAATCCCTAAATAATCACAATAAGCTTGACCTGTTTGAATTTTGGAATACTCCATTTGAAAAGTCAGCGTTGTAAGGTTTGAATAATTATTATATATACCAGGTACAGAGAGATTCAGATTAAGATGGAGAAATTGGCATGCTTGTTACAATAACCAGAAAAATGTCAGCCAAGCCAGTTGACAAAACAAAGTCAATTAACTGTGTCAATATTTGGAAAAAGTTTGAAAAGCTTTTAGACGACAATATGTAAAAGCTTTAATATGGCATAAAAAATCCCCTTTTCTGTATGCTACATTATGTACCGGTAGTCATTTTATCAGATGCTACAAACATATAAACATAATATACCGGTAGTCTACTGCCTATTCATCCTTCAACGTACATCCCCACAGTGGATATTTTTACAAGAATTGATGCCTTTATGTTCTTTATCTGAATTTTTTCAAATGTCAATGAAAAAGAGAATTTGTGTCCATTTCAGAAACTATAGAATCAGACCTATATTATGTTGGATGAGATCTATTGAACCAAAAAGCTTTGTTAAACAGGGAAAGGGACAATTGTTTCTCCATTCTCTTCAAAATTTCATAATACTGATTGATGAAGGTTATCATATTAGTTAGCAGCAAAGAGGTATATTTAAACCTATTCCCTCATAAAATATATCAATTGACACCTTTTGAAGCCTCTGCAGTAAAAGTTACTTCTTGAAACCATTAAGATAAACAGAGCATTTGCTCCATTATAAAGAACAAATGCTCTGTTTATCACAATGGTTTCAAAACTACACAATTCTAAAATTTTACTTTTCTCTACCTAAAAGTAATAATAAATGCTCAATCTTTTGGGTAGATTTATTCAGAGGTTGGGTCTAAAAATAGCCTTAGAGGGAATTGAAAAATACTGTACGTAACTCCCTTCAAACTTCATAACGTAGGGAGTAAAATGAAAAGGACAACTGGGGTGAGGAAAAGTTTTGAAAACATTATAATGATAGGTTAGGACATACACGACCATAAAACAGATAACGCGGAATTAACTGATACATCAGAATAGACAAGTATGCTTAAAAAAGCATGAAATTTGGCCCTCGGGCAAACAGAAGTCCTGTGTACTGTCCCGCTAATTTTCTTTATCAGTGACAGATCAAGAAGTGGCTCGTTTTTATTCCATTTTCTGTACAACAAGACTTAGTGACTACCATACTCTCAGTTTATAAATTACACTGACATAGCAAAACTTGTAAACAGATCAATTTTCTAATGTAAAAATTGTCTTGTATATAAAAAATATCTTTTAGAACCCTTTTCTCCATGAATATTCATGTAAGAAATAATGATGTCATGAATATTAATTACATTTATTTTTGTTATAATAGCACATGCATGGACACTGGCATTTTAGCCATGGCAGAAACTGTAGAATCATATCCATAAGCAAACAGAGCCATCTGATCTGTGTCTACCCTGTTTGCGTATTTATGTACAGGGTTAATACAGTCTGATTCAAGTATTCACGACGTCACCTTGGTAACCTGGATTACATCAGACAAACAGTTAAAAATGTCCTTTCAACATTTTTAAACACATGTACGTCTGCACTTAGAAAAATATTTTAGATATATTAGAATAATTGCCAATTATAAAAGGATATAATTTATTATGCATGAAGTAAGAGTGCTATATAATAAGAACATTCACATGCGGGTGCCAATGCCCGTCTGTTTGATGTAGCCCCTGTAACGGTGACCAAGCGTGCGAGTTTCATATTAGATTTGCATGAAGTAATTGCCAATGTTAAAGTTTCTGGATATTTATTGAATCTAACTTTCACTTCAGAATGTGTCTAGTTGCAGTGAAGGTAAAAATATTATGAAGCAAACACAGTTCCAACCCTGATCAGAAGCCCTCTGTTCTTGGTCTACATGGGCTGCCTGTGTCCTTTTAAATGATGTTACACACAAAAGGATTAAGAGCATCATAAAGGTCCGAAAAACTTCTTAAAACACAAACAGCCCACTTCAATCTTTCTAGCTACAGATTTAACGTAATCGATTTAAAGATCAATATTATTCCCATACTTGGAATTCCACAGTACAAATACCTGCACTGCGGCCAACACAGGATCAAACTAAACATTTGCCCCAGTTCTGTAACATCAATATTATTATCCCTTTACTCCTTAAAGACGCCTACAGAAGCCATTTGATCTGGGTCTACTCTGTTTGCAAAGGTGTGAAAAAGTATTAACCCATTACCTAATAGGCTATAATTTTAAGATTCAACCACTTTGAATAAATCTACAGAAAAGGAGCATTAACTAGAGAAAATGATTTTTTTAGAATTTTGTAGTTTGAAACCATTGTGATAAATAGAGCATTTGCTCTTATAGGAGCAAATGCTCTATTTATCACAATGGTTTTAACAGTTGACTTTTGCAAAGGCGTCAATATGAGGGAATGGATTAATATCAAGTAAAGAGTTAATCTTGTTTACGCTTTGTTTTAGTCTAGATGATGAGACATTAAATCAAAATTTGTATTTATAAAGAAAAAGTAAATGTTGAGAGTATAAGCAGGTATCAAAAGCCTTTTAACCCATTCCTACTTAGGCTATTTTTAGACTTAACCTTTTGAAAAAAATCTACCAAAAAGGAGCCTTTATTATAGAGAAAAGGAAGTTTTTAGAATTGTGTTATTTTGAAACCATTGTGATAAACAGAGCATTTGCTCCTGTGGAGCAAAATTAATGCTCTGTTTATCACAGTGGTTTCAAAAAGTTTTTACAGAGGCGTCAATATGCGGGAATGGATTAACCCATTCCCTCATGTTGATGTTTTTGATGCCTCTCTAAAAGTAACTTTTTGAAACCATTGTGATAAACAGAGCATTTTGCTCCCATGGAGCTAAATATAGCCTATGAGGGAATTGAATGACTCAACCTGAAATTAACCCTTTACTCTAGCATAAACATTCATGAGTAACTCCGACTTCTTTGCATATTTATTATCTCAAATAGTATTTTGGTGTATATATATTGGCAATTATTTCTATGAAAGGCAGGATAATCTCAAGTCTAAAAGATCCTGAGAACAAACAGTGGAGACCCTGGTCAGACAGCTCCTATAGGACTGTTGCAAATGGGCGTAGAAATATGTATCTATATAATATGGAGTAAAGGGTTAATTTTGCAAACAATGTAAATCAAGATCCGAGGCTTCCTCTGATCACTGTTTATTATTCAAGATCCTTTAGCAACTTTTAGCCTTTCACATACTGGATTAGGACCATTCTATTCTGAAAATTCAGTGTTCAAATGGTTGTATAGTTATCCCTTTCCCTCATATAAATGTGTTTTCATGCATTTGCAGAGTAGACCAAGATCAGACGGCTCCAAGAGGGTCTGCTCTGTTTGCTAGTGGAATTTAAAAGATCTGTTTCTTTACTTTCTAAAATGGCTACAATTATGTATCACCTTGCATATTTCATTATAAATATTATGTCCATGAATATTCAGTAGGTATTGAAATTTGAAATAAACATAGAACAGTGAAAGGGTTAAATCAATTTGTTTCTTCAGATGCAAAAGGCAAACTTGATATCTTGCTAAACAATCTAAATTTCTCACCCATATGTTTTCCAATTTTGGTTTCATTTTGTACCAAAGGTGTTGTAAATAAACATACAATTTTGTAATATCAACAGTAATTTGAAAGAGAACTTGCCAATGTCTGTAGTTGTCCTTGTTACATCGTAGCCTCAAGGCGACGACCTGAACAATGTCAATATGAGAGACCGATGCAATGTCAAACAAATTGTTTAACTACGAATTACCCCATTGTGACTGTCCGTTAACCTTTAACCCTTCGCTTGCTATTCGCATCAATATACCTACCTGTAAATAGTGAAGACCCAGATGATACAGCTCCTGCAGGAGCTGTCTCATCAGGGTCTGCACTAATTTACAAATTGATTGTGCAATCAGTGCACTTCATAGCAGTGATTGCACAGTGAAATACTTGTACACAGTGAAGATATATGTAATTATACAACAGGGCATGGGTAAAGAAGGAGAAATGTATTTTAAAATTCAGCAAGCGAAGGGTTAATTTCTGCTGGTCAGGACAAACATTGTCCTCAATGTCTCAACACTTTCCTTCATATTAACACATTTTCATGCATTTTCAAACAGAGTAGACCCAGATCAGACTGCTCCAATAGGAGCCATCTGATCAGGGTTTGCTCTGTTTGCTATTGGTATAAATAGATCTGCTGTTTGCTTATGGTGTAAAATATCTGATTCTATGTAGTTTCTGGCTGAGCTTAAATATCCTGTATTCATTGGTCTTTATAAAAAATACAATGTAATATAAAACATTGATGATGTTATTATTTCTTTATGAATATTCAACAGGGAAACTGAAAGGGTTAAAGAGTATAATTATGAGAATTCAAATTCTGAAAGAAATAATGACATCATGAATATATTATGTGGCTAACACGTCACTCGACTACAATACAAGGGGTCCCCGGTTCAATCCCCGTTGGACCAAGTCCTTCGGACGAGACTATAAACCGAGGTCCAATATGTCAGTGCTTTACACTGGGCATCTAAAAGAACCAGAGAAACTCTATCGATAATAAGAGTAGGGTATGGCACCCGGGTCTCTCTCTGTATCCTCTACCCTCTCTCTGGAAACGGACATTAAGTAACGCAAACAAAATACAGTGAACTTTTCAAGGGAATATTTTTCATTGCCAAATCTATAAACTCAGATCAAATACATGTCGTAAGGAAACAGTCTAACAGGCCCTGATCAGACGGCTCAATCAGGAGCC
Organism: Azorinus chamasolen; assembly: GCA_963576725.1. NCBI lineage: Eukaryota > Metazoa > Mollusca > Bivalvia > Cardiida > Solecurtidae > Azorinus > Azorinus chamasolen. The sequence goes on from OY755238.1 coordinate 20,435,702, forward strand.
ATCTGATCTGGGTCTATTCTGTTTGCAATGGCATAGAAAGGTGTATTTTAACTCTAAAGTGCAAAAAAATAAAATATTCTATAGGAGCAAATGCTCTATTTATCACAATGGTTTCACAAAGTGACTTTTCCAGGTTCGTCAAAAGTCATCAATAATGAAGGAATGGGTTAACCATTTCCTTGTTCTATATTTATTCCGAATTTCAATACCTACTGAATATCCATGGACTGGTGGAACATTGTCGCCATTTTAGAAACTAAAGATTTTAAACAGATCTATCAAATTCCATTAGCAAGCAAGCAAAGCAGGCGCTGGTTAAATGGCTCCTAAAGGAACCATCTTATCTGGATCTACTAGCTAGCGTTTGCATTGCAGATGCGAGAAAAGGTGTTTATATGAGGTTAACAATTTCACTCGCTAAAATATTTTTCACATCAGTACAAAGATAAATGGATTTTCTTTGTTTGTAAATGACTGCTAAATTATTTCCCACATTCTGTGGAGCATTTTAATACATCGGAGAACATTTGTATATTCTGTTGTTTACTCAAAACATTACATTTCAAGTTCAGTTTGACCTGAGTCAATAAATTATGCAAGATCAAGTTTGCTAAATAAATTACAAATGTTAACAAATCTCTTCAAAATTGTTAACATGTTTTACTCTCACTGTAATATGCAAAATGTAGAATTATTGACCTTTGCAATCAGTGTAGGTCCACAGAGCTATACAGATAACTGTGCATACACAAATTCTAAAATCATCATTTCTCCACCAAACCCTATGTTGTGACCACTCTTTAGAATCGTCTCTTCGAGACGATTCGAAAGAGTGGTCACATCATAGGGTTTTGTGGAGAAATAAAGGAGTTATTCCTGAAAATGTTCTAATTTACCCATCTTATCTGGACCTTTGAATCCAGATGAGATGCTGTGAAACTTAGAATCTCACTAAAATTAAAACAGTGCAGAGTATTAACCCTTTCCTTCATACATGTATAAACTCCTTTTCACTTAATTATTTGCACACAGTCTAGACCCAGATCAAACGGCTCCTATATAGAAGCCATCTGATCAGTGTCTGTGCTCTGTTTGCTAATGGAACTTGAAACATCTTTTTCTTTGGTTTCTAAAATGGCTACAATGTTACACCTGCCATAGGAGCCGTCTGATCTGGGTCTACTCTGTTTGCAAATGCATGAAAAGGCGTTTATAAATACGAAGGAAACTGTTCAGCAAACAGAGCAGACCCTAATCAGATGGTTCCTCTATGATTTGGTCTTGCTCTGTTTGAAAAGGCATGAAAAAAGCATTTGTATATGAGTGAAAGGGTTATGCCTACTGTTGTGGGAACAGGGTTGTTTGGTTAGCTGATCTTCACGAAACCAAAACGTGTAAAAGTCCAAAACTACTATAATTTTTCATTACCTAAGATTTTCCCATAGAAATTACTCAACCTTGACCTAAAGACTTGTGTATGGTAAGTTTACTCTTTTTATATACAGTAAAACCCATCTAAAGCGGATTTCTAGAAGAGAAAAACTTGGATACATTTTGGCAGGTGGCTGCTTTAAATGAAATTGGGTGCAAGTCATGCAGAAAGCTCTTAGAGGATCGAGCTTTCTGCATGACTTTCATCCTGCATTAAGCTGCCACCGCTCTCCAAGAGTGATTATAATTTATACCAATTTTAACATCCAGCATTAAGGGATTTTACTGGTGAATTTGTGATCATCTTCGCAAACAGTTTGGATCCAGATAAAATGTCACTTACCTCTGTGTCTCATTAGGATTCGAACTGTGAAACATCAAGCTTATTTTTGCAAAGAAATGTTAGAAATTTTATTCCAAGAAGTGAAGCAGACGACAATTGTTGCTGATGCAAATACACTAAAACGTGCATATTAAGAGTTAAATGGCGGTTTGTGGTATGCCGTATGCTAATATCACACTAAAATATTTTTCACCCCATAAACTACAGTTAACAATAGGTAAGTCGAGAGACCCGATGACATCTTCCGCATTAAATACAATTTAACACCCCTGGTTAAGTCACTGGGGCTCCAGCTGTAATTACAGGGCTTCCTGCAGCAGCCCGGGCTCCTAGTGTCATTCTAGGGTCAAGGAAATTATACCTCTCTAAAATATTTAACAATTTGTTCTCAACAATTTGAAGAAAGTATCTGTCATTTGCAAAAAATGTTATCTGGTACAAATTCTTAAAAGTAAATTTGAAAACAAACACCATGATCTGAGAGTTAAAACGTTTAGATCCTGATGATCTTGATCCAAATTGTGTGCACACTGACTCATCGAAAGTATATAGAAATTCATCTTTTAATATCTTTGGAAAGCAGACCAGACTGCATGACGACAATGTGACACATAGGGCCTCCCCTGGCTTTTTTTTCTTTGTGCCATCACTTTCGCCAAATGAAAAAAACTAAATGTGCCAAACAAGAATTTTGTTTCGCCATTTTGGATCTGTTGGAGCCAAAGTTAGAGCCAAAGTTTTCCTTCAGATTTTATGTCATGAAACCTTTGTTCATTTTTGAAAATGTTTACCACAGAAGGAGCAACTTGTGTATGTTTACGTTTTCATTATCTCTGATTATTGTTTATGGCAATATGTCACACTATTCTTCTAACTCAGGGAAATTTGGTTAATTCCATAGCAAAATAATTATGACTAAAACACCATTGAAACAGAAAACATAATTAGTGAGGAGAAATTAACTTTTAACATTATTAACAAATATCTTAATCAAGGGTAATAACTTTAATTATCTCCCTTAACCCGTTCCCTCAATTAGGCTATTTTTAGACCCAACCTGTTTGAACAAATCTGCCCAAAAGGAGCATTTATTAGAGACAAGGAAAAGTTTAGAATTGTGGAGTAGCGAAACCATTGTGATAAATAGAGCATTTGCTCCTATGAAAATGCTCTATTATCACCAAAGGTGCTCGACGCATGCTTGGACTCACCCATGGAACCCCCCCCCCCCCCCCCCCTCAAAAAAAATTAAAAAAAATAAATATTTTTTTTTTAAAAAATTGTGATCGAAGTATGTTAAACTTAACCTAAAACTATCAATTGAACCTTAAACCACTCCAACAAACAAGAAAAACACGACCCGGAAATTTTTTCCTATCGGGTCTATATATGTATTGAAAGGTATATAACTACGACAGATCAGCTGCGGAAAATACAACAGTCATGTTTTTCAAAGTCTTACAGCAAAGCCAATTCAACACCAATTTTAATCATTTTGGTCTAATGATCCGTTCCAAATTCCATATGCTAAGCGGCACAGTTTAAGTGCTTTCCTTAAATATTGCCCCGTCTTGTCGCTGCAAGACCGCGAATTTGAAAATACGCTAGAGCGAAACGATGTGACTCCCGCCAGGATGCATAGAAGTATATAGGGGGATCTGTATTCGTTAAACTTTTCAGCAAAAACGCGAATTATGCTGAAACACATTCGAAAAACATTCAACTTACCGCAGTTAAAACGGTGCTGGCTATTTGTAGTCTGCTATGAGACGCCAGTTTTCTTTCTCCTACTTTCGTTTTGAACGGAGGTGGCCAAATCGCTGTGGCCCGGAAGTAGTTGTCAATTTGCATATCGAATAGTTTATGAGCCGGGTCACAGCAAAATGGTCGCACCCGTTCAAAATGAAAGTTGGAGAAAGAAAACTGGCGCCTCGTAGCAGACTGGAAATAGTAAGCACCGTTTTAATTCCGGCGAGTTTAATGTTTTTAGATAGTGTTTAACCATAATTCGCGTTTTTGTTGAAAAGATTAACAAATACAGATCCCCCATTATACGTCTATGCATCCTGGCGGGAGTCACATCATTTCGCTCTAGCGTTTTTTCAAATTCGCGGTCTTGCAGCGACAAGACGGAGCAATATTTAAGGAAAGCACTAATTGTGCCGCTTAGCATATGGAATTTGGAACGGATCAAGACCAAACTGATTGAAATCGGTGTTGAATTGGCTTTGCTGTAAGACTTTGAAAAACATGACTGTTGTATTTTCTGCAGCTGATCTGTCGTAGTTAGGCACCTTTCAATACATATACTATACAATGTATAGACCCGATAGGAATTTTTTTCCGGGTCGTGTTTTTTCTTGTTTTTCGGAGTGGTTTAAGGTTCAAATAGATAGTTTTAGGGGAGTGGTATTAGGTTCAAATAGATAGTTTTAGGCCAGTTGAACATACTTCGATCACAATTTTTTTTATTTTATTTTTTTATTTTTTTTTATTTTTATTTTTTTTGGGGGGGGGGGGGGGGGGGGGTGTTCATGGATGAGTCCAAGCATGCGTCGGGCACCTTTGATTATCACAATATAGGGCTCATAGAGGCCTCAGCCCTCTGATCTGGGCCTAAACTGTTTGCAAAGGACAGTCAAATCCCATTTTGTTTCCCTCATTCAACCCTTTACCGATGGAGACACTTGTAGACACCTTTGCAAACAGAGACTTTTACTTAAGATTAGATAGTTCAAATGTAGAAATCATCTGATCAGGATCTACTGTGTTTGCTTTGGAATTTCTACCATGGCAAAAACTTTATCTGTTCATAAAGCATTGTATTTTTTGTTGAAATGCAGCTAATAAATGTTCATGATATCATTATAATGATTATTTCTTAGTAACCCTTCACTCCATAAAAAGGCATAAATACGCCTTTCTGTGCCTTTACAAACAGTCTGTAGACCAGATCAGATGATTCTTGTAGGAGCCTTCTGATCTGGGTCTGCTCTGTTTGCTTATCATCGGATATAATATCGATATGATTCTACTGTTTCTGCCATGGCCAAAAATTCCTGCGTCCGTATTATGTGCTGGTATTATAACAACTAATCTTATTTTAATATGCATGTCATTATTTCTTACATTCATGAATATTCATGGAGTAAAGGGTTCAATGAATATTCATAAGGTAAAGGAATAAAGGTAATTAAAAATATCTGAAACTGAAACCATTCCCATGTTCCTTTTACAAATTCATAGAACTTCTCCAGGACAAAGATTAAATTATTGCAGATGTAAAAGATTTTCGGAAGTCTTCTCAAAGAACATAAAAGAACTCGCAAAATAGTTTGGTGCATTATAGTGCATATAAAATTAAATGTTATCTGAATCAGGAATATTTCAACTTCTAACATGGTTTTCCTACGGACCAGTATTATGACAATTTCTAGTGAAAGATGTCCTTCATATAAATGCTTTTTCATGCCTGGATTGCAAACAGTGGACTCAGATCAGACGTCCGCTCCTATAGGAGCCTTCTGAACAGGGTCGATCTATTTGCTTTAAAAGAAATCATGATAGATTATGACTCTAGTAGACAGCAATTATAAAACTTCAGCTAATAAATATTAACCCCTTCCTCCATAGGCTATTTTTAGATCCAACCACTTTGAATAAATCTGTAATCGAAAAGGAGCCTTAACTAGAGAGAAGGAATTGTTTTAGAATTTTGTAGTTTGAAACCATTGTGATAAATAGAGCATTTGCTCCTATAGGAGCAAATGCTCTATTTATCACAATGGTTTCAACAGGTGACTTTTACAGAGAGGTAGAAAGGCGTATTTAAGGAGGAAAGGGTTAAAATCATGAAGTCATTATTTCTTACACGAATATTCAAAAGGGGACGGAGTTAAGTAAAGGGTTGAACATAGAGCTTTCTGCATTACTTTCATCTTCCATTATGTCACAACCTGTGTGAAAGTCCCAGAATTTGACACCTCTTGAGTATGGTCGCTTTCGAGAAGTTTTACTTTACTTTCTCATGAGAAAACCTTGTACAATCTAAATTAAATACTTAAGCCTAATAAAATTATCGAAGGGTATAAAATGATTACTATACCCTCCGACCTTACCTGTTGCAAATACATTTTTATTGGCATACTCAAAAGTCATCGGCCTGTTAAATTTACAGGTAATGACTTATTGAAGATTGGTTTACTGCCGAGTTATGCAGCTACTCCACGATATTGAATACCAAATAGAAAACTCATGTCTGTAATAAAAAACGCTATGATCTTGAAAACGAGATAAAGGACAAAAAATTCATTACATTACCCTTATAATGCAAACGAAATGCTCATTTCCAAAACATATTTTGATATTTCAATTATCCACCAATATCAATTGTTTTTCCTTATAAGCCTTTAAATGCTGAATAGTCAAAGTTGATCCCTGTCAATGTTTAACCCTTTACTCCATGAATATTCATGACAGAAATAATGATATTATGAATATTAATTAGATTAATTTGTTATAATAAAAGTTTAAAACATTGACACATGCATTTTGGAAATGTCAGAAAATGTAGAATCATACCCATATAAGTCCTATAGCAGCCGTCTGATCTGGGTCTACTCTGTTTGCAAAGGAAATATTTATGGAGTAAAGGATTAAAAGAAATTTATGATAGATTGACTTCCAGAATTGTACCAGGAAATCAGTTTTCAATTTAAAGCTTTCAAAGACTTAAATTTTCACATTTAACCCGTAACTTCACATAAACATGTATATCATGCCTTTCAACGCCTTTGCAAACAGAATAGACTCAGATCAGACCAGGCTCCTAGCCAATAGAAAATCATAGATCTAATTCTACAGTTTCTGCCATGGTCATACAATCTCTTGTTCAAAATGACAATTATAAAAATTCAACTCATTAAAAGTTATTGTTTCTTATACCTGTATTCATGAACAAGTAAAGGGTTAAATAGGCCCCAGAATAAAGGGTGTGAAATGCACACTGCAGCAATAAAATCTTTAAAGATCATAAAGCATTCCGCAAAAGGTGTCCTGTCATGAATGAATTTTCACATCAGCTTAGTAAACAAATATTATACAGTCGGCAAATGACGCCGAGTCCCTGACAAAATTTAATTGAATTTGGTATAAAGTTTGACTTTAGGCTTTTAATTCTTCTGAATATTCTGAATTTCAATTGCAAATCTACCCTCTATGAAATGTAACCACTGAATTACAATGGCAAATAGTGCAGACCATATGAGACAGCTCCTCTAAGAGCTACACTATATGTAAATGCAGATAATGTATGCTATTATAGCATAAGAACAGTTATCATGCAAAATAATTGATTTCTGAACAAAATGTCTTCTGCTTCACATTTTAAAAATAGATTGTCCTGTTTAGATGCCAAGTTATCTCTAATGTATGATACTGATGATGAAAACGATGACGATGATGATTAAACCAAAGATTGTTTGGATATCAAAAATTCATAACGTTTTGAATGTATATAGATCTGTCCTTTAACACCTTTGAAGACAGAGTAGACCCAGATCAGCCAGATTCTGATCTGGGTCAACTCTGTTTCAAAAGGTGTACCAATAAAAATGTCAGGATTATGAAGTAGAGGATTCTTTAATACTGCAAATAAAATCATGAATATAATTAAATCATTTTTTTTAATATAATGGCATATATGAACAAAGCATTATTTTGTAGTATTAAAGAAACTGTAGAATTAGATCTATTATATAATACCATAATCAAACAGAGCAGACCCTGATCAGACAGCTCCTATAGGAGCTGTCTGATCTGGATCTACTCTGTTTGCAAAGGCATAGAATAGAAAGGTGTATTTATGGAGTAAACTAGGGTTTATAATTACTCCTCTTAACCCATTCCCTCATAGGCTATTTTTAGATCCAATCCTTTTAATAAATCTACAAAATAGGAGCATTAACCAGTGTAACAAATCTAAATCTTTTCACAAATTAGACGAGAATATGTCATGCAATTACATTTTCATGTTTCAGAGCTGCAGATGACAGGATTATTTAGAATATTTAACCCATTCCCTCATAGGCTATTTTTAGATCCAACCACTTTGAATAAATCTGCCGAAAAGGAACATTTAAACTCCAGGAGAAAAGGAAACTTTTTAGAATTTTGTAATTTAAAACCATTATGATAAATAGAGCATTTGCTCCTATAGGAGCAAATGCTCTATTTATCACAATGGTTTCAACAGGAGACTTTTGCAGAGGCATCAAATGGCGTCAATATGAGGTAATTAATGGGTTAAAGACAGCTCTGTTTTGGGCATGCAATTTTCCCACATTTCCTGGGGTTAGACTGGTACATGTACTTATATATATACGTAAATATTACACAAGTGTGGGAAAACTACTGAAATGGAAAGTCATAATTACAATTTATACACAGGTTCTGATTAACGCTGTCAAAATGAACATCTATGCATGAATTGATCACTTCATGAATATTTATCAATCTAATTGTTTTTTATAATTTAAAATTTAAAAGGGAACTAACTGTTTGCTTAGATATAAATTAAGATCAGATCAAAAGCACACACAGCAGACCCAGCTCAGACAGATTCTACAGGAATTTTAACCTTTAGCCTGCTATGAGCGGATGAGTGAATACCTATGCAAACAGTTTGGATCCAGATGAGACGCAGAGTAACTCGGCATCTCATCAGAATCCAAACTGTTTGACACCCTGATTGCATTTTAGTAGACAAATTGATTATAGCTTGAGATTTGAAAATGTAGAAGGTGAAAACTTCTGTAAAAATAATTTGCTCAACAGGTTAAACGCTAAAGGTTAAATGAAGGAAGGTGTTAACCAGGCTTTGATCATATGTGATCAATATATCAAACCAATACATTTGATTTCGCTTCTGAGTTAAACATTTGAAACTCTTTCCCTCATATTTATAAACGCGTTGTTACACATTAGCAAAACTGAGTAGAGTCTGCAATGTTTGCTAATTAATGGAATTTAAAAAATCTGTTTCTTTACTTTCTAAAATTGCTTCAATGTTTCAGTGTGTCCTTCCATATTTCATTATAACTAATTTGTCCATGAATATTCAGTAGGTATTGAAATTTGAGCAGATGCAAATCTTAAAGCTGAATTGGAAACTGTGAGTTACATTACACATTCCAGTGATTTGTCTTTCCGTTATGATCCATCTCTCTCATTGACAGTGAACCATTTATATTTAACAGGTTGGTAGCTTCTTGATGGAAAACAGTAACAAATTCACGAAATTAATTACCATGACAATAATATATGTCAGCGTTTTTCTTTCTTTTCTTTTCAACTAGAAATTAACAGTTTACACTGCTAAGTAGCAACTTTTTATCATTAACCCATAGCCAGCCAGTCACAACTATATAGTTGCATTTGCAAACAGTGTAGACCCAGATGAGAGAGCTCCTAATAGGGCTGCTCTCTCATCTGGGTCTGTACCGTTTGCCATGGAAAATCCTGCATGCTCTTAGTATGCTTTAATTACCTACATGTAGGAAAATCATTTCAACATATCCTGTATATTTTTGTACAGATTTACCTAATTACAGTATAACCTCTGTTATCCAGCACCCCATGGTTCCACGTCAGTATGCTGTTAAGAGAGGGTGCCGGTTAACAGAATTATGCCTAGATTCACAAGTTTACGTACCCAAAGATTCATTCAAGCAAGTCCTTTTTCCGCTGCGAGGGGAACTCCACCATGACAATTTACAAATTACATATAAATATATACAACAGCGCCGAACCTGATCAGATAGCTCCATTTAAATAGGAGCCATTTGATCAGGATCTACGCTGTTTGTCCATTGTCTTTTGAACTACATGTACATGTAAAATATAGGCATAACGTGTTAAGCGTACAACCGGAAGTAAACCCACATGTATAAAGGGCTCGATTAAAACGCAGGAACATTCGTACTATATTTTATTTACAAGTTCGAAATCTACACATGTACATGAATATGCGGACCATCACCGCGGGTTTTTACACAATTAGCAAACAGCGTAGATCCGGACGCTAAATAATTTGATATTGCCATTTTTTACATTGTTCAATGACGATAACACTATAAATCTATAAAGGACTGTCAATTTACCCTAGGCCCATTAATGGTACTTATCACCTACCTGAATGTAAAGCAAACCGCTGGATAACAAGGTGTGAAAAAACGCTAATTTGCCTTTTTTGGCCTGTCAAGGTATGCCGGTTAACGGTTAACAGGGGTTCCGATCAAGAGAGAGTTTGGATACATAAAACAAATAGGGAAACTGCCGGGACCAAACAGCAGTGCTGGATAACAGGGGTTTCTGGTTAAGAGGGGTGCCGATCAACAGAGGTTATACTGTAATTAATATTCAAAGAGGGCAGAGTGATAAAAAATGTGTGACGGACTAAGGGCTAACACTACATACAGTTTGGATCCAGGAATTATAAGCTTTTAGTGTCAGTGTTTATGGTTCCTATTATAGGAGCCGTCTGAACAAGGTGTGCTCAGTGTTTGCTCATGATATATAACAATATAGATCTATTTCTACAGTTTCTGCCATGGTACAAATTCCCTACATGATGCCATTAAAAATTCAGCCAATTAATATGCATGCAGTCATTATTTCTGACATAAGCATTCATGCAGTTTAAAAGAGTCAAAGTAGATATTAGCAAGGTCATCTCCTATATTTAGCCTTTTTTGCACGCGATTTGAATGATCAAAGCTCCTGAATTTATTCCGATGGTGACATCACTATTCACCCTGGGGGCGAATATGACAATGATACCGTTTATGACGAATCAATTATATCTGATTAGTGTTTGTGAGTACTAGTTGTTGTATCAAATGTTCTCCTGTCAAAAACATGCCAGCCTCGGGGCCAGTACGTAAGACCTTGGTAACTATATATACTTCGGTATGTAGTCTTATTGGAAAGAGTGAGAACCCAATAAGACGCTGGTTAAAAATCATCATTATTTTTAAAATGAAATAATTGGGTGGGCCACAAAAAGCTGCTATGAAATATTTAGCCGATGACAATTTTAACATTCAGTGGGGGCGACCTCAATCCATTATTGAGGCATGATCATGAAAGATCTCGACATTAAGACAATCATGTCAAAATCTACATACATTACCTGTGGTATGTTAATTGTACAGTAGTTGTTAAGTGTCAGGTAATTATACAACTATTACAATTCAAATGACAAACTTTTGTACCTGTCATGAGACGTAAGTTTCCGAGGGACAAGTTCACGAATAATAAAGATCAAACTGCCATTTACAAGGTAGTCCTTAGCGTGTTTAAAAATGTTCATGAAAAAGCACCTAATTATCTAACCCTTAGCCTTACGATTCTTATGAATATTCACAGAGCTACAGATAAAGGTGTGTACGTACCCAAATACTAAAATCAGCTTTTCTCCACCTGAAACCCTATACTGTGACCATTCTTTAGAATCGTCTCTTTGAGACGATTCTAAAGAGTGGTCACAGCATAGGGTTTGGTGGAGAAATAAAGGTGCTATTCTTGAAAATATTCAAATTTACGCATCTTACCTGAAGGTCTGTGTTCATGTAAGAAGTTATTTCTGTATGAATACTGATAATTAAGATGTACTATCTTTGATATGACATGAGCAAGGAATTTTTGACTATGGCAAAAACTGTAAAATCAGACCTACCATATATTACATATATACGTATATGCAAACAGAGCGTGAGACTCTAACCAGATGGCTCCTAGTTAGGAGTCATAATCTGCTCAGATTGGCTCCTATGTCAGGAGTGAATCTGTTCCGGCTCTCTACATTCTGTTCGCAGACACATTAAATACAGTATCTATGAAGGAAAGGGTTGCATGTACAATGTATATAATTGTCTGTTAAAATATCTCTCAATGAATGTCAACTGCAACACTCCTCAAGATATTTTTTCTTCCCTTTCCATTCAAAATAATATCAGACAGTGAGAGTTTTGAAGCTGAGTAAATGAAGAATAAACTTAGTACTCAAACTTGGCTCGGCCAGTTATTTAGGTAACATCATGACTTGCTCACAACAAAGAGTTGCATAATAACAGTTTTAAAAGAATTAGTTTAACCCATTCCCACATATTGACACCTTTTGACGCTTATATAAAAATCACTTTATGAAACCATTGTGATAAATAGAGTATTTGCTCCACAGGAGCAAATGCTCTATTTATCACAATGGTTTCAAAACTACACAATTCTGAAATTTCCTTTTCTCTAGTTAATGCTTAAAACCTTTTTGGTAGATTTAAACAAAGAGGTTAGGTCTAAAAATAGCCTAAGTGGGAATGGGTTAACAGAGTGTCAAATGAGATCTGCAGTTCACATGTGGATAAAACTGGCTACCATCACAAGTTCTTCTACAAGTATGCAAAATTTTAAAGTTTTAACAAGATCATTGTTCGTATTTGACCTTTGACCATGAAGTTTGACTTTGACCTTGACATTGCAAAACTCAACACGGCAGTCCAAAGCACAGCTAATAATCCCCCGCTGCCACCTAAATTCAGACATTGCACTTGACCTTCAAATGTGATCTTAACCTTGAGCCGACATGACTGCCACATGTGTTCTGCACATCATCTCAACTTGATTAACATTTGATGCAAGTTTCATGAAAATCCTTCTAGGGGTATAGGAGATATAATTTGAGCTGAAACAAAAATTGTTATGGACAGACAGACTGACAGACAGACAAACCAAGGTCATTCCTATAATTCCCCGCCACCAAAACTAGAGCTTTATGAGACTAAAAATATTAAAAATAGTATACATATCTATACATGCCAAGTAACAATATCAAAGTTGTGACTAAGGTAAAAGTTTCTGACTGCTAATTTAACAGCCAGTCTATATACACCGGCGGATGTTTGTTTGTTTGTGTTGATTAACATCCGTTTCTGCTCATTATGGGCTAATTGATCGACCAGCGGACGTGGTCATGTGGCTTGGCTATATAACGTACTATAACATGCTTGACTACAATACCAGGGGTCCCGGGCTCATCATCCCCCATCGGACCAAGTCCTATGGATGAGACTATAAAGCAAGGTCTGATTTATCAGTGCTTCACAATGGGCATCTAAAAGAACCAGAGAAACTCTGTCGATAATAAGAGTAGGGCATCGATTCGCCCCACGGGTTTCTCTGTATTCTCTTCCCTCGCTCTTGGGCATCCAATTAGCCCAAAGTGAGCAGAAACAGACGTTAAAACACAGACAAACAGTCTGTAAACAGACATGCCATAATCAACAATATGCCTCATATCTGAATATTGGACGGGGAGTATAAGAATTATTCAAGTCAATAAGTCAATCAAATTCTGTACTACTACAAAATAATCGGATTAAATCCATCATGATATTTGTGTACATGTATGACTATCTTGAAAGCTCAGTGCAGACAAACAGTTCTGAGACAAATAATGTCCATAAATAGCAACATGTGGGCAAATATGGAAGCAACAATTCATTTTCTGGATCAATGTTTTCCTGGCAAACTTTGAGGAAAAGCATATTCTGCCTATAAGCAGAACCACTCTAAGAACATCACATGGTACCGTTCACAATGTGGGAAGAAAAAGAATTGATTTCCAATACATTAGAACGTGTCTGTACCTTTGAATGCTGGTAACAGAACAACCATTATTTGCAAAAAGTGTAGACCCTGATCAGAGGGTTCGACAGATTGAGCTGTCAGATTTACTAAGGGTCTACCAGGTTATAGACAAGAAATTCGAAAACTTAGTCCTTCTTGGGTTAATTGATGTAGCAAGAGTGCAGTTGATATTTGAAACTCACTCATCAGCAACACAAGGATTTATGGGCTTCTGAGACATTAGTGGATTCTTTCAATTACCAAAACATTACGACCATCAATAATAGACAGACCATCAATAATAGACAACATACGCTGGATATCTTCACAGTACATAAGTTATATTCCCTTGTCAGTGATTACAGTCTTTAACTAGTATGTATAATTATGTCCTTTCATGATAAATACATAAACATATTTAACCCTTTAATCTATACATGTATATGTGTTTCAACATCTTTGCAAACAGAGTAGAACCAGATCAGACAGCTCCTAGATCCTGCAAGAGCCATCTGATCAGGGTCTGCTCTGTTTGCTCATGATATAATATAGATATTATTTTCCAGTTTGTGTCATGGCAAAAACTTTCTGTGTCCATATGCTATTATAGCAATTAATCTAATTAATAATATTCAAATGTCATTACATGTATTTCTAACAATTTGAATAAGCATGGAGTAAAGGACAATAACCAGGGCTGTAGATAATGTGTACACTATCTGTCACAGCCATTACTCTTTCTTGCTGCCACTCATTAGAGTTGCCTAAATTAACCCATTCCCGCATAGGCTATTTTTAGATCCAGCCTTTGATTACATCTACCAAAAAGGAGCATTAACTAGAGAAAAGGAAAATTTCAGAATTGTGTAGTTTTGAAACCATTGCGATAAATAGAGCATTTGCTCATGTGGAGCAAATGCTCTATTTATCACAATGGTTTCATAAAGTGACTTTTACAGAAGCGTCAAAAGGCATCAACATGCGGGAATGGGTTAATGGAGAGGCGAGTCTTATGAATTGCAACAACATATTAAGAGTTTGGCTGAAGAATATGCAGGAGTCATTACGCTCGTCTGTTGCATAATGTTACTAAGCCAATGTGACGTGAACAAGTACAGAAAACCCCCTCTAAACTGGAATTCTATTTCAGAAGAATTACGATAATTTTAGGCATGTGGCTGCTTAATACAGGGTGAAAGTAATGCAGAAGGCTCCTACAGGAGCTTTCCCCATGACTTTCACCCTGCATTAATTTAAGCTGCCCCCTGTCTCCAAGACCGGCATATTTATACTAAATTAAATGTCTGGTTTAGAGAGGTTTACTGTATGTGAAATTTCATAAGATTTGACCCTATTAGTATGAACAAAGCTAATTGTATCTGTGCAGCTTTATATCAAAGTGGGACTTAATTGTGTCACTTAAACATCATTCATAAACAGTGTAGACCCACATTGATATCATTGGGCTCCTGGAGGAGCACTCTAATCAAGATCTGCACTGTTTGTAACATAATGTTACACTTTTATAAGAAGAATAATGGTAAGATAGATTTTTATGAATTGTGGAATAGTCCATTTGAGGAATCAGCACTGAAAGTGTTAGATGAAGAAATTAAATGGTCTTTGTAAAATGAACATGGCTGCACCAATATGATGTATAAATGTCAACTGGGAAATTTTTCCTTGGGTGTAATTGACAAGCAATATATAGATCTGAGGCATTGCACTTTTTCACCTTCTACTTTGTAATTGTGAAAATATACTTCAATAAGAAAATAATTACAAGGCAAGGTCGTAATAAGCACTTAAGTCAAGGTAGCTTTTAAATGGGCTACATTTCAATACCTTCTGCAAACAAATCCATTCAATGACTGATCCTGTACCCCAGTGTAACAAATCTAAATCTTTTCAAATTTTAGACGAAAATATATCAAGCAATTACAATTTTCATGTTTCAGAGCTGCAGATGACAGGATTATTTAGAATATTTAACCTATTCCCTCACAGGCTAGTTTTAGATCCAACCACTTTGAATAAATCTGCCGAAAAGGAGCATTTAAACTAGAGAAAAGATTTTTTTTAGAATTTTGTAATTTGGAACCATTGTGATAAATAGAGCATTTGCTCATATAGGAGCAAATGCTCTATTTATCACAATGGTTTCAATAGGTTATTTTTAGAGGCGTAGAAAGGTGTATTTATGGAGGAAAGGGTTAAATGAAATGTTTTTGAGAATATTTATGTCCCAGTACTTTTGCTATCTCTACCAATCCTTTTCTTGCTGTTAGAATTGCCACTGAGACCCAGTTCTAATGAGTAGCTGCAAGATAAGATTTAACCAACAAATAAGAGAGTTTGAAAGATCAGTAATGCAAGACTTAACCCATTACTCCATGAACATTCATGCAAGAAATAATGATGTCATGAATACTAATTAGATTTATTTTTAGAATGGCACATGAAATTTTGGTCATGACAGAAACTGTAGTCATATCTATATTATTTCATAATCAAACAGATCTAGAGCAGACCCTGATCTCTAAACAGACAGCTCCCGGCCGGTACAGTGGTAAATTCTTACATTCATATTCATGTGTGAGATCAACATATACATGTAGAATTATTTTTAGTGGCTGTAAACGAGAGGAATTACAGTACTGTACAATGACTTGTCAAAGACTTCCACTGTGAAAATTCAACACTTAAACCTTTAACTGCAGGAACCAAGTGTATAAGACCTATGCAAACAGTGCAGACCGCAAGATCAAAGGGCTCCCTCAGGGAGCCTTTTGATCAGGGTCAGTACTGTTTGTCACAAAAAATCATTTCGTCAGTGATTATTTTAATACAATTTTTGAATATTAATATATATTCAGCCAGTTTTAATGATTCAGTAGGTTTAAGGTTAAGGTTATATCAACATTCAGTAGTTTGCTGTGTCATTGGGACTTACAAATCTTACAAAATTACCACTTAATTGGGAGATAAGTTGACATTTAATAAATCTCTACGGCCTACATTAGTATATAAATAGGGGAACTCTGAATTTTGCTTTAAGACCATTGTTTGCAAATGCTGTACACATGTGATTCGTATTCAAAGCCTTAGATATGTTCAAAGGTCCAGATAAGATGCATAAATTAAAATATTTTCAAGACTCAAACTTCTTATTTCTCCACCAAACTCTATATTGTGACCACTCTTTAGAAACGTCACTTCTCCGACCCTTCGATTATGATGGAGGGGCACTAAAATCTCCTCCTCCTAAAATGCAACGGAGGGGCACTTCTCCACCCAGTAAGAAAGGAAGGCACTTCTCCGTATCCCCTTTCCTTCATATAAACGCCTTTTCACGCATCTGCAAACAGAGTAGACCCAGATCAGACGGCTCCTAGAGGAGCCGTCTGATTAGGGTCTGCTCCGTTTGCTAATGAAATTTGATAGATATGGCACTTTATAAGTTTCTGAAATGGATGCAATGTTCCATATTCCATGTTGCATTTTAATTATTTTGTCCATGAATATTCTGTACATAATTTTAAGTAGGTATTGAAATTTGGACTAAATATATTGAACAGGGAAATTAAGGATTAAATTTAAGTTTGACCATACACACTTTGTAAGTTTAAAGCAGTCTGCACTTTATGAATTGACCTACATGTATGTAAACAGTTTGGATCCAGATGAGATGCCATGTTACTACTCACTGGCATCTCGCTGAAACTTGATTGTTTTTCATTCAGACTATATTATAATGTAAGCAAAATTAAGTTTGTAGCAGAAGGTATTTTTAGCAAATATTTTTTTATACAAAAATTATTAGATAATAAAGTTCTATTAATGATGGTATTTAACCCTTTCCTCCATAAATTTAACATGCCTTTCTATGCCTCTGTAAGTGACACTTCTTGAAACCATTGTGATAAATAGAGCATTTGCTCTATTTATCGCAATGGTTTCATTACTACATAATTCTAACAGTTTCCTTTTCTCTAGTAAATGCTCCTTTTGGGTAGATTCATTCAAAGAGTAGCCAATGGAAAAAAGGGTTAAGTCTTCGTACATGAATATTCATGGAGTACAGGATTTGTATTCATCTACAGTAAAACTCCTCTAAACTGAACAATCCATTGAGTACAGTTTTGATATTGGTCTCCAGGATTGGAGACAGATGACAGGCTAATGCAGGGTGAAAGTCATGCAGAAAGCTCCTAGAGGAGCTTTCTGCATGACTTTCATCCTGCATTTAATCAGCCACCAGTGCTTATAAGTATCTAAATTCTTCACTATTGGAATACCAGTTTAGAGGGGTTTCACTGTATATACATCTCCAACTGCGCAGTACATAATATTATGTTTCATGTATGAAGCAGATGTTATTTATTGTCCAATACTTATATTAGTCATTTCTCAGAACAGAGACGTAGATAAACATACATATATCTATCTATATATCATAATGAATGTTCAGGAAAGAAATAATGGCATCATGACATACATTATATTCATAAAGGCATAATTATGAAACACTGGAATCTTTGATCATGGCAGAAACTGCAGAATCACATAGATTTATAAACAGAGTAAGCAAACAGAGCAGACCCTAAATAATGAATATCCATTAACCCATGGATGAATATCAATTTAACAATTTAGCCCATTACCTCATACTCATAAGCTATTTTAGATCCAACCACTTTGAATAAATCTACCAAAAAGGAGTATTTACTAGAGAAGTTTTAGAATTGTGTAGTTCTGAAACCATTGCTCTATTTATCACAATGGTTTCAAAAAGTAACTTTTACAGAGGCATCAAAAAAAGGTGTCAATATAAGGGAACGGGTTAACCATGTCCTTCATATAAATGTGTTTTCAACCATTTGCAAACAGATTAGATCCAAATTAGACTGCTCCTGTTGGAGCCGTCTGATCAGACACTGCTAACTGAACACACATGTAGGAGCTGTCTGATCTGGGTCTGCTCTTTTTGCAAAGGTGTAAAATGCCAGATTATGGGGCAAAGGGTTATTTGTTACCAAGATCATTTTTCTGTGAATTACAGTACACAGAAATTAACCCTTCATACTACAGAGCATGCAAGGGTCCGTAAAGCTTGCCATATTTAAATTCACTGTCTTTAAACTATAGAATTTACGGGCATAATTATTACGGCTGCTGATCTGTTCTCACGTAAATAGTGACATTTTAATACCAAACAGAGTCCATTAACCTTTATCATACTAATCAGACATGAGTGGCATTTGAAAACAGCTTAAATTTACGTGCATAATAACCCTTTCCTCCATAAATACGCCTTTCTACGCCTCTGTAAAAATCACCCATTGAAACCATTGTGATAAATAGAGCATTTGCTCCTATAGGAGCAAATGCTCTATTTATCACAATGGTTTCAAACTACAAAATTCTAAAGTTTTCCTTTTCTCTAGTTAATCCTCCTTTTAGGTAGATTGATTCAAAGTGGTTGGATCTAAAAATAGCCTATGGAGGAATGGGTTAATTACAGCTGCTGATCTGTTCTCATGTAAATACTAACACTTTAACCCTTTACTCCATGAATATTCATGTAAGAAATTATGACATCATGAATATTAATTAGATTAATTGTTACATAGCAGTCAGTGGACTTGGGATTTTTTTTATCATGGCAGAAACTGTAGAATATGATATCTAAATTATATCATAAGCAAACAGAGCAGACCGGGCTGATCAGACGGTTCCTATAGGAGCCGTCTGATCTGGGTCTACTCTGTTTGAAAAGGCATATTTATGGAGTAAATTTGGGTTAATACCAAACAGATTCCATTAACCTTTATTATGCTTTTAGAAACAGACAGGCATTTGAAATTCAAAATTGTTCCACAAAGTGACTTTTACAGAGTCGTCAAAAGTCGTCAATACGAGGGAATGGGTTAAATGTATATAGATCATATTTTACAGTTTCTGTCATGGTCAAATCTAATTGCGTGTTTATATAACCTTAAAACACTTTATTAAATGTCATTATTTCTTACATGGATATTCATCAAGGAATGGGTTAAGAAATATATACATGTACAAGTAATTAAAATCTGATCATCTTATTTACCAACAATTTATGTACTGTACATGTACAATACTCCAAACTTATCTACCAAGTCAATCTCTTTGTTTCAGAAATCCTTTGTTACTTTTGTCATTTAAATGTTTCGCTCAGCTGAGCGAAAACCTAATAAGATGATATTTACATGCAGCGTGTCTTAATGGCACTTCGGATGACATTCGATACAAGTCTTAACCCTTTCCTTTAAATAAATGCCTTTTCAAGCCTTTGTTAAACCAGAGTAGACAAAGATCAGATGGATCCTATAGGAGCCGTCTGATCAGAGTCTACTCTGTTTGCTTATGGGGTTATATAGATCTGATTCTACAGATTTTGTCAAAGCAAAAATTTCCCTTGAAAATGTTACAATATAAAACGTCAGCTAATACATATTCATAATGACATTACTTAACCCTTTCCCTCATATAAACCTGTTTTCACGCACTTGCAAACAGAGTAGGCCCAGATCAGACGGCTCCTATAGTAGAATTCTGATCAAGGTCTGCTCTGTTGGCTCATGGAATTTAATAGATCTGTTTCTTTACTTTCTAACATGGCTACACTGTTCCACCTTCCATATTTCATTATATGCAACATTTTGTCCATGAATGTTCAGTAGGTATTGAAATTTGTAATAAACACAGGATAGGGAAAGGGTTAAGTATATAAAGGTTTAATTAACCCTTTCCCTGTTCTATAATTATTACAAATTTCAATACCTACTGAATATTCATTAACAAAATAGCTATAAAGAAATATGGAAGGCGGAAGATTGTGGACATTTTAGAAAGCAAAGAAACAGAGCTATCAAATTTTATAAGCAAACAGAGCAGACCCTGATCAGACGGCTCCTCTAGGAGCCGTCTGATCTGGGTCTACTCTGTTTGCAAATGCGTGAAAACACGTTTATATGAGGGAAAGGGTTAAGTAAAATCTAATCAGGATCCATGCTTGTACATAAGTTCGAAAGCAAAGGCAGCGAGGCCAAAAGAGAAAATTGCAGACTCAGTTTTATTGATTCTCAGTTCATGAGCAGTTATTTGAAGTGCAACACTTACTGACACATCCCCTAGCACTGGATTTTTCAAAACTAATCATGTTCACTGAAACTAATGATCCCGAAGGACCAGAAAATATAACAACACTGAGAATGAAGTACATAAAACTACAGGAAGTCTGACTTTTAACCCTTTCCTTCATATAAATGCTTTTTCACACATTTACAAACAGAGTAGACCCAGATCAGACGGCTTCTATAGGGTCTGCTCTGTTTGCTTATGGATTTTGATAGTTCTGTTTCTTTACTTTTTGAAATGGCTACAATGTTCCACCCTCCATGTTTCATTATAACAATTTTGACCATGAATATTCAGTAGATATTGAAATTTGGAATAAGTCATAGAACATGGAAGGGGTTAATACTTTGACTGCTGCAGTTTCAAAATGGGATGGTCCATGATCATCATTTAACCCATTCCCTCATATTGACGCCTCTGTAAAAATCACTTTTTAAAACCATTCTGATAAATAAAGCATTTGCTCCATAGGAGCAAACGCTCTATTTATCACAATGGTTTCAGAACTACACAATTCTATAATTGTTCTTTTCTCTAGTTAACCCTTTCCCTGTTCTACATTTATTCCAAATTTCAATACCTACTGAATATTCATTAATAAAATAGTTATAAACAAGAGATGTCACAGTCATGTGACAAATGCCCCCCAAAAATTGTACCCTGTGACCTTGACCTTTGACCCATGGACCAGGGAGTTGACACATCGTCTTTGTGTGGTGAACATTTGTGCCAGGTTCCTTTGAAATCCATTCACAGATAAACAAGTAATTGTACCCTGAGACCTTGACCTTTGACATATGGACCGGGGAGCTGAACGCGACACATCGTCTTTGTCTGGTGAAACTCTGTGCCAAGTTATATTGAAATCCATTGATAGATAAAGATGTTACAGACCGGACACCAAATTTGTGACAAAGTAATTGTACCCTGTGACCTTGACCTTTGACCCATGGACCAAGGAGTTGAAAGCGACACATCATCTTTGTCTGGTGAACATTTGTGCCAAATCATATTGAAATCCATTGATATATAAAGAAGTTACAGACTGGACACGAAATTTGTGACAAAGTAATTGTACCCTGTGACCTTGACCTTTGACCCATGGACCTGGGAGTTGAACGTGACACATCGTCTCTGCCTGGTGAACATTTGTGCCAAGTTATATTGAAATCCATTGACAGATGAAGAAGTTACAGACCGGACACGAAATTTGTGACAAAGTAATTGTACCCTGTGACCTTGACCTTTGACCCATGGACCTGGGAGTTGAACGCGACACATCGACTCTGTGTGTTGAACATTTGTGGCAAGTTATATTGAAATCCATCGATAGATGAAGAAGTTACAGACTGGACACGAAATTTGTAACAAAGTAATTGTACCCTGTGACCTTGACCTTTGACCCATGGACCTGTGAGTGGAACGCGACACATTGTCTCTGTGTGTTGAACATTTGTGTGAAGTTATATTGAAATCCATCGATAGATGAAGAAGTTACAGACCGGACACGAAATTTGTGACAAAGTAATTGTACCCTGTGACCTTGACCTTTGACCCATGGACCAGGGAGTTGAACGCGACACATCGTCTCTGTCTGGTGAACATTTGTGGCAAGTTATATTGAAATCGATTGATTGATGAAGAAGTTACAGACCGGACACGAATTTGGGACGGAAGGAAGGACAGACGGACGGACGTACTAACAAATGGGTAGTTGTGTGACTTTTTCCTTTGATCTTTTCTTGTGGGACTAGTCCCACAAGAAAAACTATTTTTGGCTCTAACTTTGGAAAAGAATGATCTGGAAGCTAACCCTAACCCTAACCCTATGTCCCACAACTGGCCAGGTTAATGTCACAAGAAATGGCCAGGTTAATGTCACAAGAGATGGCCAGGTTAATGATTTTACTTGTGCGACTAGTTAGAAAAAGTCACACAACTACCCATTGGTGAGTGCGGACAGACGGACAGATGGACAGACGGAAGGACGGACAGACGGAAAGACGGACAATGCGACTACTATATGCCCACCGTTGGGGGCATAAAAATATGGAAGGTGAATCATTGTAGACATATTATATATAAATTAGAAAGCAAGGAAACAGATCCATCAAATTCCATTAGCAAACAGAGCAGACCCTGATCAGATGGCTCCTCTAGGACCCGTCTGATCTGGATCTATTCTGTTTGCAAATGTGTTAAAACACATTTCTATGAGGGAATTAGGGTTAATGCTCCTTTTCGGTAAGTTTATTCAGAGGTTGGATCTAAAAATAGCCTATGAGGTAATGGGTTAAAGACAGAGTCCATGCTGTATGAAAGGGTATACATGTAATTAACAAGAGGATTTTGAAAGGTAAACAGTGCAGACCCTGAGCACAGGGCTCCTCTAGGCTCTCTGATCTTGGTCTGCACTATTTGTAAATGCCAGTACACTAATGTTTCTCCACATTCAAAGGTTAAACCAATTCTGGATCATTTTGAAACTGGAGATTTCAGGATATATTTACATGTCTGACCTGAACATGTCTGTAGAAGTGTCGAAGCATTTGAAAAATTCAAAAGACAGTCATTTGGCAGTCATTACAACAGATAGTATTTCTTGTTGTCAAAGGGTTTCCAGATAAACATCACATCTTCATATTCACACCTTCTGCTTCCTAATAGAAATGTGTCTTTTCATACAAGACACTCCGCTAATTGTAGCTATTGTCCTCTGCACTTGGCCTTTAGCATAATCTTGTCAAACTGTCCTCTGCTTAAATATTTCAGTCTCATTTTTAATGCAAGAGCTGATATTTGTATACTTTTGATTCTACAGATATACAATCCACACTTCAAAGAACTTGAATCTTGAAGACTTACAAATGGCATCTCATGGGGATCAATCAAACCTTTTGCAAATAATTAACCCTTACAATCCTGAATTTTCAAATGGACTATTCCAAAATTCAAGCAGATCAAGCTTATGGTGAATATTTAGGGATTCAAAAGAAAAGTGTAAAATGCAGTCCCTGATAAGAGGGCCCCTAGAATCTGGGTCTACACTGTTTGCAAAGGATCAAGTCATTAGTGACCCGTGTCCCACACTGTACATGTAAGGGTTAAACTAATACACCTGTAGCATTCTTATAATCAAAAAGACAAGAGCATGGTTTTTGATCTCCCTATGCCATCTCATCACAAAGAACACCTGTGAAGACTCTTATGTCAATGAAAAAAAAGTAATATGCAACAAGGTGGGCACTTTGTGTACAAACTATTGGCTGGAGGGGCACTTTATTATTCTGTTAACCTAATAGATGTGCCTTTTTACACATTTGCAGGGTCTTCTGTGTTTGCTTATCCCTTTCCTTCATATGAACTTTTTCCATGCCTTTGTAAACAAAGTAGACCCAGATCAGCTCTTGGTTTACTGTTTTGTAAAGGCTTCAAAAGGCATCTCTATAGGGGAAAAGGTTAACTTAAATTCCCTCATATAAACACCTTTATATACATAAAAAAATTTGCAAACAGAGTAGACCCAAATCAGAAGGCTCCTATAGGAGCAGTCATCGGATCAGGGTCTGCTGAGACAATGCTATATAGATCTGATTCTACAGTTTTGTCAAAGTGAAAAATTCCCTTGGAAAGTTTAATGAACATTATAAAAAATGAGCTAATAAATATATATGTTGTCATTATTTCTTACATGAATACTGAACAGGGAAAGGGTTAACCCATTCCCTCATAGGCTACATCATAGAAGTACATATTTTTTTAGATCCAACCACTTTGAATAAATCTACCGAAAAGAAACATTAACTAGAGAAAAGGATTTTTTTTTTAGAATTTTGTAGTTTGAAACCATTGTGATAAATAGAGCATTTGCTCCTTTTATTGGAGCAAATGCTCTATTGATCACAATGGTTTCAATAGGTGATTTTTACAGAGGCGTAGAAAGGCGTATTTATGGAAGAAAGGGTTCAAGTTTTCTACACTACGGTATTTTCATTCTGCAATAAACAGAATAAGATCTATATTATTTCATAAGCAAACAGAGCTTTATGAAGTAATAATGTTAATACATATCCTAATATTCAACACGTTATCAGCGCTTCAACATGTAATTTTTTGTCCCCTTCCCACTATGATACTGAAGAAACTTGTTATCACAAAAAGATATAAATTATGAGGCGATCAAAAGATAGAACATCAACCAAAAGCATAAACAAGGCTATTAAAAGATTTAAAGCAAACAAAAAAGGATGTTTACCTTGTACAGAGCTTACAGACAAAAGTATGAATAACTTTGCAAAGAAGTAACCAAGAATCAAATCAGAATCAAAACTGCTTTGATATTCTGAATATCTGGATTATGCCCCTTTAACCCTTTCCCTCATATTGACGACTTTTGACGACTGTAAAAGTCATTTTGTGAGCAAATGCTCTATTTATCACAATCAAGTTTCAAACTACAAAATTCTAATTTTTTCCTATTCTCTAGTTAATGCTCTTTTTCGGTAGGTTTATTCAAAGAGGTTGTATCTCAAAATAGCCTATGAGGTAATGGGTTAATGAAACAAAAAATATAGCCAGTCTCAATATCTAAATAACTTTTTCAACTTGCGGACGAGTAAATCTTGTGGATAATGAACATGCAATAACATGCATCAAAGCTCATGTCAAACTTGTTACCATTTAGATATAATTTGTGCAATCTTTATCAGTACATTTGGACAAAATCTATGCACATGACATGTAATGACATGCACTTTAAATCAAATTGGCACTGTGATACTCTAAAGTACTGATGCTATCATCAACAGATATCATTATGCGATGTTGTCAGCCCTTAGAATGCTTGGAAATTATTCAACTGGTATTTGCAAACAGTGTTGACCCAGATGAGAATTGGCCCTATGATCAGGGTCTGCAGTCTGTTTGTCATTCAAATCCTCAAGCCATTTCTTAAATGATTGTACATGTAATGGACTCTACCATTAACAGTTCTTTGCATGCTAAGTAATTTTTCGTCTGCAATAATTGCCATCTGCTTCAATTCTTAAAATAAACTTTCTAGATCATTTTTTACAAAAATATGGTCAAGGTGACAAACAGTTTGGATCCCGATGAGACGCCGCATTATGCGGCGTCTCATCTGGATCCAAACTGTTTGCATAAGTAATCACAGTTTCGCTACTAGCGTGCAGAGTTAAACAATGATGGACCATTTCACTTTGAAAATTCAGTTTTTAAAAGGTTAACCCTTTCCCTGTTCTTAATGTTTATTCCAAATTTCAATACTTACTGAATATTCATAAACAAATAAATGAAATATAAATGAAACGTAGAAGGTGGAACATTTTAGTCATTTTCGAAAGAAAAGAAACAGTTCTTCCAAGTTCCATTAGCAAACAGAGCAGACCCTGGAAAGGGTTAAATCATTCAAAGGGTGCATCAGAAGGACCCTCTTCTAGTTGCAACTTGTTTGGGTTTAGTTATAAAAGCAATAACTTTACAGTAATTCTGATATCACAGGTCCACAGGTGTGAAACAATCTAAATAACATAGAGTATGTTTACTTTCTATCAAACTTCACCCAAATGATTGGGACATCTAGCCGAAGAGGCAATAAAACACTTCAAACTTATCGCTCCATGCTCCTTCAACAGGCAAGACTTATGATTGTTCATTGTTCATAACTGATTGCATACTAAAAGTCTTTAGTAATTGTCATACATACATGTATATGCAAAGATTGTTAACTGCAACAAATTCTTAACCCTTTCCTTGTTCTACATTTGTATTTATTTCAAATTTCTATACATGTACCTACTGAACATTCAGACAAAATAGTTAACGAAGTATGGAAGAAAGAACATTGTAACAATTTTTTTTTGGTAAAGAAACAGTGAAATCGACCAAATTCCATTAGCAAACAACTTTTAGGAGACCCTGTCTGATCAGACTGCTCCTACAGGAGCAGACTGATCTGGGTCTACTCGGTTTGCAAACATATAAAAATGTGTTTATATATCATGGAAAGGGTTAAAGTAGATTGTTTCCATGGTTTCCAAATCTTATGGCTAAGGTTAGACAGACCAAAATCAACAAACAAACGGACATGTCAAAACAGTTTGCCCTGGAGGAATTAACCCTTTCCTCCATAAATACACCTTTCTACGCCGCTGTAAAATCACTTTTTGAAACCATTGTGATAAATAGGGGGCATTTGCTCCATAGGAGCAAATGCTAGATATTTACCACAATGGTTTCAAGACAACACACATCTAAAATTTTCCTTTTCTCTAGTAAATGCTCCTTTTCAGTAGATTTATTCAAAGAGGTTGGACCTAAAAATACGTCTATGAAGGAATGGGTTAAAAGTACCCGTAGATTGATATGACAATATCTTAGAAGTAACATGAACATTGTAAATCTGAGAAACAGTTGTGAATAAACCGTTCTATACTGCAGATAAGTAATCTGAAGTAGGTAGATATGTTTATAAATGGCAATAAAATTGCAATGAGTATCACAACCTGACCAGACAAGACTTTTATACTAAAATGAGACAGTTACTCATGTAAGGATATTCTAGTACCAGTATAAGATAGTGATCTACCGGTACATAAGAAATTTGGTGAAACATTAAATTTTCCTAAATGTTTCCCCGCCAAACTCTTTCATGTTGGTACTGACATTAGAATTGCCTCGCCAAGAGACCATGAATAGTCAGGTCTTACAGGAGCTATCTGATCTGGGTCTACTCTGTTTGCAAAGGCATTAAAAGGTGTACCTATGGGGTTAAACCTTATCTTCTTGTTACTCATTTGAACAATCTTGAAAAAAAGTAGCTTATTAGTGTCTGGCTGAAAAAATAAGAGCATTTGACAAATCAGTATCAGAATTCATCTATCTACATGTACACCTCCGAGGGGAAGTCAATGGTATTATTAAATTAGCATTCTATGATGAGTCTTCCAAGTCTTAGTGATAGTGATGTGAAGCACATGAATCCTGGCAACACTGGCATACCCTGGAATTCATAATCTAGCTCACTGACAGGTGCCAGCTAATAACTCTTACCACTGCAAACACACTGTCCTATGCCAGAAAATTGTCCTCTCCTTCAAACCTTTCACAATAAATTATGATTTTTACGCATTTTTAGATCTCTACAATCGAGTACCAAACTCTCATGATCCTAATGATGTGCTGAGATAAATCACATGTGTCTCATCTGGATCTAAACAACAAACTGCTTAAAGGAGATTATCACAGTTTCTGCTATCAATGTTTTAGGATAACTGATAGCTGACTTTGCTTTAGTGACAATTA
The DNA here is from genome assembly GCA_963576725.1 of Azorinus chamasolen. Lineage (NCBI taxonomy): Eukaryota > Metazoa > Mollusca > Bivalvia > Cardiida > Solecurtidae > Azorinus > Azorinus chamasolen. The sequence goes on from OY755238.1 coordinate 20,463,657, forward strand.
GTCAATATAGTGGTACGAGAGTGTCATACTGAATTGATATGAACAGAAGATTCGGACACCATGAAGTATTGCATGTATTGCATGTACCAGTGTCTTGCTGGTTCATTTCTTGGTCTTGAAAATCATTGACTATCTTAACCCATTCCCTGTTTAACATTTATTTTATCACCTCATCAATATTCATATATTTATGTATTCTCTTCTGTAGAATGGCCATGTTGGAATTGGTAAGGTCAACTGCGCATGCCCGCAGAGTTGTCTCCCCTGATACATGTAAAACACACTAGTGGCATGTAACCTGTGAGGAACTTGTTGCATCAGCATACTACATCTGTCACAAATGATTAGCACAATGTATATAGTACCAAGTATATGAGGCTTGTTATAAGAAGGCAGTACTGTGTGAAACACTCAATATGTTGAGACCAATAATTGGCTACCGTTGCCCTGCGGCAGTGAATTACCCTCAGTATTCGGACATACAGTAAAATCTTGATTATTTGAACACTAAGATATGTATCATTATCGATCTTTAAGACAGGTGGGAGCTTAAGGCAGGGTAAAAGGAATTAAAATAATTAAGACCTTTTTAATTAATAATTAAGATACTTTTAGGCAGGTGACAGCTTCATGCATGATGAAAACCATGCAGAAAGCTTCCAGCATGACTTTCACCCTGCATTAAGCTGCCAGCTGTCTTCAAAACCAATATTCATACTGAATTAAACGTCTGGATTAGAGGAATTACTGTACTATGCTATTGCCTAATCTTTAACCCACCAATACATAGAGATTAACTTGTAGTAATTGGTTAATATTGATAAAATTGACACCAGATATGGATCAATAGTCAATACTGCTAGGAAACAGTTTTCATACAAATCTTGTTCATAAAACATTTAATAAGTATACAATGTATAGCAACCCTTTACTGAAAGATGCGTATTGACAAATTTGCAGAGTAGAACCAGATCAGACAACTCCTGAAGTTGAGCTGTCTAATCAGGATATATTCTGTTTGTTTACTGATCAATACAATGTATATATATTGATGTATATGCATATGCAATGTATATATTAATGTATAAATAAATGTTTGTATATATATACATGTATGTAAACTCATTCTTAAGTTTCTGCCATTGTCCAAAACTCTCTTGTGCATAATGCAGGTAAACAATATTTGAAGTTTATTATTGCAGATTTCTTACAAGTTCATGTACAAATGTTTAGGAACACCTAGATAGCAGCTGTTTCAATGGTACATTGTAAATCATTTAATTTGATAGCCCTTTGCCTTGTATTCAAACCTTTTAACAAAAGTGGAAGTAAATGCAAACAGAATAGACCAGATCAGAAACTCATGTAGGATCTACAGGGTCTAAAATGGAATAATATAAGTACATCTCTGATTTCTGCCAAGACCAAAATTTCGGGGCCTGTCTTCACACGCCTTATGAAGAAATCATGTAATTTATATTCATAATGTCATAATTTCTAAATCTTGCATGCATATTCATGAAGGAAAAAGGTTAGGTGCAAATTTGTGACAATATTCATCAGTATTATTTTGATCTGAGTATTCAAACTGTTCGGCATTCTGATAAAAAATATTGAAAATAACATATCAATTATATGTACAAAATCAACTTTAAAAGATGTAGCAGACTACAGTTTTAACATATGAAGACAAGATTTCTTCAATAACAAGAGTAAAGACCTTTGTGACAAGCCAAGGGATATTTAATGGAAACATACAGTCTTGTTTATTTTTGATATTCCAGTCTTTGAATACAGAGAACAATGAGCCTTGGGATTTGTGTTTGGCATTGGGATTTTCCTAATCTCCTTGACCCCACTGGCCACAATAGAAAAAGTTTTAGGACATTATTTAAATTATCAAACAAAGCCAGTCTTAGTGATCCAACACAATCCACAGTGTTTAGTTCCAAGACATATATAAAAGATGTATATTTCTCCAAACCTTGATTTCCTGAACAAGTTGAGGGCCACCCTTTAAATGCAAAAAAAACAAACAATTACACAGCGTCTGTGTCTGTGTCACAGACATTCACAAACTGTGTAATCTAGAACCAGGAGCTCATTTCCAGTCTGTCATAAAAAATTCCCAAACAAATTTATCAATTGTGGGATGGGGCTCAAAAGTAATTCATATCGATCCTAACCACATGAATTATCATTTTCTTTGTCTTTCTACTGAATAATATTTAAAGCAGCAAATACTTCAAGATAAATAGATATTGATCCATCTTTTTCATATACCGTAGGCCCAAACACTTTATATCTTTTCCGGCTAAGAGGCATATTCAGTGTAATATTATTTTATATTTCTCTGCCCAAATTGCTATCTTGCAGCTTAACTCTTTCCCTCATAGGCTATTTTAAGACACAACCTCTTTGAAAAAATCTACCTAAAAGGAGCATGTACTAGAGAAAAGGATCTTTTTTAGAATTTTGTAATTTGAAACCATTGTGATAAATAGAGCATTTGCTCCTATAGTCCCAATTCTGAGCAAATGCTCTATTTATCGCAATGGTTTCAGAAAGTGACTTTTACAGAGGCGTAGAAAGGCGTATTTATGGAGGAAAGGGTTACGTCCTATCCTGCATATAAATGTTTTTTCATGCCTTTGCAAACAGAGTAGACCCAGATCAGACAGCTTCTATGGGAGCAACCTGTCTCCAAGATTGGTATTTATACTAAATTTAACATCCGGTTTAGAGGGGGTCTATTTTACTAATTATAAGCATGTAAGCATACAGAGCAGACCTTGCATTCATGAACAGATACAGGATAAGTCTGACAATAGATCTGGGTCTACTCTGTTGTTAAGGTATAAAAATGTTAAATAATCTGGTAAGGATTTATCCTTAATTGAAACACTCACTTCATGTCAGATATTTTAGACTTACATATCACTATCAGTATGTCACTATGTGAACTGTGATATATACAAAATTAATGTTCTGTTCTGAATTACAAAAATGTGCAAGTATCTAACAATTACAAATTGAATACATTGACTTCTTCCAATCCAATGCATATCATGTTGTCATGGAAACCTCTCAATAAAATTTTCCTTTTCAGTTTTCATTCAACCCAAACATTCTGCATATGCCCCTTATTAAGGGATCAGTGGAGATTTACAAGGGGAGTGGGTTACTACGTACCCATATTTATACATGTATGTTAGTCATGCATGGTTGGTTTTACAGTTACTTATTCAAAATCGGTATTAACCCTTTATATGTACCTAATTAATATTCACAAAGCTCCAGATAAGGTGTGTTTAAAATATTTACAAGTACAACTTCTTTATTTCTCCACCAAATCCACTATGTTGTGATCACGTTAGAATTGTGTCTTCGAGATGATTCTAACAAGTGATCACAACATAGGGTTTGGTGGAGAAATGACAATTTTAGTATTTGAGTATGCACCGTTATACAGTAAAACCTCTCTATAACGGCCACTATATTACACCAAGTATTTTGTGTTAAAGACAGGTGGTTGCTTAAAGCAATGTGAAAGTAAAACAGAACGCTCCTATAGGAGCGTTCTGTTTTACTTTCACCTTGCTTTAAGCAGCCACCTGCCCTAAATACCAACTAATTAACACACTTTAGTGGCCGTTATAGAGAGGTTTTACTGTATATATGTTGCTCTGATATTCAGCTAAGAATTGATGATTTTATGAATACTAACATGTTGACTTTTTTATAATGACATCCATAGATACATGTACATGGCCAAACTGTAGAATCCATAAGGAAACAAAGAAGAACTGGAACTGTCTGATCTGGGTCTACTCTGTTTAGTGTTAGTGTTTGCAAAGTTTCCAAAAGTCCTATTTATGATGAAAATGGTTTTAAAACAGGAGCACCACATGCAGATTCCACTTGTCAGTGTCAAAGCAAAACAATATTTTAACCCATTCCATCAAATTTTAAGGCTATTTCTAGATTCTATGGTACCTCTTTGAATAAGTCTACAGAAAAGGAGCATTTATTAGAGAAAAGGAAACAATTAGAATTATGTCGTTTTAAAACCATTGTGATAGAGCATTTGCTCCTATGGAACACTGAAAGTCTCTATTTATCACAATGGTTTCAGAAAGTGATTTTTACAGAGGTGTCAAAAGGCGTCAATGAGGGAATGGGTTAACCCTTTTCCTCATATAAACGTGTTTTCACGCATATATTTCAAACAGAGTAGACCCAGATCAGACGGCTCCTAGAGGAGCCGTCTGATCAGGGTCTACTCTGTTTGCTAATAGAATTTGATAGATCTGTTTCTTTGCTTTCTAAAATGTCTACAATGTTCCACCGTGCATATTTCTTTATAACTATTTTGTTAATGAATATTCATTAGGTATTGAAATTTGAAATAAACATAGAACAGGGAAAGGGTTAAAGGGCCATACCTTTAACTATACATGAAAGAGTAATGTCCCCTTACAACAGTGTAACCCTTGTAAAATGGCGTACAACTATTTTAAGTTTGATAGGGATAGCTGTATAATTTTGTTGAAACCTTGACAAAATCTGAAAGATTTTGCAAAACACCTACAATTCAATGACACTTCAAATGGCACTATACAGCTGTTTCTCTTTAAAATGGATGCTATTCATTTATCATACGTGGGGTGATAGTCTTTGACTTTTCAAAAAAAAAATCTGAAAGATTTACAAAACACCTACAATTCAACGACACTTCAGATTGCAATACTGTTTCTCTTTACAATGGATGCTATTCATTTATCATACGTGGGGTGATCAGCTGGGTTATGGTTCTTGAGTTTTCACTTTCCTAAAAAAAAATATCCCTGTTGAATTTCGGTTTGAACATTCAGCGCTGAAGGGTTAAAACCGAAAAATCGCCAAATAGAGATCATAGCGAGGAGACAATTCTAAAGAGTGGTCACAACAGAGGGTTTGGTGGAAAAATAAAAGAAGTTATACTTGAAAATATTTTTTAAGTATCGGGAGCGCTGGTATATTCATACACGTTATAAATTATAGTATATCCAGTATGCCTATGGTTTCTATTATAACGCCCGCTCAATTCTCATTAAAGATAAAAAATCCAATTCTATAAGAATATAGTTCTATCAAAAATATTTTTTTATATTACCATTTTTCTGGGGATATGAATATAACATTATTTTCATAATTATTAAAATATTAGATGAATTTATAAACAACGATACAGTAGGCATATATATAATTGAACCAAGAATAAAATAAAACAAAAAATATAATGGTAAAATACTTACTAGGCGGACCTTTTCCGGAACCTTGATTATATTCACCGTCGATAATTAAATCTCCGTCACTGGATATGTTGATAGCTGTAGTTCCATAATAATAAATATCCCTGAATTTATCCTGTGAAGAATTGGATAAAAAATACTGGGCGCACTGATAACACACAGCCCAGGCTTGCTCCTCGCCAATGCTGTTGTTAAAACAATGTAACACATCTTGCAAACTGATTAATTTATCCACAGAATGTTTAATTCCACCCTTACTCGTTTCTGCCATGTTTTCGTCTAACTGAAGCGGATGGCTAACGAACATAATTGATATCAAGGGACGCTATCGACCGGCGCGGCCATTTGCATAATTAACAAGGGAAGCAACTTTTGTAAAACTTTTCACTAATTGTTCAAGGGAAATAATTCAAAGAATTTCAATATTATACTGGAACTGAAAGCATTGATTAAGTCCCTTGACAAACCATTAAAAACGTTAAATTGTTTCAATATTTGAGATCTAAGTATAATAATAAAATACATACCGCTATATTATGCATATATCTATATATTAGTGTAAAGCCTGATCAGGTTTGGTTCAGTCCAAATCTTATTTTTAATTTTTTTTAGATTGTTAATTGTTCAACCACACACCCCTTTCTACCAATTTTGTTCATTTTAACCTTTTACATCATTTAACCCTTTCCTTCATATAAACACATTTTCACGCATTTGCAAACAGAGTAGACCTAGATCAGACAGCTCCTATCTAATCAGTGTCTGCTCTGTTTGCTTATGGATTTTTATCTGTTTTTTTTATTACTTTCTAAAATGACTACAATGTTCATCCTTCCATATTTCATTATAACTATTTTGTCCATGAATATTCAGTAGGTATTGAAATGCGGACAAAAACAGGGCTAGTTATTGTATGCTGCTTGAATGTTTTAGTTAAATATGCTTTTGCAAAGTGCTTAGTGCTAGCTGCCTACCTAGTAATGCGATGCTGCATGTATTGTAATGTGCTGTTTTTATCCAGAAAAGTATTCACCTATACAGGGTGTCCCAGAAAAAATGCAACCCGACTTCAATTCCTTATGACTCTAAATTTATTCAACCAATAGACAAGTTTTATATACCAGTGTTTAGGTACAACAGTGGTTCACATATGTGTAAAATTACAGTTTGAATGCTTTTAAATTTTTTGAGATATTGCGTAAATACTGAAGGCATCCTGTTTTCAGTTTTCCCAGAAATAGGATTATGGATGTAAGAAGTAAATTTGAAAAGAAATTGGCATTTTATCTCATTTATTCATCTCAAAATGTGTCACCAATGTTTATTTTAAACAAATTAAAAATGTAAAAATCCGTAATACACTTGTAAAATATTACATTTAAAAGAAAATATAACAGCTTAATAAGTACATCAAATATTATCTCATTTAATTAACTAAAGTCCTAATAAATTTGTATCACAGAAATACTTAAAGTATTACATGTAGTAACACATTATACCAGTAATGCAGTTTATAAAGCACTTGTTGTTAAATACATTTGTATAATGTTCAGTTTCCACCAGCACGACCTTCTACCTGAGCATCATTTAGATTCAAACAGGTTTGAGCCCGTTTGCGCATAGAACACACACTCCTTCTTGTCACCCTTGTGTGCTGCAATGTCGTTTTCTTGCGAGCTGTGGGGCAACGACTGCGACAGCTGTTCCCAAGGAGGTTCGTTTGTCTTGGAGAACCTCGGGAATGGTTACCTCGATCTCCTGATCTGACACCACTGGATGTTTTCCTTTATGGGTTATTTAAAAGATCAGGTTTATACGACAGTGCCAGCAGATCTGAATCTCCTTCAGGCTAGAATAAGGCGCAAAATAATTGCATTGCAGCACACAAGGATGACAAGAAGGGCTGTGTGTTCTATGCGAAAACAGGCTCAAACCACAGGTGCTAGGCGTGTGGCCATTTCACAAATACTGCTTATAAATACCTTCAAATACGTTTAGACATCATAACTTGACATTATAAAAAAAGAAAAAAAAATGAATTTTTTTTTTTTTCGTATAGTATATAATTATAGTAATATACTATACGAAAAAAATATTTTTTTTTTCATTTTTTTTTCTTTTTTTATAATGTCAAGTTATGATGTCTAAACGTATTTGAAGGTATTTATAAGCAGTATTTGTGAAATGGCCACACGCCTAGCACCTGTGGCTCAAACCTGATTGAATCTAAATGGTGCTCAGGTAGAGGGCCGTGCTGGTGGAAACGGAACATTATACAAATGTATTTAACAACAAGTGCTTTATAAACTGCATTACTGGTATTAACTTGTTACTACACGTAATACTTTAAATATTTCTGTGATACAAATTTAATAGGACTTCAGTTAATAAAATGATATCACATTTGATAGACTTATTAAGATGTTATATTTTCTTCAAATGTAATCAACATCAACTGTATACTCCCGAACAATCAAGACTGATTATGATTGGGAGGTAATATTTTACAAGTGTATTACATAATTTAATTTGTTTTAATAAACACTG